>SEMN01000175.1:0-150000 GCA_005408345.1 Macquaria australasica
TGTTCACATATCAGACAGGTGGAGATATTTCTGATTATTAGCCTGCCTTGTAAAGACTGCTGCTATCCTTTCAGCTGCAAAGCTCTACTCAGCTGCTGCTGAAAGGAGTCTTACTGACATATTTAGCTATTAAACAATCTGCAGCCTTTGAACCAAAATAAAAGCAATACAGCTAAAGTTACCTTGCTCTTTCTTCCACCAGGTGGCTTACTCCTAACAAACAGTTGGATTAATGGTCTTTTTGGTGGCATTTTCCGCTCTGCTGATGAGTCACTTCTAGTGTGAATTCCACTTAATTCTAACCGGTCTCCTCTTTGGCTTGATGTCTGCAGGACTTACAGGATGAGGTGGCGAGGGAGAGCGAGGAGCTGCAGCGGCTCCAGGCTCAGCGTCAGAAGGTCCAGGAGGCCTTGGATGAGCTGGACCAACAGAAAGGCTCCTTGGAGGAGCAGCTGACTCATATTCGTCAGCAGACCAGCCAAGAGACCACACTGGTAGGTCTAGAATCATTTATTTAAATACTGGGAAACTATGTAACTACAGAAATGACTGACCACAACCGCGTCGCATGTCCTGAGTGATACCAGCTTATTCATAATGGTTACGTCTATCACAGATTTCATCGCTGCAGTCGGAACATGAGGAGCAGGAACAGAAGATATGTCAGTATGAGGAGGAGCTAGTCCAGGCCCGAGAGGAGCTCCTCGCTCTGCAGGAGGAGAGCAGGAGGCTGCAGGAGAAGGTCCAGGCCGCTCAGGAGCAACTCACACCTCTGCAAGAGTCTGTCCGCGACTCCTTTACACAAGTTGCACAGGTTGGTTTGGAGCGAATCTGTCTCTCATGCTCATAACAATTGCTTTCTCCATAGAAAATAGGACCTATGTTTTATTTTTCTGTGTGATTCTTCCAACCTTTCCATCTCTCCTAGGTTCAGCAGAAACTGAACGACCTTCAGGTGGAGGAGAGGTCAGTAACTGCCCAGCTCAGCTGGAAGAGAGCCCTGGAGGATAGCTCTCCTGTCATGGTCAACGGATCAGCAGGCTCCACTGCAGAGCTGCACCAGATGGACCCTTTCCAGCAGGACCTCTTCCAGGAGGACCAGCCCAAAGAGCTGAAGGAGGAGGAACCAGCTGCTGTCTGCAATCGGCAGAAAGAACATTCAGATCAAAAAGAGAAAGAAGGAATGAACGAGAGAGAAGAGGAAGAAGAGAAGGATGAAGAGAGTCCAAAGACTCCAGAGGAGGAAAAGCTGAAACCTGATCCCTTGGATGATCTCTATACTAGTCTAGCCTCCTCTGAGATGTACAATAACGTGTCGACTTTCGCCAAGCCGCAGGAGAACACTGTTAGGGTAATAAATGCACTTGCATCAGTTATCAATCCTTTTATAGATGGAAAAAAAGCCACTCTAAAGCCCACAACATCACATCACAAGTGTGCAGTGCTGTTTTTTGGCTGGACAGCAGCAAAGCGGGGCCAGCCCTATGAACACAAAAATCTGTCCCTGACTAAGAGGAAGTTTCCCTATTGGCCAGTGCGCTTTCAAAATGACTAGGCATGAACATTCCTGAATTACGCCCCCAGAAGACTTTTAAGCTTTGTTTATGCTCACTTTTGGTGCGTCACCCTCTCGCCGGGGACACTGCATCGAGCATAAACAAAGCTTTACAGCGAGGTGCGGACCGTCCTCATATACGTCCTCAGGAGGACATTGATACAGGGTCTAGCCAGAATTCCACAAAAATGCATCCATCCAATTTTTAGCACCCAGCAAGCATGCAAGACCAGCAGACTTAATTTACATTCAGTGTGATCACAGTTTTGTAGCAATACAAGAATTGTACCAAATGTAAAGTATAATATAATATATTGCTGTTCTGTCCTCTCGTGTCTCCAGGAACACAGTAGCCCTACACCTGACGCCTCCTCGGAGGTCACAGATGATACAGAGGAATCACCTAAAGAGAGCCCAAAGGTAAAACCCCAGAGTTACTCAAGTATACCTGAGTGTCATTTACCTAAGTGAATTTCTAAAACTCCTTTTACGCTACAGATCTTTGTTTAATGTAAGACACAGATCTTGGGTTGTGGGTTATTGTTTCCATTGGAACTCCTACAGACTGTAACACTGCCACAGCAAAAACAAAAAAACTGAGTAAAATGTGTGTTGGATAATCTGATCATATGTTGACAGATCTAAAATGCAGGTGTAAATGCCTCAAAAAGGACATTAAGGGTGCATTGGGATCCAACCCCAGGGATTAATTAATCAAAATGTGTAAACACAATGTTCACGTCATTTGCTGTAGTTTTCAGGCTTGTCAGCAGAGCCCTCTTGCTGTTCAACAGGTTGCATCGCCAGAGCCAGAGAGCAAACAGGAGTCCCCAGAGACCACCACCTCCTCGTTACCGCCTCAAGTCGGCCCTCGCTCTATGCCACCTCAGACCAGCCCTCCCTCCCTGCCTGAGATGGACTTCTTCCATTCAGACCCCTTTACTGACCGTGAGTCCCCACAAACATCTAGTTATTAACTAACTAAGTTTAGTAAATAGCTCACAGATAAAATGGCTTCATACCGAGGTTCCCTGTGTTTGGTAAAAGTTGACCTACTCCTTCACATTGATTTGTTTTAAAGATTTTATTGTATTTATTGTACATTTTCCATTTTAAAAAAAAAAAAAAAAAAAAAAAAAATTTTTATAACCTTAAAGACGATCCATTCAAAGATGATCCGTTTGGAAAAGTAGATGTTGCAGGTAAGTTCTCTAAGTTAAACCCATGCAGGCAAACTAATCTCTTTCATGTAAAACAAAACCTAAAAAATGCATCAGTATGTATTTGTTGTGTTATCTGACAAACATGTACCAATTCTACAATATCTGTGAATCACATTCTGTATCTGTTGCCGTTTCTGTTCAATCAGATCCATTTGGAGGAGATCCGTTCAAAGGGTCAGACCCCTTTGCTGCAGACTCTTTCTTCTCACAGACCTCCAGCGCCCCCTTTTCCTCAGACGACCCTTTCTCAGCCTCAGCTGACCCGTTTGGTACCACTACTGGCATGCCAGAACCGGACCTTTTTGCAGCCAAGCTGAATGATGCAGCAGCTGCACCAGCGGCAGGTCCAGATCCCTTCATCTCCAAACCTACCAATCCAGCTTTAGCAGCCAAGGATCCATTCAGCTCTACAGGGAATAATTTGGCCGATTCTGACCCATTTGGAGGCAAGATGACCTCCACTGGGGAGGCGGATCCATTTGGTTCTCAGGACGGAGGGGCAGATCCCTTCAGCTGCTCTCCACCCAGCTCTGATCTGGCCGTGGTGAGTAGGCTGGCTGTAAAACCTGCTCACAATGTACTCACTCCCAAATTTAATGGGAAGTTATTGCACATTCTTAATATAAGGAGTAAGACAATAACAATTAAATCTCAGTCATGAATAAATAATGATGCTGTTAAGGGTTTGTTTACATCAGAAAGTTTTGTAAACACCACACGCCTGTATTTTTAATTGTAACCAGTTGAACAAAAAAGCCTGTTTTTCCTCATCCAGCCAAAATCTTAGTTTTATGCAAATATTACTGTGATTTATATGGTCAAAAATGTCTTTAAAAAACAGAATAAAGCCTTAAATCATAGAACTGAAAGGTGTTCAGAGGTATTAAAATGACAGGAAGTAATAGCAGAAGCCTTATTTTTAATACTAATTTTCATATTAGGTATTAGTTGTATTAAAATAGAGTATTGCATCTGAGTCTGTATTGTTTTGTATTTGTTTTTGTTTAATCAAAAAGAACAGTTTAGTTTACATTTGATGTTATCAGGTCAGTACAAGAAAACAAGACAAATGAAATAAGGCAAATACTGTGATTTCTGCAGTTTCTGCTAAATGTGAATTCAGTGAGAATAAAAGTTATGAACGAGATCAGCAGCCATGTTTGTTTTCTTTTTGTATAATGTACGTTACTTATAGTTCCAGTTAATCGCATTAAGTTTGAGGATATTCATGTCCACAGAGTTTATTGTACGATATGCTAAGTGCTGTATGTTTTGTATGTTTTGTTTTTAGAAGGACACTGCAGCAACCAATGACCCTTTCGCTCCAGGTGGCACTACAGTGAGCGCCAGCTCAGATCCAGGTATGACTTGTGGCATGGCACCACCCTCTGGGGACTGATCCCATTGCAGTTGTTAAAATTATATTGTTCAAAATACATTATTTACAGTGTCTGTTTGAGTGTTGCCAATTTATATGCTCAGTGACTTTTATATGTCCATGTGTTTCAGATCCGTTTGCTGCTGTGTTTGGTAACGAATCATTTGGAGGGGGCTTTGCAGATTTCAGTGCCTTGACAAAGGTAATGAAGTGATGTTGTTCATGCCCTGTGCTTCACCTACACAGTGCTGAAATAGCACTTAGTATGGAGTGAAACACGCTGGATATCAAGTCAATAAAAAAATGACAGTTAAGTTGGTGGAAGTAGAAATTGTTGCGACACAGTGAACCCACTTCTGTAAAACCAGAACATCCAGGAAGACTGTGAGTGAGTTGTTGAGTGTGTTGTGGTTTTTGGGAGGAATAGTTGGAGCGCTTGTACTTAATACTCCCCTGTGGTGGAGCTGGACAGTAAACTCATCGTTGAGTACATACAACAAGCAACAATATTTGACGTGCAATATCGTAAATAATTGAAAATTTGACAAGTGTGTTCTAAAAATGTTGTCTCTAAATATTGGTTAATGATGCACTCATATCAGATTATTTTTGCAGCAAATATGCACTAAAGGTGCTGTGCGGCACCCTGAATAAAGGCTTCAAATCGTAAAATAGGCAATTCTGCCTCCGATCTACAGTAGTCACTCCCCGTGTCTTTTTTTTCTGTCTGTTTTTGCAAAACCCTGTATGTGTTTTGATTTGGTGTGAACCTTCTTTTTCAGTCAAATGGTGCTGACCAATTTGGCATCAACAATAAGAACCTGTTCCAAGAAGAGGGCCAGTCTGCCGGCCAGTCTGCCGGCCCTGACGTGCCACCAGCCCTTCCCCCAAAAACGGGTACGCCAACCAGACCACCTCCTCCACCTCCAGGTCAGTACTTTTTACATTTTTTAATCTCACTATGGAAAGGTAACTCTTGTCAAATTGTAGTGCTCTTATTAGTCATTTCAGGATGTATTAATAGTATGTGTCATTTGAATTAAAACACCCTAGTATTATTCAAAGTTAAAATATGCTGGTTCATGCTTGGTCTGTCTTACTACAGTCTAACTTTTATTTATTTATTCTGTGTGTCTGTATTGACTCTTGAACATGTCTGCCTGTCTGTGTCTTATCAGGTAAAAGATCGTCCATCTCTAGAACAGATTCCTCTGACTCCTTCCAACGACGAGGGCCCTTCCTCCCACAGCCTTCAGGAGACTTCACCTCCTCAGCCTCCTCCTCTTCCCTGCCTGCTAAGGATCCTTTAGCCGACCCCTTCGCCCCCTCCTCCCCTCCTCGTCACAACGTACGGGAAGCTGACCGATTTGCCAGCTTTGACAAAGTGAGCACCTCCCTCTCGCCCTCTCCCTCACCTTCATCTGACTCTCAGTAGTCACGCCCTCTTCTCTTTTTTATTTCCTGCTAATAAATCACATATAGTTGTTTCATTAAGTCACAACCATCAAGCAAATCAGGTCAGCTTTATAAATCGCTCCATCCACTGCCATTAAAAAGTCCCAAAGAAGTGAACTAATCAGCCTGTGAAAAGTGTCACATAGTAGCTCGGGTCCTTGATGCTACATTTGTTTATTTAAGAACTTCCTTATATTGAGCTAAGCTGACATAAGCTATTAAATCTTCAATATTTTAGTTTGTTTTTCTTGCATCCTGTCTGCTGCTGGTGTATATTTTAGCTCTTTATTATGAATGCAATATTTCCTTGCCATGTAAAGATTCTTTATACTTGTACTTATTTTTTGTTACTGATTGCACTTAATTTCAGCCCTATGATTGAAGTTGCACTGTCTTACTTTAAAAGGAAATGTACAGAAATGTCATTATAGCAATTAGAAATACATTTACATATTTACTCTGCAACAGATCTGTAGTAACGGACACAAGTTCTTTTACAAATTAATTAATTATAGACATCTATCAAGTCTCTCCTAATGGTTGGCAGTGAATGGAGAGATGAGAGGCTGCTTGTATTTGGCTTTTGTTAGCCATCCCATCCCCAACTCAGCACACTGACATTACAGCCTGTGCATGCGTATTCCATTCCGAAATGAGATATATATTTTATTTTATGCACCTTTTTTACACTGAAATTGCATCTCAGGTAATATTTAAACTACCATTGGTGCAAAGTGATCATTCTGGGTCTGACCAGTCACTGGGCTCAGAGTCATCGTGTCGCTGAGTCGGCACAGTTATGGTCTAAAGGCGTTACATCAGTTGACCTTGACGAGCGAGATGCAGAGTAGTGCCTGCTGCATCGTGAGTGAGATCCCATTTCAGACCTATGAACTTAAGCTTCATGAAATTGTCAGTGTTTTACAAACTCAGTGATTAAATATTCTCCAGGAAACATTTGTAGCAGCTAAGCTACACCACTGATGCCTTTCTGAGAAATTGCGCATTTAATAATTTCTTCTCGCAGGTAAGAGCCAGGTTGCTGTAATAATTATATCGCTTATACCAAGAAGAACAGGGGAATTACAGTTCTAACCCACTGAGTTATGTGCAAATAGTCTTATATCTAACATTCGATTAATAAAAGAAGCCAAGTTATAACTATTGTGGCAAAACAGGAAAAGGAGTCATTGTATATTGGTCTAAACGTGGGTTGAACCCCTGTTTATATATCAGGAATAAATTAGTAACAGTATTAAAATCCTCTCAGCTCTTCCCTTTTGTAATACTGCATAGAAATGTATTGTCACACTGTGAATTTGGGATGGATGATATTATTATTATTATTATTGTTATTATTATGATTATTAAAAGACAGTTGATTCTAGTGGCTTTCCCGTCACATGACTGCACCCGCATGTCCCTGTTGAACCCCGACCTGCACGCACTAACTGTGTTTGACTGGCTGGCTCTCATTCACTCATACCATTGCCTCCGCCATTCCTCAAATCAGTGTTGTTGTTTTTTTTCCCTTCACACACGCCACTATTTATTTATCCACGCATCCATCTGTTCATCCATCCATCCACCCATCCCTTCATTTAGCAGTTCATTCAGCCTTTGTCTGGTCAGCAGTGTGTTGTGGAGAAACAGATCGCCTGTATTCTCTCTGTGTGTCTTTACACCTCTGTCATAAAAGTTGAATAAAGAGTTGACTCAAGGGCACCATCTCTGGCTTCTATGTGCATCCATGACACCACTATCTGCAAATGCCTGAGCTTTTAAAGGACCATGCCAATGTTTTTTTTGCATTTTCAGTTTATTTACCACATTCACTTTACATTACCGCTGACATTTTCGAAAGCATGCTTTAAATTTGAGATTATTTCCTACCTTTCAAGCCGCCTACTTTTATTCTGTCATTTCTGCATTGTTGTGTTGCATTGTACGCATGGACTACATTTTGCACAATAGTAGCACAACTTTGACAATAATGAAGGTAGACACATTATTAATCGTGATAGTTTTATCTCAAGCACGTTTTATGTCTGTGTAAGTTTATTTTGATACTGTAGTGGAGAGCAGGAAAAATGCTTCCAATAATCTACAGTGTGATATGCTTTGGCAAATGTTTGGCAAACGTACATTTTAGAGGATTTGTCATAAATGGGCTAAAACATGCAGAAACACCAGTATGGTCCTTTTTAAAGTACTCTGACAGAATCCCATCAAATCGAGTAAAGGTAAAATCAAAAGTACCCGATATGTGTAGGGTTTCTTTAAGTTGAGCAATAAAACACGTTATTCCTCTTGCTCGGTACTTTATTGATGTCTGATTTCATTCATATTTAAAAGCAGCAGTGGGATGTATCGGCTACAAGTAATAAATGCATGTTCTCTACTAAATCCGTTATATGTTTCTTCAATGTTCTCATCATGCATGTTCTGCGTTACTCTGCACCAAAATCATCAGCTCTTAAATACCTGCTAGTGAACGTCGTCATCGCTGTCTACTTTCCTTTGCATGGGTGGACACACACTGGATGTCCTGTGATGCTTCTGTCTGTCACTCATTGTAAATAATGAACCTGTCGACGAAATGCATGTCCGGCCTTTTAACGATTAACTGACTCAACCAGCGTACTACTGTGTACTTTAAAATTCCCATCCTTCGCCTTTTGTTGTCGTGAACCTACAAATGTGACGACTCCCATTCGTTCTTCACTCCACAAGATGTGCAAAGACTGTCACTCCCTTCATGGTCAGCTTTGATCCAGGGAAATTCATTTAAATGGCTTGTTTGTTTGTTTTTTGTTTTTTTGTGTTTTGGTAGGAGGACTGAAACATGACACTTTTGGATTTATAGACGGACATTTTGACCAATCAAACACAGGGGTAACTAATAACAATAATGATTGATGCGTTACATTCAGGTGTGCCAGTTTGAGGGCCCTGATGCTGCATGCTGGCTCGCTGACACAGATCAATGTTAATTAACTACAAATTAGTGTTATTAGTAACACCTGTTCTTCTCCTGCAATGCCAAAATGTCCACTATTATTACTATTATAGTATTGATCGTAAATGTCAGTTCAGGCACTGAGAGATCTGACACCGTGATGGCTCTTGGCTTTAAAACCTCCTCTTTTAAAACACAGAAATATTGTGGAAACTTGATTCTGTTTTACCCTCATTAGAAATATGTTCAGCCTTGAGTCAGGAGGTGCTCAATACAAGCTACGATACAGTTAAGGATGTCTGTGACCAACTGATACATTGGCATTGTCAATATTATTGGCCAATTTTAGCTTATCACATATACATTAGTATTGGCATAAATGGCGGCTGATAAGCAACAAGAAATTGCAGGTGGTGTCACAGTGACCTAGGGGATAATGTACGTACCGTGTAAACTGAAACATCTCAGGTTCGAGTCCAGCCAGGCACCTTTGTTGCATGTCATTCCTGCCGCTCTCCTTCCCCTCATTTCCTGTCAGATTTAATAATAATTAAAAAAAAAGAAAACAGGAAATTGCAGTACAGAAATGTCCAACATATGTTTGAGATCATTTAGAAACATATAACTATTACAGTCTGTCCACCACAGAGCTCCGACAAGTTTAATTTTCTACTGTAAAACATCCCGCTCAGTACATTCACAATTCTTAAATAACCAAAATTAAGAGATTCTTATTGAAAATGTTTTTTATGTTATGTGTTTATTTAGAAAATATGAATATTGTCCCATATATTGTTATCTGATATATATGTCGATATAGGCCTCAGAAGCACAGTATTAATTGGGCTGCACATCCTTGTACCCATATTGACAAATAAACATTCCCTCTGAGATAATATTCCTGTAATCATGATTACATGGATGTTACAGGGCCAGACACAATAAATGGCAACACTTGTGAAATGTAATAACAGCCTTGCAATGATCAGTTCCTTGGAGCTTATAATGCTTAATGATGGTGGCATGCATTATATTATCCATCCTGTTATTGTTGGTAATCTGTTATCGGCTGGCTCTAAGAACAAGTTTTAATCTTTGAGAATCTGTTAACTGTACATGTGTTTGTGTCTCCTTTCCCCCCCTGTATTTGCATATGTGTGTTCTTTCCTTCCCCGTGTGTGTGTGTGTTTTCTCTGTGTTCATGGAGCAGTATCCAACAGAGGAAGACATGATAGAGTGGGCAAAGCGCGAGAGCGAGCGAGAGGAAAAGGAGCGACTGGCCCGGCTCACCCAGCAGGAACAAGAGGACCTGGAGCTGGCCATCGCACTCAGCAAGTCTGAACTCTCCTGAGGACCTCCTTCCCTTCCTCCACTGGCCCGGCCCGGCTCGGCCCGGCCCGGCCCGGCTCGGCTCGGCACAGCACGGCACAGCCTGGCCCAGCCCAGAAAGCACCAAAGCAAAGTGGGGACTGTATAGGACTGATTCAGCTGCAGCACCTGCTGGCCCCATGAAGAGACTTTCTTAGAATAAACCCATCTCTGAATCTTTCAACGCCCTTCTCCCCAGGCTGCGTTCACTGTTCACCGGCAGCGCAGTATCGTGTTTTTCCATCCTGTTGGTCTCTGTGGTTTCGTTTGGAGGAGAGGACAAGATGGCGTGTATGCTCTAAAGAATGGATTGTTGAATGAAATGCAGTGATTATGGACTTAGAGATTGTCAATGTTAACATTAACTCTCCAGAATGTAATTTATTTAAACATACACACTCAAAATAGATTGAAATGGCCTTGTCAAAAGTCCTGTTTTCATCCACTAACAGTACTCACTACGCTTTATTAAATCTCAGAGATTTCTTTCATTAAAAATAGACTTGCTAATTCCCAATTTCCTTTACCTTCTCTTGGATAATTCTCTGAAACTAAATTGTGAACTGTGTGTAGTTTTTGGAGCCACTGTAACAAAATTTAAGAGTGCACACAGTCCTTTTGAAATGGAGTGACTGTACTTTTCCAGTCCTGTATGATGGCAGGGGCCCTATGAGATTTTTCTTTTTGTTCAGGACAGGGTGACAGAATTCAACGTTTCTACATGTTTAACTGGAAGTTACCAGTCCTCTGATATGTGAAATGCATGTGCAGGTTTATACTAAAATTGAACAAATCCATCACAGCTACCACATTTAGCTTCTAGATACTTACATTTCTTTAGCATGTCAGCAGCTCCTTGCTTTGCCCAGCATCTGTTCTGCCTGTGTTAGAAAGTTAATTTGCTTAGGAGATACTGAAAGGAATGAAACTACGTCTATTGCATGTAATGATTACATATTAATTAGCATTAAATATTTCAGGGCACACTACAAGGGATTACACAAATTGACACAACTGCTTTTTTGAGAGATACACAGACCAACATTCAATATCTGAGACTGAGATAATGCAACTCTGAATATGTTATGTATGTTATTTTGTCACCCAATTACTTATGATTAAACTTTAAATTCTGGGCAATTAATTATTAATAAATAGACATTTTGTTAATGTGGCCTGAGATTAAAGAATGTTATTTTTTGCTGAAATTTGGCTGCAAAACTGGTGCGTTTGGACATTAACAGACAAACCGGGTTCTCATGTATAATGTACGAGTGTTGACAGACAGGTTTACACTCACTTTACCTGCTCTGTTTACTCATACATTAAATTAATAGTGTTAACAGTAATGCTGGTTGGGCAACAACTACCATTAGTGAGAGAAGTGCATTTCAAGTAGTGAATATCCATTTCACAAATCAGGTCCCGTTTCAAAGTGTGCCTCTGTTGGTGCTTCTGTTGTCAGCATTTGTATGAACTGTTTTTTATTTTTTCCAGGAGATTCTTGCTAATTACTGGATTTCAAAGTCTTACACAAAGTCAGTGACTGTTGCGTCTGCGTTTCGGCGGAGCTGTTTGTCTTCTGTCTGTCCACTTCAGGCTCTGTGGGGATTTAACTTGTGAGGATAAACGCTCCCATTGCACTGCGTCCTCATTCCTGTTAACGCCCACACAGCAGTTGGTCGGCCAGTGATTCTTCTTCTTTTGTGATTCTCCCAGAAAAGGAACTAAGTTACTTAACACTGAGTGCTGAACTATGACAGACGGTTTCTGAATAAGGGAAGGTTTGGTCGAAGAGCAGGAGGCATTTGTTTTAATTTTCTTTGCTAATTTCTGACCAAACAATGCACAACATTTTGGACACCTCTTCCTGTTCTCTTTTCGGCCTTGTTAAGAGTGAGCATGGTCATAGTTTCCTCTTCTCATGTTTAACCAGTTCACTGTCTGTGGTTGATGGTGCATTTCCTACTCGGTGCGTCTCTCATATTGCAGTTCATGTGTATTGTAAATATGAACAGGAGTCTCTTGTCATGCTACAGTTTATGGTGTCATTCTCTCACGTTTAAAGCCCACCGGACACGTTAATGTCATTTGTACAGACTCATCCAATTTTACAAATCAAGAACCACTTATGTTTCTAGGCTTACCCATAAAGGCTTTTTAAAACTCAAGCTAATTGTATTTTATTTTGTATTTTCTAACATGTAAGAAAAAAAAAATCCTTAATTGGGAGGTTTGGCCAGAATATGTAATGCATTTAATTAAAACAGAATAAATATTAAACGTATAGTTTTGTTGTTCGTGTGTCTTTACTGGGATTAAGTCATGTTACTGTACACAGCCAGCGGTGGGAGAAGCTTTAGATCCTTTACTTGAGTAAAAGTAGCAAAACTGCATTATAGAAATACTGCATTACAAGAAAAAGTCCTGCATTCAAATCTTTAGTTGAGTAAAAGCAACTGTGGAAGATTTACTCAAGTACTGTAGTTAAATACATTTTGAGGTACTTGTACTTGAGTATTTCAATTGTATGCTACTTTATTCTTATACTCCATTACTTTTAATCTAAAGCACCTAATTAGCAGATAAAATATGATGCACTGTTATAGATTAAACTACCCAGCAGAACACGAAGTAACTAAAATTAGCTCCATCTTGACCAACAACATTAAAATCATGCCTACACATAATAATGCATCTTTTATTAATGATCCAATAACACATAATGATATAACACTCACATGGGCCAAAGTTAAGTAAAGTTTGCTGATAACATCAGTACTTCTGTACTTTTACTTTTGTAAGATTCTTAATGTGGGACTTGTAATGGAGTATTTTTACATAGTTTTATTGGTACTTTAACTTAAGTAAAGAATCTGAACTTTCTCCACCACCACTGAGTAAAAGTACTAAAAGTAAAAGTACTCATTATGTAGAACGGTCCTATTCAGAATCTTATATTGTTATATGTATTAAATCATTGGATTATTATTGTGGCAATAGATGCATTCGTGTTTAAGCAGCATTTATATTGCTAGTCAATGTGGAGTCAGCTGTAAGAAGCTTCATCTGCAACATATATAGTAGACTATAGCTGTCAAATATAGTGGAGTAAAAAGTACAATATTTCCCTCTGAAATGTAGTGGAGCAGAAACAGAAAGTAGCAGGAAAGTACCTAAAAATTGTACGTAAACACACTATCTTAGTAAATGTACACGTGTGTATATTTTGCTCTTACAGAGCAATTAGCAACACCAGCATGGAGTCAAACAATTTGTAAAAATTGCAAATGTGGACAGAATTGTATGTTTTCATGCAGAAGATTATAAATTTCATAATGAAGCATATTAAACATCATTCATATTTATACTCTGTACTGAAGGCCCATTTTCTTGTTTTAAAGTATACTTCAATGTATACTTATTATTTTGCTAAAAATAAAAGTTCATTCTTGACACTGGAAACAGCAGTTGTTAAAATAATCTCACCACAAGGTCAATTTAGTAGCTGTTCTGGAGCTTTCGATCATATCACATAATCTTCGTCATCTTCACTGAGTTTGCCCCGAACTTTAGATGTTTAAATTTCCTTTTTTTTTGTCCTGAGCGCTTAAAGGACTTCTTATCCGTGCCAGCTTAAAAGTTCAAATTAAAATACATTTAAAATACACCATATGAATATAGTACTTACAGTATTTATAAACAGTCTAATTATAGGGCTTATGATGAAACACTTTTGGGATTTATTTTATTGACTTGCATTGCATTTATCTACGCTTGTATATTGAAATGACATGTAATGTGGAGGACATTAGGACCATGAAGCCAGGACCTGCAGCAGCTACATTGCAGTGCCTTTATTATGATGATGAGAGCAGCACACCTTTCCACGTCAGGAAGGAGGAAGACGCACAGCAGCTGCTGTACCTTTATTCCTCTCAGTGTGGACTCCTCTCCTCTCCCGTCCGTCTGTCCGAGCTCCATGTCCGCTGTGTAAACTCCTTTCTCCGGGATAATTCTGCTGTGTCAGTGCTGTGGAATGAGTTTTATCACCAACTGGAGACGCAGCCTGAAGAAAGATGACAGCAAAAAGTGAGTAGAAGAGAAAGCTTCCGAAAATCAGTGCAAGTCCGGACGCTGTCAGAACTTGTCTGTATTTATCATGCGGCCAACAGTGAGATTTTAATCGCACTTTCTGAGTATCATCATGTGACTGTGCTGTCACCAGATTGTTGTGTAGAGCACAACATGTTCAGGACCCTCTTAGATCCTATGTAGACCACACACCCTCTGCTCTGAGCAGGTTTATATTATAATCTGTGAAGTCCCACTGTATAGGGTCAGATTCATGTTATCTCACTGTAACAGAAGCTGACAGTTTACCCTTCAGAAAGAAACAAATGTTGTGTTTGACAGGCAACTAAAGGAGCCCAGCATCTAATAAATCCATAGAGTCTGACCACTGTGAGCCATCAGGAAACAATCACTGTACTGTAGGTGAAGTTTGGTATAATGATCCTTCTAACTGCTATCATTAAGTCTTGAAAGCCTGTCAGACAACATTTTATTCGTGATGTGGTCAAGCAGGCTTTCAGTGCAGAAGCAGTGTGCTGAAATACACATTTTTTTGTTTCAAAAAGTCATTTTTTAAAGATTTTTTTCTCATGCCTTTTTTTGTGTTTGTTGTTTTTCTGTCTCATCTCTGCAGCTGCACTCCTCAGATCACTTTTGATAAAGAAGTAATACTTGAATATTCGTAATATGTTCATGAAGGGATGATCTAACCAAGTGGTTCAAAACCTGGAGGTCAGGACACCCACAAGCGGTCACAAATTGGATTTAAGGGGTCGCTGGATGATTAAACTAAATTCAGCTACAACAAATCATGTTTGCTTTTTGATGTTTCTCTAATCTTTGCTTCTTCTTTTTTTTCTCGTGGAATACTGTATAGTTTTACCTCTTCAGGGGTCATGCAGCCAGTGATGAGGGGGTCACATGAGGGGTCACATTTCTACATGTGACCCCTTATCACAGACATGCAGCGTGTGATGACAGACTGCATGTCTGTGCTGAGGGGTCACATATAGAAATTGCAACATGTGCAAGGGAAGAAGTTGGGAGCCAAAGCTCTAACCCTAACACCAATGAAAGATTTATATGTTTAAATGGAGTTTGTTGAGGCCTAAATGCTGTTTTAGAAGCGTCACACTGGCTTAAAGGAAATTCTGTTAGATGCACTTAATCTATGCACATTTTCAAAGGTTTTTTGTGCATAAAAAGGGTCACTTAATTAGAAAATACAGCACAAAACATGAGGAATAAACAGCTTCACTCCATTTAGTCTTGTGTTACTGCTGATATGTGCCTCTTTGTTGATGGTGTCTCGTCATTATTAGTTGCTTCATTGATTCCACATTGAGTGTAACGAATACATTCAGCTTATAATTACTTTTTACTTACATTTCTCTTAATCATCACATAAAGCTTTCCTGTGCTGGTCATTTTAATTTAAACTATCTGTACGAAACTCTTGAGTCCTCCTCAGATCTTCAGGTCGGACCTCCAGTGTCCTCGCACTCATCCTCCTCTCACCATCATGAGATCCATTATTACCTTCTCTCTAAATTGACCTTTGACCTCTTCACAGGGATGCCGTGCAAGCACAAGACATACCTGATGGCCCAGACTCCCCGAGCCGGTACGTTCACATAGTGCACACAGCCATTTATTGTTACAGTCAGGAACAATCAGTGGTGTCACAAAGAAAACAACAAACCCTGAGCTGCTCACAGTGCAAATGACAAATTTAATAACAGTATAATGACACATTGGAGCCTTGTCAGTTGTTAGCATTTTAACTTCCACAGACACTGACTTTCATTTATTTTCCCAGGTTGTCAGTCGTAAACAGTCCAGAATTGGATCCAATCATCACAGACTTCAGGTGAGTGTCTTTTAATTAGAAACCACTGAAGGACATACAGTATATTAAAGTAAATGAAAAACAAAACCAGATAAAAGTTACAGTTTAAAACTTTAGTGTGGTTTTTTTTTTAAGTAAATGTTTTGCACCTTTCTGTGTTTTTAATTAAAATTCATCACCAAAACTTTCCCAAGATCTGTTCCCATATCATCAACATTTTCCCAAAACGTATACGTTAATTTCTGGAGAAGCGTCTTCCACAAATCATTGCCAGGAATAAGTAGCCTGGGCGTGTCCACATATATCAGTGTCTGCGTTTCTATGGCTCTCGCGATCAGGTTCCTCAAACAATAGCCGGCCTTTCAGCTGGTTGTCAATCCCTTGAGGTTTCCCTCTTTTCTCTAAACAGCCTCGATTTTGTTCCTCTGTTTCAGGTTACAGCTACCGGGAAACCAAGATGCTCTGGAATCAACAAATCCATCAAATGGGTAAGACTGCGGGACTGATCATAAAGCAGAACTCTTAGATCACAACAAAAGTGCTGATGTCCGCTGATATCCTGTCATTTGCAGGAATTCTTCTTGAAAAGTTCTCACGGTACTTGTTGTTTTTTTGTTTTTTTACTATTTTGCAATCCTGTATGACAGTGAGTCGCTGTGAGCAGACTGCACGTTACAGCTGACTTGAAGGACTTGTTGACATATTAGTGACATGTTGAGGTAAAGGTCAACAGAAGGTCACGGGCATTAGCGCAGCTTCTCCCTGCTGTTCGACACATCAATAATTCAGGCAGAGAGAACCTGAGAATCATCCGTCACCTGTTTCTAGTTATGACCGGATGAGTGTGAACATGAACCAGTCGCATATTCAATAGTCTAACCCTGCGTTCTCTGTCAAGGCATGTAAAGGATTTAAAGGTAGCCTGAGGAGGATTTGAGAGGTGGAACTACAGGAAAAGAGCATGGATGATCAGCAAAATGAATTTGATCAAATCAAGGTTAAAGGTGCTAAATGTAGCACTTTCACATATTCAGTTTTAGCAAGTTAATTACTTTGGGAAATACGCTTATTTCCTTTCCTCCTGAGAGTTAAATGAGTAGATTGATACCACTTTCACATCTGTATGTAGTTGGAGCCAGTTAGCTTAGCTTAGCATAAAGACTAGAAACAGGGGGAAACAGCTAGCCTGGCTCTGCCCAACGCTAACAAAATCTGCCTACATATATTTAATGGACAGACACGAGAGAACGGTTTGTTACATGCCTTAATTTCAAGTTCAGATTTTTTTTACCTCATTGGAAGAAACGTGTCATCAGTGGTCATTATTGGCTACAATCCTTGTTTTTGTGCCGTGTAACAAAAGCATCATATCCGTTTCATTGAGGCTTGTTTGAGGAGAAGGCCGCCCACACTGATACCAGTGTTTAGAACCACAAATAATTATGATGATTCACTCTTGTGTGGAGCATAAAAGAAGTAGACATTTGCATATTATTATATTTGCTAAAATTCTTCATAGTTTGAAATAGCAGCATTTCTGGATTCATAAATCCTTGTTTTGTCCTTGTTGCCAAATCTAATTGTCCACCATGAGGACAGCTGCGTATCAAATCTAATTATCTCAACTTTAAACCCGTGACACACTCATGATGGAAGCAACAATTAACCTTTTTTTTTTTTTTTACTACAGTCTATAAAGATAGAAGGATTTCACCCTCATGTTTTCTGCTTTGCTCTTGTAATTGTGTTTTTATGGGCGACCCTGGAGGAGAAAATGATGTCAAACGTGATGAGCACTTAGACGCAGTCACATGAGCGAGAGCATTTCGGGTTGTGGATTTATAGTCTTCTAAGTGATTTGTTAACTTTCGAGGATTTTTAAATGTCTGCCAAGATAACTCAGTTAGAGCTGAAACAATTAGTTGATTGATTAATTAGTCAACTGACATTAAAAAACAAAAAAAACACCAATTTTGATAATCGATTAATAAATTAGGTAAATTTTCAAGCAAAAATACCAAATGTGAGGGTTTTCTGCTTTTCTTTGTTCTTTGAGTTTTGATCAATTTGGACTTTGCAGGCAATTTATTTTTACTGTTTCTACTAGTGATGTTTCAATTTTTTGTAACACAACACAAGACTCAAATGGGCCGGTTGAACGCTAAAATTGGCACATTTGTTCCAAGTGTTGACACACGCTTTGTTCAAACCAGAGTGTATTTAATCCAAAGGATTCATAGCCCTTTTCTGACATTAGATGATGGACCTTTTTCACAGCAGACATTTTGATTTGTCATGGCAGAAAACGCACAGCTGTAATTAATGCCTTTCACGATGGCTCCGTTCCATTTAGTTGTATCAGTTAGCCTTTGTCCGTGAACTAGCATACACAGGGGCAGAGCCAAGATCCTAGTAAAGCTAAATGGAGTGTAACCCTTATTGATATTATTAATAACACCTGTGGTTTTCCTGCTATGTCATGTCAGAATGTCTGCATTACAAAGGGTCTATTTGTCTCTAATTACTCCTGATGTTGATGTGAGACGTGGGTCGAGTCGGTCCTCTCTGAACTAAAGCTGATGTGCCCTCTTCTGCTTTCAAGTGCATGAACAACTCTCTCTCACACATCTAGTGGGAGAGTGGCGAGCTGCAGTAGCTCGTGGCACTGCGCCTATCTTTCATTCATGATTTCACAGTAGGCTTTGTGTATCCACAGTATGAGCACCTGTACTGCATCTGTGTCTTCTATTTCTGGACTCTCTGGTCGCTGCAGTGGCAGAGACTGAACACTGCAGCAGAATGGACCGGCTGAGCTACTCACTACGCACCAGCACACTCTTTTTCCACCTTTCAAGCCTCGCTTTCCCCTCGTTCACCTATAGCAGCAGAAAGCACCAAGTTTTGCATGAATGAAGGACATGTGACTTGTTTCTTCTTTGTGCTTTAACTCTGTCCTTCCTCCTAGTTTTTTCTTTTCTTTTGTTGTTTCCCATCTTACATAAAATTCCTCAGGCCTTGAGTCTTGAGCATTTAGCCCCGCCCCTGGCTTTCCATTAACCAATCAGGGCAGAGACTGCAGTGTGTGGCATGACGGTGATGATCGGAAGGGATGGGTCCGGCTTTTTGCCTGTGGGGCTGTGTTTGAGGCAGCACTGATAGACTGTGTTTTCTCCCCTCGTGTGTGATAGTCATCCCAATCTTATTAAGGTCTGCTGTTGCTGCTGCGTCCTTCCTCCTCCTCCTCCTCCTCCTCCTCTCTTTCTCCCTCCCTCCCTCTCTCCTTCAGTCTTACCTCTGTCTTTCTCTCTCTCTCTCTCTCTTTCACCCGCCTGCCCTGCTGCTGCTGCTGCTGCTGAGACATAGACCATTACACTGCACTACTGGAAAGGCCCCAGGCTCACATTCACTTCTGCAATTCGCTTTATCTCTGTCCTCTTTCTCTTTCTCCGCCTCTCTTTTACACACACACACACACACACACACGCGCACACATACTTTGCCAGATGAAAATGTCAGGAGAGGAAGATACTCTGCCAAATGGGTAAGATCCTTGCTGCATGTTTGGATGGCGTGTGTTTGTCATTCAGCTGGCCTCTGTAAGATGCTCTATGAGTGTGTGTGTGTTTTGTGTGTGTGCTAGCTGTGACACTCAGGCATGTGGACAAACTCGCTCGGTTTATTATAGGAGCAGCTCGGCTCTTTTGTGTCACAGCTTGACGCTGCGAGGCCTCCGAACATCGTCTACCAGCTGGGACGAATGTGGTGAAAGTTCCGTGAACCACAGTCGACAAACTGATGCTTCGTCACTCTTGGAGGGTGTGTGTGTGTGTGTGTATTCTGGTTTTCATGAGCACATGTGTGTGTAAATGAATAGTGGTTGTGTGGCTTTATCTGTGTGTGTGTGTGTCTGTGTGCCTCACTGATAATGCTCATCATTGTGAAGGTTGCTCTCTAGAGAAATCAACCCAGAATTTCAGACTCGCTGACTTAAAGTCCAATTAAATTATTGGGACAATGCGTAGTATGTACTTCCTGAACTCCTCATTGTGCTGGGTTGTCATGCCTTTTCTTTCCTGCATACAATTGTCAATTATTCCCTCCATTTAAAGCAGTCCTGTACTGTGTGGTAATCTTCCCTCACTGACTGAGAGCTGGTTTCTTTTCTTTTCAGTGTCCTCAGGCCTCAAATTGTCTTTAAGGTATAACTCTGCCAGATTCCTGTCTTCCAGTCAGTCAGGACCAGTTGAGTTAGTTTCCAGCTATAAGGAAATGATGATGCCACTGATTGTTCACCCTCATTAGCATGCTGTCAACATAGAACTTCTATTATTTACTGATTTGATTATTTGCCCCTGCGTAACAAAAACTATTTGAACAACAGGAAGGTTGAGCAGAGCCGTAATGTTATATGCACATGTACCTGCTGGTTGCAGTGTCAAGCTCTCCAAAATACCTTAGTCCCTTAACAGTTATTGACATTTATTATTCATAAGATTATGCTCTGAATCTAACAGGTCATTAGACTCCAGCAAAGCCATAATGCTTTTAAGAAGACTAAATAATGTGATATAAATGCTGTATGTGTGGGATTAAGACTTGGTAGATGACAGTTAAATTTTGATTAAGATTATAGCTTGATTCCAGATCAGGCATGTGTTTTTGATAGTTATGGTTAACATAGTCAATGCAGAGTCAGTACAAGAGCAGTGAGACAATTGCTAAGTTTGGTTTAAGTATTAAAAGTATTAAAGACAACTCTGATGTTGATGGCTGGACTTAAACACACATGATTGCTTCTAGCTCTTCTGATAGCTTGTTGTCGTCAGTAAAGGTGACAGAGGGCAGTCACGGCACCTATATTCATACAGAGAGAAAACTGGTACGACACAGAAGAGAAAGCTCTGGTTGGATATAGTCAGTGGCCACTGGGGGAAGACATGTGACTCTGCAGCATTATCCTTCAAATCAATGACACATACATGCTACTTGTTTTAATATCCTCCTGGCATTATTAACGTCCATATTATTGATCCCTTAATGTCTCATTGTTTAATTGTTAATAGGCACTTAATTATAAAATGGCTGAATATAAATAAAGTATATTATTGCAATTGTTAATAGTATTGGAATACTGTTGTAGTATTAGTGCTTTTTGTAATACAACAATACTGCTGGTCCCACATAAGCTTTGAGTATAAATTTCCCATTATTGACTTTTTTTTGTTTGTCTGTTTGTTTGTTGTTAAACTTTAGTGCCTGAAATGTTTTGCAATTCCTGCCTAAAGACGCATGTACACTACATGTTTCTCTGACAGCAGTTGTCATTGTGAGTCTCCGGCTGTTATCAGGAAGCTCAGCTCGCTGCTGGTCATATGGTGAACGCAGCAGTCACCCGCATGTCATTAGCCAGAGCTGCAGCAGTGTGTGTGCTTCTTTAGGGTGGTGGTGGTGGTGCTTGTGTGTGTGTGTGTGTGTGTGTGTGTGTGTGTGTGTGTGTGTGTGTGTGTGTGTGTGTGTGTGTGTGTGTGTGTGTGTGTGTGTGTGTGTGTGTGTGATAAGTTTATAGTTCCTCTGTGATTCTAATGGGCTGGAATGTAAAGTGAATGCTGTCTATTAGTCCCTGCAGTTATACACATTCATTGTAGCTGTGTTTGCTCAGTTTGCTGCTGACATCTGAGTTAAAGAGGTAATACTGACTGACTGACTGACTGACTGACATGCTCATGTGATCAATACAGTGGCCTGGCAGTTCAAGGCACAACACCAAACTGCATTTCAAGTTCCTGTTTCACAAAAACACATCAGTAACATAACAAACAAATGAACAACTCAGAAAAGATGCAGCTTTTTCAAGCATTTCATTATACAAATTAACATAAATAGCAAACAACTGAATCTAATAAAAAAAACAGTATCATTCTGCAAAACAAACAAGTCATAATCCAAATGAAAGGAATGAATCAGATTAATGTTGAATACCATTAGCGTTTCAGATTTACCATCAACTTAATTCATTTGTTCAGCTCATTAAGCTGAATGTTAATGTGTTTTTCACATGCTGTGTGCCACTCTCACCCTGAAGTGAAGAGACAACGCACACATTTAAACAGATCCATTACAGTGAGTGAAATCAAAGAGGAGGGAGCCTTGTGATGAAGGCTATGCACTCGTCACGCGAGGGTCATGTGCACCATGTAATGAACTCTTAATACACAGCAACATTACCAACAATCATCAGTAGTTTGTCGCTTTCACAAAAACAGCTTATAACAGTGAGTTGTATTTACAAGAGGAAACGCGAATGATCTTCTTCAGAACTGGTCCATGAGCTTGTATTTTTTTTAAAGTGGATGGTTGTGCAAGTGTTGTAATTTAAGCTGATTGCCTCTGTAATGTGCAGAGTGATGCAAACAGCAGGAACGCTAACACGAAGCACTCTCTCAAGCCAGTGTGCTTGTCTGGCTCACCCTGCCTGTGTTTCTGTTTCTCTTGTAGTAGTCTTGAGAAGTAGAAAGGGTTGAATAAAGGAGGAATATGTGAGTAAACTGAGACAATATCAAGATCCCACTCTCTGTTGTAGGTCAGTGTTTGGAGACTGCCTTTGTTGCTGTAAATGAGAACAGGGTCACTGCAGTAGTGAGACAGAGATACTGAGGGGTGGCAGAACAGAGTACGCTGACGTGGATCTTTTTTGGATCTTCAAATATGAATCAGTTTAGGGTTTCATTTGAGATAATGTCCACTTAAAGAAGGTGAAATTGTAATTCACTTGATTGACTGTTTGAGCAGTTGTTCAATACAAACACATTTGACAACAGTATACATTTCCAACAGAACATGTTCCACTTGAATTTTGCTCTATTGATATTTTAAGCGATCAGAACAGCTCAAGCTTGGCTTATAATAATGTATTTTCAGCACTCTTTTTCTTCTCTCATCCAGATTCTGTTTGTTTTGGTTCTGCAGGTGCTTGCGCTCAGACCTGTCGCTGGCTCTGGAGGACTGCATGGCTGCCCTGGATCTGTTCCTCAGAAACCACTTTGAGGAGGCGCAGGCCCAGCTCAGATGCAGGTAGGAGAACAACCTGAACCACATGCTAATAAAGCTGCTGTTCTCAGCTCTAGTCGAGCTCTGGCCCACCTGGCTTTGTCCTTTCATGGACAAATATAATGAATTAGAGACAAACAGATGATGTTGTGCGTGCAAGCAACTGTATTTTTAGGTGTTTTTGCACTCTCAGGTGTTGGAAGGTGAAGATTTTCAACAGGAAACTGCATTCACACACAACAGGCCTTTTTCAGGGACATTTTGACATGTCGCAGTAGGAAACACACAGGTGTAAATAATAACATAAACAACGGCTGCATTCCATTTAGCTGCTTCAGTTTCAGGGTCCTGGGATTGTTCGTGCCGGCTCACTGTCACGCTGTCATGGCTTACTGGGACACTGATATCAGTAACACTGGTGCTTTTCCTACTACGACACGTCAAAACGTCTGCTGTGAAAAAGGCCTATGGATGTAGTGTTTTTGTTTGGTGCTAATTAGTTAATGTTAGCATGCTAACACGCTAAACTAAGATGGTGAACATGGTAAACAGTACACCTGCTAAACATCAGCATGTTAGCCTCTACACTGTTAGTCTTGTTTTTACTTTGCTAACAGGGTCGTCTCGCTCCAAAGCTGAAAGTCTAATCGGATTGGAAGGGAGGGATGTGTATTATAGGACATACGTTAATGTCACCAACACTTCTGTTGTTTCTGTTTTGTTGATGATTCAGCGAAATTCTTTGCCATTACCGAATTACCTTTGTTGATTCATTGATTCATTACAAATTTCCTCAGCCAGTACATGAAATTTTTTTTCTGTTTAACGTTTGCTGATGACAGTCTGCCTTCCTAAAAGCGATTAGATACATTTATTTTGCTCAATAAAAATGTCCAAAAATGAGGAAAACCTCACTGTAAATTTTGAGTGCTATAATGACAGTAAGAGCATTTTTTAATGCTTTAAATTCCAATTTCTAAATCAATACGCAAGCAATAAATTTAAAGTTTGAATACCCAGTCCTTGGCACAGTGACAGGTCAGAAACACTAGTCTACATCGGGGAGGGCTTTGTTTACTGGTTAGCTGATTTTATGGCCGTAGGTTTTACATGATTGACATGTTGGTTTGCGTCACAATGACAAACACAAACTCCCTCTCTGGGCTCACACCCTGCCTCTAGTTTTGTTTTCTACCTCTGTGTCATCAAGTTACTCCATTATTCACTGCTCTTTCTCTCCTCTATTATCAGAACCTTTATCACACTATTGTTATTATCCTCCGCCCTGTATTTCTTCTCTGGGGCTGTGGGCCACTCCTAGCCCCAGTTTCTTCTTTTCAGTGACACCGACACAGAAGAACAGCCTCCTGTCAGCCTGTACTTTCTTTTGTTATTTTGTACTACGGCTAGATTGGCAGCCATTGTCAGTTTGGTGTGTTTAGCTCTGTAAGTGTCAGAAAAAGTTTAGAGTGATGTAATTTGTTTGATTTGTTAGCTCAGACTAAATTATGGAGACTTTCGTTGCAACATTACATAAATAGTCTGTTGCCAAGTGACTGTCCTGTTGTCATAATCATTATATGCTTTTGAATTTAAATCTGGATTTGTGGAATATTACATCCTGGAGGAAAATCTGTCTCAATCCACCCCGGCAACACCTCTAGCTGCTGCCACCTGAGGCTTGGCAGTCTGTCAACTCAGCAGGTGTCTGTCTCGATATTCTTCTCACAGCCCTGTGTGTGCTATCTCTGCCTTTTCCAGTCACTGAAGTGCACCTGAACAAACAGTAGTTGCAAATATGTACATGTTTGTAGCTTTTTTGAGCCCAGATGGTTGGATTTGACACATGCAGCAGGACAGCATTAACAGTCAGAAATCAGTGCAGATTGAAACTTAAGAGATAAGACAGGTTTATCCTATAATAATCAGGGGCTCCATGGTGGTCTGGCCAGGTATTGTAGTGTTCTTTACTCACTAAATGTCCCAAAGGTATGTGGACGTTTTTTTGTTGTGAAAGAATACAAGCTGCTGAACAATCGCTCCAGCCTCTCCCTAGTTTAACAAAAGAATTCAGTACACAGTAAGGATGCGGTCAAATTAAAATGTTGTTTTACACATGAATGCAGCACGTAAATCAAATCGAGGCAGGGCTTTATTTTGTTTGGTTTCTACAAAACCCAATAACACCCACAACCTCCTCTGAATTTTCCCGTTTGCTGCTCAGAAAAGGGTTTTGTGAGGAAGCTTGAGGCATCAGACTTATGTAATATTATGTAAGGTGTGATGACATCTGCTGCATTGTGAGAGAGATACTCTGAAAGACTTCGGGAACAAGCAGCCCTGAGGATGTGAAACACCAGCAGAAGCTTTCCTCGTCCTCCTCTGTGTTTGTCTGTCCTCTGCTTTAGTCCATGTGTGCTTTCCAGTTCTCTCCGTCGTCGATCTGTGTCTCCTTTCCCCTTCCTCCAGCTGTGTTCTGACGCAGTCAGGTGGGATGAGGCTGTACTAGAGTCTCTGCAGCACACACACACACACACACACACACACTGAAACTAAAATACTGAAGATACTTCTGGATGTACTTTAATCAATCGTATGTCCATTACTTTTACCCCTACATTCCTGTTTCTGGTCAATGGCAGTTGAAGCCTATCCCAGCATGCATTGGGAGGAAGACAGGGTTGATGCACTCATACTCATACATATGGGCAATTTAAAGTCTCAGATCCACCTGGCTGCTACGATTGTGTGTGCGACTGTGGAAGGAAACTGCGACATACGACATGCGTAGTTCTCATGGGACGATGTGGGACTGGGAATTAAACGTCAGTCAGTACTACTGGATTTAACGTGTGAATTAGACATTTTAGAATATTTAGGGATGTTGAATCTTTTGGATCGCCTTGGTCTTGAAGGGTTAGTTCAGATTTTGTGACATGCGTTGGTTTGAATTACTCATTCGCAAGGGAGAGGGGCGCCTGTTGCTCAGTTGGTAGACTATGTCGGCTATTTATGGCAAGGTTGGTAGATGCCACAAATTGCTCCTCATGTGTGTACTGTACAGGTGAAGATGTAAGTTCCTTTGGACAAAAGTGTCTGTCAAATGAATGTAATGTAATAATTTTGATGGATCTGCAGACAAAGCAGTTGATACAGAGGAGGTCTGTGAAGAGAGTCACCTATCAAAAATGTATTGAAGATGTTCTCTTGTGGGATGGAAATGTTTTTATCAACTGGTCCCATTTGCTGTGGTTAATTTCAGCCTTACAGGATACCCCCTTGATTTAATATTTCTGAGCAGAGGTTGTGTAGTCTGAGCTAGTGTCCTTGCATCAATATCACTCATACCACGTTATATAACCCTACAAGCAGAGCTATGTCTTTAAATTGCTACTCTCTAATAGGGCCGGGGCCAGGCGATATGTTTCTCGTAGTCAAGGAGCCACTGCAGACTCATCTACAACATTGTAGAAACATGCCTGCTAAGTAACCATTCAAGTGTTCTTGATCAGCCTTCAAATCCCAGAGGTACTCGACTGCAGGCTTAGTTTTATTTGCCAACTCTCTGTTCAAACATGCCACCAGACCAAGTACAGCCAAAACAGTGCAATCTTACTCTCCCATCTTGCTGTCATGCCCCATCTACGATACAGCAACTGACGGAGTTGCTTCTTGGCGAGAAGTTCTGACGTTGTTCCTAATGAGCTGTGCCTGTGTCCTTTCTGTGAGTGGTAAAGTTTCATGACTTTGCAGAAATGGTGTCACTATTTTGGTTCACTAATTTTGGAACTTAGCTGCTAATTTCCTGCAACTTTCACACTAAAAACAATGATGTATTTTGACAGAAATAAACTGTTTTGCATGTAGAGATGCTCTCGCCATTTCTGCACTCCCTGATTGTTACTAACACATGCAGAAGTGTATACAAAGCATGCTTGAACACATGCGTTAATGAGAAAGTACAACACAACTCTTCCCATGCAGCATGGAACGGTGTTGTGGAAATATGTGGGAGACCCGGCTTCAGCGCTGTGTGAAGGGTGGAGACCTTTGTGTCCTTGAGCCCTGAGATGATGCTGATTGAAAAATATCTGAGTGCTCCCGTGAAATATTTGGAATTCCCAGCCGCTTTCAGCACAGCTACAAGCAATTCAGCTGACCTCACAGCTCCATCTCAAAAGGTTTCTCAGCTTGAGTTTGGGCTGTCGTCTTACATAAGCTTGACGCAATGGAAATGTAAGGCAGGCAAATCTCTCTCTCCGCCTTCTCCGCCTTCTCCGACTCTCCGCTGTTGCTTCCTGGTTGTTACTGAGTTGGTTGTTGTTAACTGATTGGTCACTGGATTCTAATTACACCTCTATTTCCATGGGTTAAAAAAAAATCTGTTGATGCAAATTTAGTTTCCAGTGTCCATGTGAGACGACTGGTTGGAGCTCAGAGTAACATCACAGAGGTTGGTCACACGAGTCAGTCTGTGGTGTGCAGCAGTGAAATGTCAGCAGTGAATGCAGACTGACAGCATTCCTCTCTACACACCTCTGCCTTTATGTTTGTGTGTGCATGTGTGTAATACATGCACACACATACAATACATATGTAAGAAAACGTAATAAATAAAGCTATTTAAACCATCAAATGTGACTGCAGTAGGACAGCATATTAATGACGAAGCCTGATGTTTGTTTGTTTGTTTGTTTAAGTAATTAGTTAAAGTAATGGTTTATAACTGGAATAACAAACATTTTTAACTGGAACAACGAGTACATCTACTTGAACTCTTGTCAAACACAGGGTGTGATGTGAAACACCAACAACCACAGATATAAATAGACACTAACTGTTTTTTTCCTCTTTTCTGTGTATCGGTGTGGTTTAAGTCTTCCAAGTATTCAGTCACTCGTCTCTAAGAATTGATTATCTACAGCTTTTCATCTCTCATTTGCACTGCCTGATTAAGTGACTACTGTATGAATGTTCTCTTTTTCAAATCAAAGGTTTTTCTCGCCTCTTTATCATCTCTGTCATTTATAACTTCCCCTTTCATTTTCTAGTCCAGTGCCATATAACTCAAAAACAAATATTGTGTGTTGTCTTTTTGTTTTGCAGAACCAAAGACAGCATGTACCACGCTCTGACCTACGCCACCATCCTGGAGATGCAGGCCATGATGACCTTTGAACCCCAACACATCCTGGCAGCAGGAAACACCATGAAGGAGGCC
Organism: Macquaria australasica; assembly: GCA_005408345.1. Lineage (NCBI taxonomy): Eukaryota > Metazoa > Chordata > Actinopteri > Centrarchiformes > Percichthyidae > Macquaria > Macquaria australasica. The sequence goes on from SEMN01000175.1 coordinate 28,130, forward strand.
CAGGCTCTCTGTCAGCGGTAAGACTTTCCCCATAACACCAGGGTGAAACAATGCCCCGATGACCAGCTGATAAACTGTGACAGGGCTTTATTTTTTGTTCCTCTTTAGTCAGCTGCAGAGGCAAATTTTGTCTCTTGAAAGCCAGTCGGTCTAGAGACAAGCCAGTTTAGAAACAACCCAAAAAGTTCGATTTTAGTAATAAAGTGATAAAAGTGACGCTGATCAGCACTCACACGGCTAATTTAGACATTTAGACACATGATAATGTATCTTTTGAACACTTGTTCCCATTAGTAACATCATACCACAACCAGAGAACATGCTGAGATCATCCAGACTCATTGGCCGAAGGAATGTCCCAACTGTCTGTCACAATATGTCCTGGAGCCACTGTGAGAATCTGTCATGACTCAGAGCTGGACTAACAGTAGATCTCATTAGCTCGCCCAGATAAACACGCACTCTTCTTCAGACCTACACCGATCTGAGGTTTTTCCATTTCAGTGTTGTGACTGTTAGGTGGGATGTTTAATGCACGGTCAGCACCTTGTGGTAACTTCATCCGGCAGCAGCTCAGCATTCTGTCTTTACTGGAAATAGGCTGAGTCACTGATTTGCATAGAAACAAGATAAGCAAAGAAATGCAGGACAGTGCAGTGCTGCTGAAACACAATCCGGAAGATTTTCAGTGGAACAAACGCACTGATGACTGATGATGTTTTTTGTTTTTGTTTTGTGCTTTTTTTAAATCAGTCACCGCAAGAAGTCAAGTTTCTCCAAAAGCTTCACAGAAGGTCGGTAAAGTCCTGTATTGACAGGATGAGTCAAACGTGTCACCGTTATTAATAATAGCAGATGTCAATATTAAAGCGGCAGTTTCAGTTGTGTGTGAATACTTGAATGTTGATGTATGTGAGCCTGTGTGGCCACTAGTTTGAATCTTTGCTTCTGGTGTGTGTGTGTGTGTGTGTGTGTGCGCACTCATGTTAAAGTACTGTATTTGCATGTGTATGTGTGTATGTGTATGTGTGTTTGGCCATTACGCTGCAGCTTTCAGGCTGTCTGACTGAAGATAACTGTGACGTAATCATTTTCACCTCAGAGGAACTCCACGCTGAAGTTTGCTACGCCGAGTGCCTCCTGCAGAGGGCAGCACTCACCTTCCTCCAGGTCAGCAGCGACCCAGATACCCTGCCGCCACTGATACATTTGTTTAAAGTCATTCATTGTTTATTTTCCTTCTCTTACCTCTCCTGATCTATTGCTCCTTCTCTGTTCAGGATGAAAACATGATCAGCTTCATCAAAGGGGGAATCAAAGTGAGGAACAGCTACCAGACATACAAGTGAGAATCTAAAGTCCAGAACATCCTTGTTCTCCTTGTTCTCATCTCGTCATGCTTGTGTTATTAGACCTTTTTTTTTGTTGTTTCTCACTTTTTTTCTATCTTCCTCATTACCTTGTAAAACCCTCGTAATCTGCTCCCTTTATCTTTTATCTTGACAGAGAGCTTCACACGGTCCTCCAGTCCTCTGGATACACTCATGGTGACAACCATGGCCATTTTGAGGGTGGTGTTAAACTGGGAGTAGGAGCCTTTAATCTAGTAAGTAGAAGGCTGTTTGCATTTGTAATCATACATGGCTCAAAGAATAGTTGTTAACATCATGAATTGTGGGACAAACAGCTTCCAGAAAGTATCAAGCCTGAACCAAAGTTTTAAAAAAATGACCGAAACCTACTTGTTGCCTTAGATTTTTTTGGGATGCTTAAGATGCTCATAATTAAATAAAAGCACATAAAGAGCAAAAGATGAACATAATTTAAGAGTATCTATAATCTAAATAAACAAGCAGTGTGTTTTGAGATTAGTGCTCCTCAGCCAGCAATGACTGATCAGTGTTTATTGATTATAGCCAATTACATGTTGTTCTTCTGCTCTTTTGTGCGTGTTTTTATTTACGAGCATCTAAAGCATCAAAAAATACTCTTTGCATGCACAGTCCAATCTTACTCACTCTTGATTTTCAAAATAATAGTCGTAATAATAGTCAAATAAGTTGTCAGTAAGAGAAGTATAAATTATATTAAAGAAGTAAAGTGAAGTACAGAAATGATCTAAAGCTACTAGACATTTTGCACATGTTCCTGTTATTGTTCGCCTGTTTCACTTTCATTTATTTGCAGTGGAAACTTTATTGGTTGGAAGAAACATCTGTAATTACTGTACAACCTGTGGCCCTTGTACAGTATGTTTATGAAATTCAAGATAATTTCCTTGGAAACCTTAGGTGTTGTACTTATAAAGAAATGAATCCTGCTGTAATCCTGCTGCTAGCCTTTCATTTCCACTGCTCGTCTACTTCCTGCAGATGATTTCCATGTTGCCCACGCGGACGCTCAAGCTGCTGGAGTTTGTCGGTTTCTCCGGTAATAAGGTGAGTGCATGTGGCTAACTCATGAACTGTATCTGTATTTACAGTTTCACTGGTTCATTGATTCACAGTAAATCTTGCCTGTGATGTGGTGAAACTCAAATGAGTGAGTTGACAGTGCTGAGCCTGACACCTTTAGTGAAACTTTTCTAACTGTTCAACTCGATGGGTGAATGACGTAAAATTGCTTTGATCATAATAACTAATGACTGTACCATTTCTCTCGATCATGACTTCCTATTATATGTTGTTCTGAAAGAATAGTTTTTATTTTTTGATTCTGTCACTATTGATTTGGTTTATGTAACCACTTTACAATATACAATAATCTGAAAAATGTATTTATCTTCCACTTGCAAAAAAAAACACACAAAAAAAAACACATTATAATAGACATCTGGAGTCTCAAATATGCTGACATGACCTTGACACACTGAAAAGTTAAACAGGATTAACTGACGTACATACTTTGCACCCAAGCCTATCTGAGACCTATCTCTGTTTGATTTGATATCTGAAAGTAAAAAAAACTATAATATAGTTCATGCCCCTGTGGTTTTCCTGCACAGGAAATTTCTCCAAAATGCATTAGTGTGTTCTGAGCTCATGCGCGCACGTCTTTGTGTGTGTGTTCATGCAGGAGTTTGGTCTTCAGCAGCTTCAGGAGGGCTCTGCAGAAAGCACATTCAGGTCCTTCCTATGTAATATGCTGCTGCTCTGTTATCACACCTTCATGAGCTTCATACTAGGTGAGCACGGACACACACACACACACACACACACACACACACACACACACACACACACACACACACATGCAGCTGCAACCAACCACAAAAACAGACAAGGTTCTTAGCTGGTTTTCTTCTGTTTGTCTCTCGCAGGCACTGGAGAAGGAGACGTTGAAGATGCAGAGAAACTGCTGCAGCCATATATCAAAAAATATCCTAAGGTTTGCCAGAGTTTTTTTTTTTTTAAATCTTCTGCATTATTTGAAGTGTCATGTTCCCAAACAAACTGTGGGTTGTGTTTTTCTCAGGGATCCATCTTCTTGTTCTTCGCTGGTCGAATAGAGGTGATCAAAGGCAACTTGGATGTTGTGAGTGTCCGTCATTTATATACTCCTGAAAACAAAACAAAACCACATTCAACACAGCACTTTTCATGTGGACATTTTTTATTTTTATGCATCACGCCATTACACATTTCTTGATGTCTGTGAGTGTCTTGTGTATACATGTGTCTGTCAGCCTGTATTTGAATCCATTAAATTATATGGTCATGTTTTTCCTGAGAGCTCTGTTGGACAGTTTTAGTTGTGAGTCTGCCTCCATGTCAGACTATGTTACACTAAACCCCTCTTTATTAATATGTGACTTGGTGACTACTGATGTATTTTGATCTTTGTTGGCCATGATAATTGTTTACACATAATACACATTTGGCAAATATTGCAGGATCAACCACACACAGAAACATGTTCGTGTCCTGCTTTTGCATTTTAAAGTCTTTCACAGTTTAATGTGTACAAACACTTGCTGCTGCTACAACCTTTCTACTAGATTGCATATGTACATTCAAAGTTACAAATTGTGTCTTATTCCAATGGAATCGATGACTTAACGTATTTAACACTGGATCAAATTTTTCCTCAGCTAAACAAACAACAAGTGTAATGGATGTGAAAATTGATCTGTGTCGTCAAGATCCAGAGACATATTAAACATCGATAAATTTTACTTCTCAAGAAATTCTGTAAGTGTTTATAAAATTTACTTAGAGAGGAATAGTGTGATTACCAAACTGAAATGAAACACCTCCTACATACTAACACTGGATGTCTTTTATTATTTCTAAAATATGGCAGTAGCAACATACAACATCTTAACATGTAATGAAGACATATTTGTCTATACACTTTGAGTTCAGGTCACTTCTTCCAATTTTAACGTCCATCGATTGACTTTGTCCTCATTGATTGATAAAGTATACAAAAAGTTTTGAGATGAGCCCTCTGTGTCCTCTACACATAATGCTTAACACTAATTATAACACAAGTTCTGAACCAGAATTAAATAAAGAAACCACAACATGAAAACTCTGCCTTCATCTTTTTAACACTAAGTCATGTCAAAAATCTATTTGCTTGAATCACTGACCCACTCAAACATGATTCGTACTGAGTTGCTCACCACACATTCACATTCACATTCACACTGAATATGAAAGTGAGGTTATCAGTGGTTTGTGCGTTTCCAGGCTATCAAGCGTTTTGAGGAGTGCTGTGAGGCTCAGCAGCAGTGGAAGCAGTTCCACCACATGTGTTACTGGGAGCTGATGTGGTGCTTCACATACAAAAGGCACTGGAAGATGGCCTACTTCTACGCTGACCTGCTCAGCAAGGAGAACTCCTGGTCCAAGGTGGGCCATGTAGTGTGGGATTTGAATATGTTCTGGCTAATTAAAGAATGCAAATGTTTTTAAGTCCAAATAATGAGGAAGACCAAAGTAGGCGAAAGAGAGAATTTAAAACAAAAAACAAAAATGAGTTTCTTAGAGATGAGTGGTACCTTTTGATTTCAAACCAGCAAATCTCTAGGAACTTCCTGACGAAAGCAGAGATGCTTAAGGACCACAGCACACCTCTTTTCATAAAATAAGAACACAGCCTTACCTTTAGTTTGACAAATGTTCATGTTTTTATCAAATTTAAAGTAGTTTTCATGAAGAGAAATGTAGTTATCCTTTTCTCAGCTCATAGAGAAACATGTAATCCTTCCAACATAAAAGTCACCACCACTGGGGGTGTCTTAGTGGCCTAGTGGTTATGACGAGAACATATACAGAAATTGCTCACTGGTTCAACTCCAGTGAAGCACCTCTGTTGCAAGTCAGTCCCCCTTATTCCATTGTCCTGCAAGTTACATTGTTTTCACCTGGCAGCAACAATACACAAGGCAAAATCCATTAAATGTTTGATAGTGATAGTGAAAAATTAAATTAATGACATTTTATGCTATTTTGAGAGAAAGAAAGTCTAGTCAGCAGTTTGTAGCGGCTGAAAATACAACATGTCTTGAAACCAAACTAAAGACTAAGAGTGAACTTTAGTTCTGCAGCCCCGCTCTGACTCTCTAAACTCCACACAGTTGTTGTTTTTTCTCTCCTCATCTCATTTAAAAATGAAAGATGGGATTGCAGTAGTAACCACTTTTTTCCTTCCCTCAGGCTACCTATGCGTATATGAAAGCAGCCTACCTCAGCATGCTGACTACGGATGATTGTCTAACCTTCGGGGAGACTGCGTTCACTCTGTTCAGGTATGAACTAAGAGCTTAGGCACCGCTGAAACTACTCACGGCACCCACGGTGAAACAGAGATGATTCAATGTGACAGTTATATACAGTGTTATATGATATCATAGCGTCTTCTTCTGTGAAGAGACTGTCTTTGGTAGGGAATATGAACTAATATAAGAGATGAGATGTAACTTGTGATGTAACAGAGGGGTAATATAGCAAGAATTACACAAGTGTTTTATTGATGGTAAACAGCTTCAAAAATGTTCCACTAATTAACAACTAATAAACATTCTTTGAGATATGTAATTACTCTAAAATTATGTGTGACATATTTCCTCCATACTACTGATATGTGTGTACTTTATTATATTTCAGGCAGGTCCCAGGACTGAAGCAGAAAATAGCGGGAAAATCTTTACCAACAGAGAAGTTTGCTATCAGGAAAGCCCGTCGCTACCTCACAGAAAACCCCATTCCTCTTCCTGCTCCTCCACTGGTCAGTACTGACCAAGGCTATTTGCCACGTCACACTGCTTTACTTGTAGCATGATTGGATTTTTACACTGTTACTACAGTGTGTTGCATTGTTTCATCAGTAACTGGATCAAAAATATCAGGGAAATTAGTTGTTTTGTTTCACACAGGCTTTTCCCTATAACAAGCTCTATAAGGGCCAATCAATTGTACGATTTGTGTGTTGTCTAGGAGATGATGTACATCTGGAACGGCTATACAGTCATTGGCAAACACAAAGACCTGACTGAAGGGATGCTGAAAACACTGCATGAGGAACAGGCTAAACTCGAGAGCAGCCCAAGTATGCAAAATTATTCACCAGAGCCAAGAGGATCATTCAAATGGATTCAAATTCAAATTTTATTTTATTTTTATATTAATATGCTAAGGTGGATTGCATTTATTTTAGATGCTATACTGATGCTAAATTTACTGTGAGCATCTCAGAGAATTATATAATCTGTAGATATAATCTTTTTGAATATTTGTCCAGAATTACTGTACCTATTTTGTAATCTGTTAGGTCCTAACTGTCCTGTTGTGTATTTGTCAGGGACTGAATTCTCTATAGATGACCAGTGTCTGCTGAGCCTCTTGAAGGGACTGTGTCTCAAACACCTGGGGCACCAAGAGGAGGCTGAACACTACTTTACCCTTGTCCTCTGCAAGTAAGCCTCTCTCAGTAATGTGCACAGTACAGTGTGTGCATGCTTAACCAAACCAGAAAAACAGATATGCTCTAGCTTCTTGCAGTGTGTCATCACCAATTAGCCCGATTATATTTGTTGTGCTCCTCTGGCGAACAAAGGCAGTTCTGTTTTGAAAAATAAACAGCCCAACAGTTAAAGGGAATCTTTGTTCATACTGACTTCACCTGCACACATGATGTAACCACCGTGTTTTGACATTATCTGCAGTGAGACTCAGATCAAGTATGACCACTACCTGGTTCCTAATGCCCTGCTGGAGCACGGCCTGCTGTGTCTGGAGCAAGGCAGAAAAGATGAAGCTATCAAACTCCTAGAAACAGCAAAGTACGTCTTTCAACCAGCAATACATATTCAAATCATCTGTAGTCATGAAGAAGATTTTTAAATCAAAGATTCTCCACTTGCCTCCTGCAGTTTAATGAAATGTTTACTATTCCTTATATTTTTTCACAGTGTAAAACTGCAAGTCATCACTTTTGACATTGTTTTTTAACTGAAATATGCCACACCCATTCATTTTTCAATAAATCTTACAATGAGAATAAGAAAAGAATAAACGACAAGGTTTGCTTTGGCTTGACTGTAAACCGTCTTTGTGATTTATGGGTTTATTACAATGCCCATGTGTGAAATAAGAATTTAGATTGAGATTTACCCCTGATGTGATTGTAAGTGACTTTTTTTGCTCTGTTTCAGGCAAAATTACAAAAACTACTCGATGGAATCACGGACACACTTCCGTATTCAGGCTGCTCTGCACAAGGCCAAGGGCGCGGGGGAGAATGGCACCCATGTTCCCTTGAGCCCATAACAGACAGAGCAGGGCACACTAGAGGGAGACAGCTTTCTGATTCCACAGCCCCAAATGCAACACTCAGCCCAGCCCATTCCAGCCCCGCCCATTCAGGCGGATGATTTGTTTTTTCATCAGGAGGACAGGGGACGAGGGATGCTTGTTTTTCTTGTGTGTGCCACCCTTACGGGCGACTGCAGCTCTATGTGGCCCTGACTGGGTTAGGCAGGGTTGCTACACCCTCTTCCGGAGTTATATTGTTGAACTCCACTTCCTCGCGTCATTTGAAATAGAGACAAGTTGAGAAATGTGCCTATATTTATGAAACATTGCTTCAAGCAGGCTTGTTTGTCTAGCACTGTGGCCACCCATAAGGGGCGCACTAGGGTAGAAAACAAGGTCACATTTGTGTATTATGTACTGCAGATTACCTCCACTACTACACCAGGATAAAATGTGCCCAGGTCAGTGTAGTAGGGTTGGATCTGATGGAGCCAGAGCACCAAACAGCCCCCATATAATTACTGACACTAACTCCACCTGGTCAGCAGCACTTTTTGACCTAGTTGCTACAAAGCTCTCCCACTTCTTTTAATATAATGTAAATTTGAGGTTATTGATCAAATTAGTTGGATAGATGGGGGGATGATACATAATAATGTGTTGACATAGTTTGACATCAGGTATATATCATATCATGCAACTCACCACATAGTCTATGAGGACTATGAGACTGTTTTGTACTGTGTCATTTGATACATTTTTGTTGACAGGTTTCACCTATGTTTAGATTTCTGATCAAAACCAATATGACCTAATTAGATATACATTCTTTATATGTTGGATTCACTTTTACACTACATAAGCTTTGGTTCATCGTTTTATTGTTTATTTTATTTTCTTCCTTTCCTTGAAACCTATTGAAACACAAATGTGTTCATGTATAATACTTTCTTTCTGTCTCCTTCTGAAGAAATGATCACATCTGTAATCCTGCTGCATTTACAGTTACATGTAATGGCTTTTGCACAGAGCTATGTAAATCAGCCAGCCTTGCAAACTCTCCAGGGTCAAAAAATCAGAGTTGCAGTGAAAGTTTACTTTATATAACTTTACATTTATATACTGTAAATGACACCTCTTACCCAAATTGTCCCGTTTTAAGAGGACAGATGAATGTGTCTTTTAGAAAGGCATACTCCCTCCTTTTCTCCTCCTGGTGTGTGGGACAGGCTCCAACAGTACTTGAGCTTGAACAAACAGGCCATTCATGGCGAGCAGCGAAGGACTGCGTGCTTGTCCGCCTGTTGCATCTTTAGTGAGTGAAGAAGCTCTAAACGGGAACCACCACAGTCTTCCTGCTTTGTGAATATCATCTGCTGCTCCTATATCAGCCATGCTTGATACCATCTATAGAAGGACTTGAACATCATAACCATGACCCTGTGTCAAATAATAATCTGTATAGGAACAAACACTTGTTATGATTGAAATGATCAGACAGAAATGGGTCACCACTAATTGTGTTGGTAGTGAGGTTATTTGAGGGGCTGTGTCCCAGCAACAGAGTGTCCAAAACCTAGAAACTCAGATGGTGTCTCAAGTGTTGCAATTAGAGCACTGCTGATTTATTCATGGTTAGAGTAAAGTTTGGGATTCAAGACTATGACTAGGAGTCAATATCAATGTTTTACAATGGTGGAGCAAATTGACTTTCAATGTTGTTTTAACGGCAGTTGTGAATATTCCAATAACAAATCAAATTTTATGTTATAATAATGAATTAAGCTTATTTTTATTCTTTCCCTTTGGTTTTGCAGACATATCTGAAAGAAACTCTAACCAAATTTAGTGGCATTGTGATGTTTACAATCAGCATATTTTACTGGGCACGGCTACCACTAAGCAGAATGACATTCCTGTACATAATGAATGTTTCTATTGTAATTTAAGTTGAAATGATGATACGCGACTAAAAAACACATCCCATTTTGTGTTGTCTTTTCTGTCCTTTGTGCACCACAAACAGAACCACAAAATACAAAGTGTACAGTACAAAGTGCTATTATTTACAGAACAACGAGGCGACGCATGCATGCAAATCTTTGCACCCGTTGTTCTCATACGTGTGATCTAACCCACTAGATACAGTGAAGTCGTGTCATCTTGTTGATATGCAAGACAATGGCAGCCACGGGCAAGATTACCAGAAGTGCTGGAAGAGTATACACATATTCAACTGAAAATGCGCAAAGAGGAGGTTAATTAACCAGTAACAGAAGCGTCAATTAATGGGTGATCATGTCATATGCTGAGGCCAGTAACGGTCGTAGGAAAACTGCCCTGAAATTGTAATAACAACGACTAATGTCTCGATTTTAGCCCTGTGTTTACGTTTTTTTTTTGCGAAGAGGAATGTGATCACGAATCTGATTGGCTGTGGATAAGCGCTTCCTGGCTGTAGGCGAGAGCTCATTGGCCCGTTCTCTCGCGGGGCGGTGCTTCGCTGCGCTACATCACCGCCCTTTGTCGCTCGGCAGCTGCAAACTGGAAAGTCCCTGACAGCCCGGGCAGGTTTCAGGCAGGAAAACCGCGGTTAGGCTTGTCACTTTAAATGAGGGATATCGGCATTGTCTTCGCTTCCCTGCCTCCGCAAATATACAATTCGGTGTGGTTGTTTCAGTCGTGATTTCTTAGCCAGCAGAGCAGATGCTCCCCTTGCGAGTGTTAGCCGCCGTTAGCAGGCTAGCTCTTTGTGTGGCTAGCTGCTAGCTGAGTGATGTTTTGTTGTTGTTGAACCGAGCAGCCCTCCCGTCGTCTGGGAGAGGAGATTCGTCAGCTGTGTATGGGGAAAAAAACCACCGCCCTCTCGACGCCTTCTCGTCCACTGACATCATCTGCGACAGTGGCCCGTTAAAGCCCGCTGTTTAACGTTAGCAGAGACCGAGAGAGAGAGTCTGACCGCAGAGGACGGATATGGGAAACTGTCTGAAATCTCCGACCTCGGATGATATTTCTTTGCTACATGAATCGCAGTCGGACCGGGCCAGCTACGGGGACGGTGCCGACCCCGACCAGGAGCCACCGCCCCCTTACCAGGTAACTTTGGCCAACAGTTTTGACCAAAACATGACCAGTTAGCCTTTTGTGTTTTTGTCATAAGGTTAACCGAGTTAATTAAATACCTGAAGTTTAGAAAACGTGTGATATGTGGCAGGTCCGGCCCGGTTTGCTAATGTTCTGTCTTTCGGTCGCCGATAGAAACGGAGAAGACACCGTGAAACAATATGTGAGGCTAGATCAGCTGTTTACAGATCCGACACCACCCTTGGCCAGCAACCCAGCCCACTGACCCCGTCCCTTCATGGCTTTGACACTAATCCGCTTTGTTATAGCCGAAGGTCTTGTCTCTGTCTAACATTTCCCTGAAGTCATATTGCGATGTTACAGCAGCACGAAATCATCACTTGCTATTCATTCAAACACACTGAAGCATGTCGTTTTGGCTCATATTAAGTGGAGATGAACTAAGACACACAGGCATCTATTATGGCCTGTAGTTCACTTTAACAGTATGAAGTGTAATTTAATGGACATGAAACAAACCCCAGTTCTCCATTAAAGAGGGAGTTTTGGAAAAGAGTGACTCTCATAACTTTCTCAGCTGCTTCTTTCACTGGTAGCTACCCCCCAGGGCAGCAACTTTGTTGGTCTGGTGTCCTTATTTCCTGAATTAGATCATCCTCAAACAGACCGGGTCATGTTGTAGCTGTAAATATGATTCATGGTGTCACCCTTCTTGTGTGTGTTTTTCTATGTTAAGAGGCAGCTGGTATGCCTTATGTAAGGCCCTGGCCCTGGCCTTATGTGTAGATTTAAGATAAGTGTTTTTTAAAGCATGGGAAACTGAAGGTGATCTCAGGTCAGTACAGCGTGATAGCTCTTAGAAAGCTACTTAATTCTGTATTTTAGATTCAGTATATTGTAATGAAGTGTAAACTGTTTACAACAAAGTTGAAAACATAAAGGGGAAAGTTTTCCCATTGTTGTCTATGATTTGAAAAGCAAAATTTGACAATCGTTTAACTAGATTTTAAGATGCTAGACTTTATCTTTGTGTTATTATCAATACATTTCTTTAAAAGACCAAAACCAGCAATGAATATGTCCTACTAACAATTCTAAAAACCATTGAAAATATACATATAACAAAGGCGTACCTCACAACAAGTGTGTGCACACTCATAACAGCAAGTCAGTCTTCAGAGCTGAAATCACATCAACATATGCGGAAAATTCTGATGTTGGGATTAAATCATGGCCTTCCATATTTCCAATTACTAGCCTTTAACGTATGTTTTTTTTATGGCGCACATGGACATCACATACTAGATTGCTATGGCCTACTGGTCGAAAACTCGCAGGTTAGGCCATCAGGGTCAGTTCTAGCTCCAGTTTGTGTCTCTCATGTGTTAGCATACGTTCGGGTCACAGAGGTAATCATTGGTTTCTCTAAAAGATAATTAACCAGTGATGTTTGAAAAACACTTACTGCTGTTCTGCTTTTCAAAATCCTCACAGACTCTTCTAACCATCTGGATGAAAAAATATTCCATCTGCTGCACCATTAAAACATTTTTTTAACCTGAATGTATGCGTATACATGAGAGGGACAAACTGGGGCTAGGTCGGTTCATGCAAATATAAAACTTCCTGGTAAAATCACAGAGACAATACAGTTTCAAGCTCTTATTCCTAATCTTTGTTATTTCAGAGTGTCACTCGCAGAGGCCTTCATCAAAGATAATATCTGAACAGGACCGGGAGTCCTTGTTAGGCATCCATGTCCAGGTTGCTACAAGTATGTCATGCCTGGCATACAGCAGTGTGTAATTAGGCCAAAGCAGCCAGCTCTGGTATCCTAGAGGAGTGATGGTGTAATAAACGACACAAACAATTGCTTTCTTTGGAAGAGCTCTGACTAAGCTTTCAGTTGTGTTGAGAAAATCTGTGTGCAGCTTGTTTATACCGACAGAGTTTCACAAGAGGGTTAACTAACTAGTTGAAACCTACGTATAAAGGGCTCTTTCAGACCTGCCAGCTCTTTTCTCCCTGGTGACCATAGTAATCAGCACCTTCACCATCTGAACCCTGCCTGAGAACACAGTACACATTTTATGTCTCAGCTTAACACACTTTGGAAGTGCTGTGTGTGTTAGAAGAGGGACTAAAGGCTCTACTATGCTCGATTTGAAATGGAATTTGGCGTTTTCTTAAAAGCTGTCAAGTACAGGCCTGGGTGCTAATGCCAGTGTACTCACGGTGCTGGAGGTCTGTCCTTCATACCAGAGGGTGAGGTTTGCTTGTCATGGTGAAAAACATGATGCTGGAAATCCAAAACAATAATAGCATGAGCTCTGGCTGGGCTTAAGTTACAGAAAATGAGTACAGGAGAAAGACAATGACTTAAAACCAACCGTGGAATTGTTTTTACAGCCAAAAAACATTATTCTTGTCCAGTTGTCTAGTGACAAATGAGAATGAAAGGAAATCATGATTCATCATTAAAAATCTCCCATCCATTCATTATGGTTGAAAAGCAATCCATCACATTCGAAATACAATAAAGTCAGAATAATTAACCTGATATCATTTATTTAATTAAATAAGATTTGTATTTCAAGTGCTGAATTCTGGGGTCTTCTATATTTTATATATGGGCCATGATTCAGACCCAAACATATGATAAAAGATGGTTTCTGTTGTTGGGTTAAAAAACTAAAAAACTGAGATATAAAAGTACAGTAAAACTGTTGGCCAGTAACAGTAGTTTAGCCTATAGTCGTATTTAGTTCAAGTTAATTTTGATGTCACACGTATTAAAAAAAGTACCAAAACCATCATAAAAAAGAAAATAATAAAGTTGTATCCAACCTGGAAACTTGGTGAACATCATCCAAACATATATACAGTGCACGTAGAACAGTTTAACTGCATGCCACTCTTCAGACGCTCACCCTGAGGGTTGTGCATGTTTGTGTCTGTCACGTTGACGCCGATCAGACCATGTTTCCTAGGAATCCACAGTCAGCGGTGAATCAGAGGAGGGTGAATTCCAGCATCTGGAGCTGAGTCTATCCACTAGCCATCCAGATGCTGCATTTGGTGCAGCTGAAAAGATGCAGCGCACGGACTGGCATCTGCAAGGCTCAAGGCCAACTTAAGTCATAGGTCGAACAAAGAAGGGGCTGTATGTGGACACCATTCACAGAAACTCAGACTTTTTACAATCTGAATGTTAACCTTACTCTAAGTAAGAGAATATTTTGATTACGTTCTTTATGATTTACTCACAGGCTTTTTTTTTTATAACTAATAATGCTTTCTCTCATGTTGACACTTTGGCAAAACTTTGCAGATATGTCCAAATTTGAAATATCCATGTGGTGTGATTTATTTTTTGTTCATGTGTTAGCTACTGTCTGAAACTAGCCTGGCAACAGATGATACAGCATGTGTTGCAAAATGCCTTTAAAACTCTGAGTCAGTTTAATGTGTATAGTACATGTCTAAAATTCGCTTTCATAATATGACAAACTGGAATACTACATAATTTAATCATGCATACAACAGCCGTAGCCTTCTTTGAGATAATAGTTGATTTGTCTTAATTAGCTTAATATAAGAATGTTGCAGTCTATATAGACATGGTCTGCATAGACATAGGATGAGTGGAAGGGTGGATGGATGGATGTTGAAAGCTAAGTGGATGAGATCAGCCCTCTGAGCCAACCACTTAGGCTAGTGGACCATTTAATGTCTTGTCAAAATGATTTCAAAGTGAGCGAGTGTGTGTGAGTTGTGTTCATGTTTGTTTCGTATCAATTGTGGAGGCTAAAAAGCAGAGGGAGGTGCAGTTCTATTTGTGCTCCACATATTGTGAAGGCTGTAGTTGTGAGTGTGTGTGTGTTGCATAAAACACGCTGTGTCGAGTGTGGTGATTTGGAAAGCAGCTGGTGAGACGTGTGCTGACTCATCGCTGTGGAACAGGGCTATGAGAGATAAGGCACCCCTGTGTGTTTGCATTTGAGAGGGAGTGTGTGTGTGTGTGTGTGTGCGCGCGCATTCGGCCCCCTGGTATGGCTTGTAATGCCCCTGTCTCTCCTGTAAGCCTCAGAGATAGGAGCAGTGACAGGAGTTTTCATTGATCACATTCAGTTTGGCACAAAGGCTTTTATGCTCCTGTCAGCTAGCTTTATGGCCAAATCTTATTGGCTGGAACACCTTGCAGACTTTAAAAGATTCACTGTGTATGTGTGTGTCTGTATGTAGCTGAACTTGGTGTTTCTTAATACACTTCACTTTTCAGCCCTTTTCATAGTTTCTCTCACTTTTGTGTGAACATGAGGCCTAGAGGGTGAAAAGGGATCTAAAACACGTCAAATAAGCGCCTGCTGCTCTGGTCAAAGACGAGGCCAAATCCTCCTTCAGATGGTTTAGCAGAGCAGGGGGGTACGCCCCACTGACTGTAGTAGATACGCACACAGTTGAGGAGCATAGAGTCTGTCAAGATCACAGGGCTTGCAGTCAGTAGTTTGGTTTGAGCTCTGCCTGCTTGGTCAGAAGAAACGGGGAGAAAAAGTTTACTTTAGAGATATTTTTTTAATTAGCTGTCAAACCTGGAGTGGAGAGGGAGAGCATAGGAGAACCGCCTGAGACCGCCTGAAAAGGAGGCGTTGCCATTAATTCAAAAGTTGAACTACTATTAAATCCGTCTTCTGTCCGTGAAGGAAGCGATAACCAATTCATATAAGTGACGTACTGTATATATTAATCATTTGGTAACCATGGTAACACATATGCAACCCTTCATATTATGGTAACAGACGCCTCTTTTTCATGTTTCTAGCTGTCGTTATCCTTAACGTGAGGATGACATGCAGTATCAACTGATAATTCTCCTAATCAGTTATTTTGTTGTAAGCGCTTTGTGACACCACAGAACATAAATAAACACATACTGTAAGGCTCAGTGAATTGCAGCGTGACTTGATGTCAGTCACTGGAATTTGATTTCCCCACGTTGGTACACGTAGCCCGATGATGCAGGATGGCAGGCGCCAAAACTGTCCAATCAATGACTTACCTATTGGTCCGTATGACTTGATGTTCACAGCTCTCTGTCTGTTTGTAATAAGTCAGTGTGAACATGAACCGGACCAGAACTAAAAGGCAACAATGTCTCATTTCTTTCCTTGGTCCGGACCACATGAACTGAACTACGGGTCATTTTCAGCACATCTATGAGTGTAGACAAGAAATGTTACTTTTCAACAACATCCATAAAAGAAATGCCTGGTGGATTGCCAATATGGCGTCTTCATAATATTTTAAAAGTTTGAAGAAAATGTCTTGTCCCAACCTACACTTGTAGATGTGCTAAAAAAAAAATCACATTTTGAAACATTTGCTGCTGTGGTCTACAGGTTCTTCCAACAAAGTGATCATTCTTGTAAGTTATGCTACAGTCAGTGAAGGCAGGAAAAGAGTGTGACTTCCTCAATGTGTTCAGATAACAATAATGTGTCTGGCAGATGAGTTCAACCAAAGTGCTTCTGACTTCACCGCAGGTATGACTAAGTCACTTAGATCAGGTGCTGCTTTTTTTTTTTAGCTTTGTAGGCAGCGATACACCCCGTCAGAGAGCCCCTTGTGACAGATTACCAACCGTCTTGTCCTGACATGCTAACAGAAACATTTGGGGGGTGGAGGAGGCAGTGCTAACAAACAAGCCATTGTACTGCAGGTCAGTGACATAGTCTGTGGGCTTTGGCTGAACAGCCACATAGAGGTTGCTGTTCCTGAGCACTCACCACAAGGACCAGGGCTCAAATAACTTTTTTGTCTCTCCACGACTCCTTCTCACAGAGACAGTTGGCAGCCCTGGCTCATATGATTAGAGGGGTCAGGGTGGTTTTGGTCATTATATTACAGGGGCATAACTGGGCGAAAGGCTGTTAAGGGCCTTTATAATGTGGTACAGACTGTTATAGCTCCCCTGATACTTGTTTTGATTGGCTGATGCTGCATGATTAGTTTATGGCTGCTGGTAAAATTGTAAAATAAATGAAAATATATTATTACATTTTATTATTTGCTTAACTTTGTTTCCCCCAAATGCACTTTTCTCTTTTCCCTCAAGATATGTTCATTGTGTGCATCATCTGCAGTTTTTGTGTGGCTACAGTAAAGGCTTTGTGTGAGCTTCGTCATGTGCTATGTGCAAATACTAGGGTTAATACTCTTAGCCTGCATCAACACTTCCACTTCCTGCTTTGCCAGGCTGATGAAGTAATGCGATACACACTGTACTGTTATCATCCCGCCATCAGCCTGTCCTGTTATCGCATCAACAAACGCATCCTGTGATGCTAATGTACATCCTTCTCCTCCCGTTGTTGTCATTGTTGCATGTGCATGTTTGTGTGATCAACTGAGTGCATGCTTGCCTGTATTGTGTGCAGGGGTCTGCAGGTCTTGTTCAAAGATTTTGTTACTCTGCAGTCCCTAGGCAGAGGGCTAAGATTTCAGAGCCCGTGAACGCTTCATGTTTCTTCCCCTTAAGTGCATATTGACACTGCTTAGGTTTCATAAAAGATACAGCCATGCTTGGCAAGTATATATTTCCTGTACTGGGTATGATTGAGGTTTGGAAGATTTGCAGACAAAATGGACTATACAAAAAAACAAGACATTACAAATGCATTTTTAATTTTTTACATTTGTAATGTTTCATCACTAAGCTGTTCTTACAGCATGTGTTCAAAACATGAATTTTGCCCAGTCATCGTGCTGCCTGTCCACAGCCCCTTTCCCACATTCACATTAGCTGCTCTGGTATGTCGGCATCATGTTGGCACAGCTGTGGTTTGAAGTTGTTTTCCTACTGTAGCAGTCTGCCAGCTCAGGACCAATTTTGTAAATGTTACATCATGGCTTGGGTGGGAACAAAGCAGTAATATTCCCAGAATACAAAAGTGTGCAACAGGTTATGTTTTTGCACATTACAGTTTTTTACATAGCCATCAAGGTGACTGTATCTCTTGGAGGCACAGGAGGAAAAGAGTTAGTACAAAGCACTGTGGTTCCCCTGTGAAGGCATTCCTGTGAGGCTTATGGTGATATTCCACCCAAAATGTATCTTTTTTTAGCATCAAAAATGCTAACCTCCTGGAGGCTTGAGTTAGTGCCTGTTAACTGTTGGTAGTTTTCTCATTCACAGAGAACAGTGGCTGTGGTTAGCTTGAATCATGGTCAGCGTTAAGTGGGTTTTGCTGTAGGAGTGATATGAGTGGGTTTTTTTCCCTGTTGTGAAACCTGCTATCTGTGGAGTACACTGCAATGGACATTTCAAGGATGATGAAGAGGCTCTGAAGTCTGAAGAATTGTTGGCAGTCCAGCCGGGGAGACAGTCATTTAATTGTAAAACAAGATTAAAAGTCCATTCATTAGGCAGCCTGTGAGAGTATTCAGAACTCTTCTTCTGTTGTGTCGTTGTCCAACACGCTACTGTTCTCAAATGAGTAGAAAATCTTGCCAAATCTGTGTGGAGTAGTCATTTAATGTGGTGACATTGTTAATTATATCAATACAGGAGATTTGTGTGTGAATGCCAAACACCAGCACCTTGCCTAGATGATTGAACCGGTTATGTTGCAAGTGAAAGGGGCTTGTGTGTTGCTAACCCATTTTCACATCCTTTACATGGCTACACCTACGCATAAATACACATACAACTGTCAGTGGGGGAAATCTGGGCTGTTGGGTTTTGTTGTTCAAACTGTCCCTTATCGTGTGTGTGTGTGTGTGCGTGTGCGTGTGTGTGTGTGTGTGTGTGTGTGTGTGTGCGTGCGTGCTCTTCAAGCTAAAGCTGCTGCCTGTTATTGAACTTGTGGGCTGAGAGTGCCTCTATCGTTCATTTTCCCACGCTTGTTTTTTTCTGAATTTCTTTCATATAGTGATGGATGATGGAAGAGCTAGGGTAAACACCTCCCTTCTCTATCCATCTTTCTTTCACTTTAGCTCTGTGCATCTGCTCTCATTCCTTGATGTCTACAATCTTCACCTTCCTTCACACTCACGTTAGCAGTCAACAATTACATTGCTGACCACTGCACAGTTAACCACCCTAACACACACACACAGGGTACAGCTGCTGCCCCCCTCTGAGGCCCTGTCTGTAGCTTTTATTCCTGCTGTCTGGCTGCTGTCTCTTTTTGTCATGGGCGAAAGGAGTGGCAGACAGGGGAGCAGCAGACAGCCGCAACTACTAAAGTTATGCTGACTCATGGCTTAAAATGCGGCGGTGCAGAGAGGCTGACTGCTAGCTGGCTTGGTCACCTTTGTTCTGCACGTTTTGTATGAAATCCTTTTAACTTAAAAAGATAGCTTTTCAAGAATTAAAATGAGAATATGTTAAAAACAAGGTTATTATTATTAAGGTCATTATTGTATCTGTGATCTCACTAATGAAGGCACTTTTACCTTAAACACTGCTCTGCATACTGGTCACATCTGTCTGCTTGAGTGTCGTCTCTTCTTATTTCATAATTTAGGGAGATACTATCAGAATATTCATATTACAGTATTGTTGATGACTCTGTTAAAAATTCAAAGTCTCAAACCCAAGCTGAGATGACCCCTGCTGACATCAGCAGGGTTACTTTTTCAGAGCCGCAGAAGACATTATACATTAATAGTGTTGGTCCTAATGATGAGTAAACTGACTTTGATGTGTAAAATCAGTTAGGTGCCCCATTAAAGAAAAAAAGCTTGAAGACTAAAATTGCTGTTTATTTTAACATGACAGCACTGTCAAGTTATGATCACTGAGCGAGGTAATTATTGCATAAATCAAGAGTGGAGTTATTCAGTAAATGGCTATAGTTCTACAAGGATGCTCCTACCAAGATGTAGTTGTATGTAAGCATAGCTGGACATTATAAGAGTTATCTGAGTTACTTCCTTTTTATACATTTAAAAAACATCTTATCCATAAAAGGAAAAAAGTCAACATTTTTTCTCACTATCATTGTCAGCTGTGGTGACGTTCATGCTCACATGACAAAGCGAATCACAACCAGTCAACAGAAATATATTATTTTAGGCAAAAAATGACTATATATATATAGTATGAGTATACTATATTTACATCAGCATTTAAAGCAAAGTCGTCAAAGTATTCATGCTAGTGTAATGCATGTCAAGTTAAGCATGAACATGTAACACTTCCTTTTGTCTCTTCTCTCGGATTTATCTTATAAACCCTGCCTAATGCCATTCAGCCAAAAAAGAAAGAAGGAAATGAAGAGTGACTTGAGTCTCGTGCCTACCACTCGGCCCAAACACCAAGCTTTAGCACAGTAGTTACTTCACCTGCTGTTTTGTGCACGCAGATCAGAAAGCGGGCGGCTAGTAAACACAGTGCTGTCTGATAAGTGCTTATTAGAGGGTGCAGATAGGTTTCTTTCCTGCTAAGGCTTGTCTGATCTCCAGCTGCATTCATTCAAGTGTATGGTGCCTTTTGTCAAAAGGTCATCTCTGGAGTGTGTGGATATACATGTGGTTAATGAAGGAGCTCACTTAATGGCATTAGAGTGGACTTAGCCTAATCCATGACCTGGCTGTTGGACCCTTTCAGTTGCCTGACATGAAGGTTTGGCACGCTGTAAGAGGAGGAGAAGCGTGGTCTCACGGAGGAAGAGGAGGAGCTAGTACTCAGACCACAAAAGACTGTAGTTAGTGTATAAGAATGCACGAGGATAGATGGAGGAAGGGAGGGAAGGAAGGAAGACACACAGTCACAGGCCGCAAAGTGAAAGAGTTGAGTGAATAGAAAGTTGTGTTTTGAGAGGGGGAAGATATGTAGGCAGTGCACAAGACAGAGAAACCATATCTATGCGTACCTATTCTCCACTGAATTTTTGTAAACTGTAAATGTTAACTTTTGAATAAATCTACTTTATCAAATACAGTGATATTAAGGAGGATCACACTAGGCAGAACAGATAAGACTGAAGATCAGTCTGTCTTGTCACGTCTTGAAAAGCTTTATTTTTTCTCAGATCATGTATGGCATTCTGTTTTTGCAGGAAATGAAAGACAATTTTCACGAGGGCTGGGTGATATAGCTGAAAAAGGTATCACGATAAAATGTTTCATTTCAGTCTATCGATAATTATTGATAATTTTTAATGGCCAGGAGAAAATAAGGTTGAACATAGCCACTTCATTTTGAATTCAACCACCTTGAATTTGCCATACTGGCAACCTGACCTGTCCTTTTTTATTAACAGTTTCACACCGTCTGCACTCATTTCATCACTCCACGCTGTTTCTGTTGTTGTGTCAAATGTTGATCGTGCAGCCAAACAACACACCTGTTAAATGATTGCGTGTCACTCGTAGCAGCTCCATTATCAAGGGATATGATGAGCCAGGGCGTATTCGTTACGTGCTTTCATGGTGGTTTGCATTTAATGCATTTAACGGAAACTATCAAACATTCTAACGAACAATTTTCTTATTGCTATTGATGAAGTGTCTATCGCCGGTACTTATCGCTATCGTTTTTATCGCTGAGGCCTAATTTTCACTATCGATTAATCTGCAGATGATTTTCTCGATTACTGTTTTTTTTTCAATGAAATGTCAGAAAACAGTTTCAAATGTCCATCAAAGTTTTGCTGAAAATTGCGTTTTCAGATGCTTGTTTTGTCCGTGAAATGGTCAAAACCCAAAGATATTCAGGTTACTGTCATATAAGACAGAGAAAAGCAGCACATCCTCATATTTGAGAAGCTGGAACTAGCAAATGTTTGCTGTTTTTGTTTGAGAAATTACTTAAACAATGAAGTTACTATTAGGTAGTAATAATAATTCATTTTCTGTCTAAATGTTTTAGCTCTATTTTTATTATTTCAGTTTTCTGTGTTACAAGTATGATGTGTTTATGTGCCATTGTTTCAGTTTTTCTTTTATTTGTGCAATTATTTAAGAATCTTAATTTTGATTTATTTATTTAACTTAAGCTGGACTTGATATTGGCTGTAAAGTTTCAGTCAGACAGTCACATGGCCAATGAGTCATCCTGTTTGAAAAAATATTTAATCTACCAATACAGTATATACTTAAAGTTTAATACAGTATAGGTTTGGATTAATTTTGGTCATATTATAACTTTTTTTGTTTGCTGAACTCATTACAATCTGATACAGAAACCCTGTTAGTCACTTGATGTGTTACTTTCATTATACTTTAAACTTTTACTCATGTGGTTTAGTGCACCAATATAAAACATTGCTGACAGACATAATGAAAGACTCTCGACTCACTTTTCACATTCAGTTGTAGTTGGTTAAAACCGAAGGCAGATTCTTGTTGACCAAAGTGTAGAGGGACAGGGATGTTTTGGCTGCTTTGAAGTTTGGTGCAGGCCAGCGTCAACTTTCCACACATTTAAGAGTGGAATTTAGGCTGGACTATATAGAATAATTAGCCTGGGAACCAGACGAATCTGCGAGCTCATGTTTTATTTGCTCTGGCAGATGTGTCTGGTCAACAACCAAAATGGCTGCCGCTGATGTGGAACATACTGAATTTGCTATCGCATTTTCTCTAAAAGAAGAACAAACAACTGCACGTAAAGCTTTGTTGATAAGAAATATGTGTTCGCCGTACTTCCGACAGGATTCGCTCAGAGGCATTTTGGTCTGCGCCTGTTGATAGTGCCCCTTGGAAATCGAAAATGAACTGAGAGGTTAATGCGAATTGGTCTGCTGATGCCAGGCTATAAAATCATTGTTTTGAGGAGATGAACATTTCCCAGGAAAGTTGAAAGATTAGCGAGATGTTTCCTGCTACGAGCAGTCTGTAGTGACTTATGTTAATGGTTGACCTCCCAGGAGATAGGTTCAGAGAGGGCTTTGCCAGTGCTCATCTTTCCTTACAACTTTAGACTTCTGTCCTGTGCTGATTAAATCAAAGTCAAGTGAAATTGTTTTATTAATCCTGTTTCATAAATCAGGTCTATGTGACACCAACAGTGAAACTACACATGTCTCTGCTGCAGCAGCTGTTTGGAGAAGGCGTGGGGAAATACTACCACCTACTGCCTGTGATCATATTCCCACAACATGGCCGGAAATATTGTTGGCTTGAAATGAATCATTAATTACATCAGTTATTAACACTAGTTAGTGTGAGCGTTTCAGTCCTGCAGGCCTTCTTTATGAGAGGGATAATCACATGTTAAAACAAAGAATGTGTGTTGGATTGTGAAACTTACAGTCAACTGAATGCTTCTCATTGTGTAGTGAGCCAAAGTGAAATCCATCCTTCACGGTGAGGGATTTACATACTAATGCTTACCAGTATTGCATTAGCAGGTGGTGCCATTATTCCGTCGCTCAGTATTAAAGTAAGCGTTTATGTCTCGGTTCATACAACGTGTCTGTGCCATAATCAAAAGAAAGTTTCATAAGCTTGTGGTTCATCTGCTAGAGCCGGCCTGACTTCCACCGAAAGTGATAACAAGAACAACATCTTCTGCTTTTGTTAAAATAACATTGCACAATGGTAGAATTAACATTGGGGAGGAATTTGGTAAACAGGTCTTATTAGTAGTATTAATAACAGCCTACAGTGCATCTTCCAAGTCTTCTCTGTATATTTCCTGCCACAAACCAGACCTTTAACCAACGCTGAGAACCAGCTCTTTTTCTCTGCGTATTTCTCTGTAAATCCTCCCCTCTGTTCATCTTACAGGCTTAGGGTTAGACTAAATAATTATCTTGTGAATCTATGCCTGACTTTACGTGGTCTCGTCTCTCTCCTTCTGCAGGAGCAGATCCATGTGCCTGTCTACCACCCAACACCCAGCCAAGCCCGACTGGCCACCCAGCTGACAGAGGAGGAGCAGGTCCGCATTGCCCAGCGGATCGGACTCATCCAGCACCTCCCGAAGGGCGTGTACGACCCAGGGCGGGATGGCTCTGAGAAGAAGATCAGAGAGTGAGTAGAAACCCTGGGTGGTCTGAGCCAGCAGTGGGAGTTATCTTTTTGAGAGCAGCGGGCTAACACAGTGAGGAGAGACGCTGCTTCACCACAGAAATCTGTGTTTAAGCAGGGCATTAGTAGGTCTTTAAAAATGCTTTAAATAGAATTATCCAAATTCACAGTCTGAAAACAGGATTAAAATTGAATCAATGACATAGTTTCTGAAATAATTTTATTCAAATAATGTCTGCTAATCTTTTTTGTAGTCAGAAAATGTGACCACACAACCACCTGTGAATTTAAACTTTAAACTTTGCACACAACATGCTGTTGTCACATGCAAATCAATTCAAATGATGTCAGGTGAGAACTTACTTTGTCAATATTAGTGTGCAAGCACCGCTGTAACACAGAAATGGATGGTTATACATACTCAGTCTTTATATGATATTGTTATCACATATTGTGACATTTTACAGTAATGTAAAAGTACTGCATGTATGTTTTTATATCATCTATAATATATATTATAGAAAAATGCATGTTTATAACATGTTAATGTTTTTTTTGCAAATGGTAAAGATTAAAACCAATGGAGTTATACTTTTTCCTATCATTAAATGCTTATGGAGAGTTTAAACTCACTGATCTGTATTTGTATTTTGTTCTTTCACTGTCCTTCTTCACATTTTAAATTGAATCATGCACTGCAAGTCATTTAAGTCTATGTAGTGACATTAAAAAATGTACTTTTTATTAAACTTTCATTTTTTTCTATATTTTTGTGCTGTTCATATCCAATCCCTAACAAAGTGTAGTATTGTGTTGATGGGAAATTGTGAGTGTCTGTGTTCACCTACACAGGTGCGTCATCTGTATGATGGACTTTGTGTATGGAGACCCCATCCGGTTCCTGCCCTGCATGCACATCTACCACATGGACTGTATAGACGACTGGCTGATGAGATCCTTCACCTGCCCCTCCTGCATGGAGCCTGTGGACGCCGCGCTGCTTTCCTCCTACGAGACCAACTGACACACACGCACACACATATGCCCACAGACATCTGTGGACCAGACTGGACACACACACACACACACACAATATGCACACAAATGGACATACACACAACTACCATCTTGCTAACCTGTATCCTGGATTAGTAAGGTGCTGATATAATGCAGTGACGATGTAAAAGATTTAGGATGAACTGTGTGTGAGTGAGCATGCATGTGTGTATGGGTGTGCCGCACAAGTTTCTCAGTTGGCCTGCTGGACAGGATTGGAGGAATGAACAGAGTGTTTGTGTTAAGGACCAGCAGGAAGGAGCTGGATCGAGGAAAGGAGTAAAAAACTGGAGCTGACAATGGGGGAGGTGAGGAGGATGAAGTGTAAAGGGAAGTCACGGGGAATGGATGACGGTTAACTGATATGATTAAGAAACCTTTCCAAGATCTGCTTTTATATACACGAATACACACAAGCGTGCCCAGTCAGACACTTCCTTTTATTTACTCCCCCTCATTGAAATGAACCACGACAGAATGCAGGAAGAAGGACATATGACCATCGTCATCAGACTGCAGATTATTTTTGTTGGACTGCTGAAGCCTGATGACCATAATGTCATACTGCAAGGCAAAGGGAAAGAAACGCCCTTCAGAACATCTGCCAGATGCTTTGATGTGTCTCCACACAGACAGAGTCATTTTGCAGAGTCATACCTGCTGCAAGAACTGCTACAGATGCAGGTATGTGACTTAAAGACTGAGATGGACATCAGACTTAAGACTACGATCATCAGCTATATTCTGCAGACAAACCACAGGCCTCCACTTGTCCGCGGCACTCGGGCCTCGGGTTGTCCGTCTGTATAGATCTGTTATGAAAAAAATAAGATTGGTCGGTGGATTGATCGACTGTCCTGTGGCTTTGTGAAATGTGTTCTGTGTTTGTTTTGTCAGTCAGCATAAGGGCTCCGTTGAACCAGTGTATACCAACAACACCGATATGACTGAAGGAAAAACAGTATGTGCTTTAGTCACTAATGTAATAGGATTGCTGGTTGACTGCTGCTGTCAAGATATTGACTCCTCATGACTTTCTTAGTCACAGTGAGATCTCAGATTATTGGCCAAAGCACAAGCAGCACCATTTAACAAACCGTTGATACAAATCAGAGATATTTGCACTTCTTAATCAGACTTGAGTTGACCATATGCATTCAGCGATTATGTCAAAGAAGTATGTGATTTGCTTTACCTACATTCTCATTGCCATTGCAATGATTTGCAAGGAAAGCCACTGTCTCTGTGAACCAGGAGTGGAAACATAATTTATTACTGGTGACATTAACCAAACTACTGAATTAAATCACAAATTTGGCGCCCCTGTTATTGTTCAAATCATGTAATTTTATGGACAACTCAATGAGATGAATTGAAAACATACACAAGGTTGGGCTCATTTAATGTGTGTGCATTTGTAAGGTATCACCTCATTCAGCATCCTGTTTTGTGGCAAACGTTCATAAAACCAGTCCTAAAGCAAACATTCACAAGGGAAACGGTTAACACTGGCAGGTGCTGCCATCAGGACTCTGGCGATGGAGAATGAATCTGATTAAGGGTCGTGTGTCAGTGAATATGACTGAGGACGCTTATTAACCTGATGTGGTCAGAATCAACCATTATACAATGCTGACTGTGTTCTCAGTTAACAGTTATATTTCTATCCATTTGCATTTTCTTCACCTCAAGTTCAGGCCTCAATCTAAATGATCTTCTCACCTCATTTTAAAATGTCTATCACCCAAGTCACCCAGTTTACTGTTAAAGCACAAAGAAATACAATTGTTCAGTTGTATTTTCCTTCTCCCTGCGAACTTTGGCCTGTAGGTGAGTCAGCAAGGCTTTGAATTATGCAGGAATTGGTAAATCATTTGAGCTCCCCCTGCATAGCAGGCATGATACAGATCCAACACAGTTTGAAAACATGCCTTTAGTGATCTGTGTCTGTGTGTTCGTACCTGCATGTGTGTATGTTTGTGTTTGTACTTGGCTTTATGGCCTCTGTGTGTATGTTTGAGAAAGATTGGGGGGGGTGGAGGTGGCAGCCAGCACCTTAGTTTTTGCACAGTACTTTAATCTACGTAACTCTTTATGTTGTACATTGTCCTCCATCAGTAAGGTGGAGCCTCATGGCCTTAGGTTACACGTGAGTGAGGGTTGGTATCATCTGCTAAAATGTGGAGCAGAGTTAACTTCAAGAAACAAGAGGGCGGGGGGTGGGGATGATACACAGGCGGTTTAGACAGTGAATGCTGCTGCCGAGCTGTCATTGTACATTTAATGTCATGAAGACTACAAAAGGTGTGTCAAGAAAACTGTCCAACTACATTGTCACAAAACTAATAAATAAATTGTCAGTGTATTGTGATGTTTGGATTGGATTTCTGTCACATCACCTGGCTCTCTTCCCGAGGGTTCGTGTAAGGTTGCACAACTATTTCCATTTCTGCTTTCATCTGCATTCTGCGGCAGCCCTGTGGTACAGCAGATGACAGTTTTGGATACAAAGACCTTTTTTGCAGAGTTTTGATCTCAGTCTGGACCTAATCATGCCTGGGTGGGACTGGCAATGCATGGGACTGTGGGCATAAACAAAGTGAAACCATGCCATTATGTATGTGTGTTTGTATTTGCTGTAGTTCCTCAGAAAGTACGAGAGAAAATAGAATCCACATATATATCCTGATTCATGTGAAGGTAGCACTCAGTGTGGCACTTTGTGAGCTGCTTCCATGACACAATGTGGCAGGCCAACTTATGAGATGTTTGAGCTCTTGTACCCGAATAGATTTCCTATAATGTGCTAACAGTTCTGAGCGAAAATGTGCTCACATCTCCGGAAAATGACTCATGGGTGTCAACGCTGATGGTCTGACATTGAAACAATGAAACAGCTGCACAAAATCTTGCTTAATCACAGGCCAGCTAGAGCTTAGGCTCTGACTTTGAATCTCGGGCGAGACTTATTTATTTAAAATGTTCAAACTCACAGCAATGATGTAAAGTGAGTGCAGTTTTAGGGTGGATTTTTTTGATTTAAGTACAGGATTGAACATCAAGGTTTGCTCATATGTGAATGGGGTATGTGTGTTGTATGTTTGTATATGGATGCTTGTTAGACCTTTCCTTGTTTGTAAGAATAAATATGCATATGCTGTGTACAGGCAAATAATAAATAGACATTGCAACAGAACATAACTGCCAGTGGGTGTGATTTATTTCCCTCGTGGACACTAGAAAGGGAAGAATGTAGTTTTTTTTGTTTGTTTGTTTTTGTTCCACAAATAGACATGTCTTACAACTGACAGAACTTCTGGTCTATAAATGCCAAATAAACATATTATTTATCTCTGACTACATGGCAAAATCTCTCCTAATACAAATCAAACTCTTGTAGAGGTTCATGTACATTGTTGGATATTGTAATAAACTTGTACATGTGACCATGTAATTGTGTGTGTCAGTCTAATTGGTAGTTTCTGCAAGGAGTTCAAAAGGTTCTTCTCCTCCTGATCACTTAATTACTATCTGTCTATTCAGATACCATATTGTATACAAAATGCAGACACTTTGGCACCGCAAGCAAAAATACCTTCCTCACTTCTGCACCAAATCCCCTTTTTGATTGTTTGACCATATTTAGGCTACGTGAATTTACTATTTCAGGCCATGTTTCTTAGGAAAATAATATTTTTTAAAGCTTGAGATTACTGCCTGCAACATACAGCGTAATTCTTCCCAATTTATCGTGTAGGCCAAATAGTTAAGGGTGTTCCAGTATGCTACAGTAGATGTTTACCGACACATAGCCTACATGGATGTACAGGGGAACTGGACGTGAAGTCAGGGAATAAGGAGGTAACAATCTGGGAACTTAAAAATAATTTATACTGTTGGTATTTTTTTAACTAATGGGTAGCTATTATAATATCACAGAGTATGACCATTACTGAGCAGCAAACTGGAAGTTTGGGGGAAGATGGGATAATTGGTTCTGTAGCACAATCTGCTGTTAATTTTATTTCCAAATTACCGCTACTTGCCAAACTAAATGAGGATAAGCAAACTGAATTATTCTTTAATAACTGGGGTATTGTGTTTTAACTTTGGAACAAACAGACTAGGCCTATAGCCTGTATGTACACCGATCAGCCATAACATTATGACCACTGACTGGTCATAATGGAGGAACATTGATTATCTCGTTACAATGGCACCTGTCAAATATATATACAGTATATATATATATATATATATATATGTGTGTGTGTGTGTGTGTGTATATATATATATATATATATATATATATACACACATATATATACATACTGTGTTTATATGTGTATATATATATATACTGTATATACATATACATACATACATGCTGTACATACATATATACTTATATGTATATATAGATACACACATACGTGTATATATATATACTGTATATGTGTATACACTCACACACAGAAGTGAAGGACCTCTGATTACCTCATTACAATTGCACCTGTCAGATTTTATATATATATACACACACACACACACGCAGTATATATATTCAGTATACAGTATATGTATATGTACAGTATATATAGTATACATGTATACACACACATATAGTATATGTGTATATGTGTGAGAGTGTATACACATATGTATATATGTATGTACAGTATGTATGTATAATCATATGTATACAGTCATGTGAAAAAGTTAGGACACCCCATTAAATATTCAGTTCTTTATTAAGAAATGTTCACATATCAATGTCTAATCTTGTTTTTATTTATCTCTGGAAAAGAAAGTGATTTAATTGCAGGTAAACAACAAAAATTAACCTTGTTTTACTCATTAAACAAAAGATAACAAAAATGCATATTCTAACTGAGGAAAAAGTTAGGACACCCTACCCCCTAATAGCTAGTGTTACCACCTTTGGCTGAAATAACTTCAGTGAGACGCTTCTTGTAGCCATCTACCAGTCTCTGACATCGGTCTGAGGAAAGTTTGCCCCACTCAACGCAGAATTCTTTCAGCTGTGAGATGTTTGAGGGGTTTCTTGCATGTACAGCCCGTTTCAAGTCACCCCACAGCATCTCAATGGTTTTAAGATCTGGGCTTTGACTCGGCCATTCCAGGACTCTCCATTTCTTAGTTTTCAGCCAGTCCTTGGTGGATTTACTGGTATGTTTTGGGTCATTGTCATGTTGCAGGGTCCAGTTCTGCTTCAGCTTTAATTTTTTTACAGATGGTCTCACATGTTCCTCAAGCACGCTCTGATACGCGGTAGAATTCATGGTGGATTCTATGATGGTGAGCTGGCCAGGTCCTGCTGCAGCAAAGCATCCCCAAACCATGACACTTCCACCTCTATGCTTCACAGTTGGTATGAGGTTCTTTTCCTGGAATTCTGTATTTGGTTTATGCCAAACATGTCCTCTGTTCTGGTGTCCAAATAATTCAATTTTAGACTCATCTGTCCAAAGAACATTATTCCAGAAGTCCTGGTCTTTGTCTACGTTCTCTCTGGCAAACTTCAGTCTGGCCTTCATGTTTCTCTTAGAGAGCAAAGGTTTCCTCCTTGCACACCTCCCATGAAAGTTGAACTTGTGCAGTCTCTTTCTGATTGTAGAGGCATGCACTTTCACATCAACAGTAGCAAGAGCCTGCTGTAGGTCCCGTGATGACATTTTAGGGGTTTTGGAGACTTCTTTTAGCATCTTGCGGTCTGCTCTCGGGGTGAACTTGCTTGGATGGCCAGACCTGGGCATGTTGGCAGTTGTTTTGAATGTCCTCCACTTGAAGACTATTTTCCGGACAGTGGAATGGCTGATTTTAAATTCTTTTGAGATCTTTTTAAATCCCTTACCAGACTCATAAGCTGCTACAATCTTCTTTCTGATGGCCTCAGACAGCTCTTTCGATCTCACCATGGTGACCATGGTCAATTCAACAGTCTGGAGCACACCAAACTAAATGTCTGAGGTTTAAATAGGGCAAGCCTCCTTCAAAATGCTGAGTAACGATGTTCTAATCATGTGCACCTGATGTGATACACCTGTGTGTGATTTTAGCCATTTTAAGTGGGAATAAATGTGGGGGTGTCCTAATTTATTCCTCACCAGACATTGATTTTTTTTAAATGACATTTTACAGAAAGTATTAAAAAGTATTTTTTTCAGTTTTAATTGTTAGTTAAAATTTATATTAAAAATCCATATGTCCAAATATGTTTTAAAAAAACACAGGCTTTCATAGGGTGTCCTAATTTTTTCACGACTGTATATATATATATATATATATATATATATACACAGTATATATATCTGACAGGTGCCATTGTAATGAGATAATCAATGTTCCTCCATTATGACCTGTCAGTGGTCATAATATTATGGCTGATTGGTGTACATACTGTGTATGTTGTAAAGTAGTAGTGTGGGGTGCAGCATTGTACTTACAGGGAACTTCAGCAGCAGAGGTGATTCAGGTTCATGTAGATTGACACTGTTGACTGTTAAAAAAATTATACTTAATTGTTCTCATGTAACACACTTATTTTCAAAGATAATGTGTAATTCATTTATTTTACATAAATATTTTAATAGAAATATTTATATAATAATATATAATAATGGCAGTTTGTTTAATAGCTTCCATTTACTGTGACCCAGTGACTCCAAATCAATACCAAAAATGATCACTACACTGGTCAAATAGGACACACTTCTTCATATTGGAAATATTTTTATAGAAAGTTCATCTTTTTTTCAATAGCTTCCATGTAATGTGACTCCAAATCAATACCAAAATGTATAACTACACTGGAAATAAAAATAAAAGAAGCACTGAAATCCAGTGTGAAGAGGTTGTGTCCTATTTTTCCAGTGTTGTAATAAATTTTGTTATTGATTTGGAGTCTCTGGGTCACTAAGCTATTGAAAAACAAAAAATCTGCTATTATTTTTAAAATAATTACGTAAAATAAATGAATTACACATTAGAAAACAAAATAAGTATGTTACATGAGAACAATTTAGTATAATTTTTTAATCAAAGTAATTTATTGATGGTCCCTAAGTAGACTAAACTCCCTGGAGGAGGGAGGAGCATCAACCGTCCTCTGGTGCCTCCTCCTCCAACTTCAAACTAACTTCATGGCGGAGCCTAAATAGATAGGCGATTTGCGCACAATGAATTTATATGAGGATTAAATGACACTTTGACTTTGAGGCAGTAGCCTACAACAGTCTACAGCGAAAAGGAAACTTTACATTAACATGCAGTGTCAGTGATATGCTAACAATGACCTGTATGTGTTTCTATTAAAGATAGTCACCCCGTATTAAGTGCTGCGCAGACTGCAGGCGTCGCCATGTAGGCTACACACACACACACGCGCGCGCGCTCCGTTTTTGTTAGGACTCAAAGAAAATAAAGGAAGTTGTGCAGATACATGACCTTTACCAATGTCCTTTTTTCCTGTTAAATAAATGGAAAGTCACTCTTGTCTGAATTGTCATTAGAGGGCCACCGGACAGTTGTCAGAGAGCCTTGAGCTGTCTCTCACACACACACACACACACACACACACACACACACACACACACACTGATAAAAAATGGGAACAAGCAGGTGTATTAATTGCTGAATTTTATTATATCATATTATCTCGATAATTTGGTATCAGGCATCTTATAGAGATGTTTTTACATTCACATTAATCAGCCAGCAGAAGAAGAAAGAGGGAGGGGAGAGAAGGGCGTTTTCAATAGCCAAATATTAAAACCAAAATATTAGCAACAATATGAGTTAATGCTTCATTGACACAGCATCATAACCTGTACATTATAAACTTCATATAGATAGGACTTACTGTAGTGTAGTTGTATTGTATTGCATGAGATACTACAGGTGCACCTAGTAACTCAATGCATTATTTTGTCTTCACATTATCTTTTTTTTTTTTCAAGAGTATATTTATTGATTTAATGAAATAACCCCCCCCAAAAAAGGGATTTTAGAAAATATAGAATAAAATGTTAAAGTATCTGCAAAAAGACATGAGCAGACAGGCAGAAGCATGAGGTTTCCTCTTCATCCTCCTCCTCCTCCTCCCCCTTCTCTAGTCTGTGAGAGAGAAAAAACATTGAATGAGTTTATATCACAAATTTATCCTTACATGCAAACATAAACACTAATAATGCAATAATAAATACGCACAATAATATGGGAATACAATGAGAAATAAACAGATTATATATATATGTGTGTGTGTGTGTGTGTGTGTGTGTGTGTGTGTGTGTGTGTGTGTATCATGGCACAGAGATCCATGGAACTAAACGAATTAAACCTGATGTGATTTTGTTTATCATAAGTCAAGACCAAAATGTGATTGTAAAGAAGAAAGACAATCAGCTTTGCCAAAAAAAAAAAAAGCACTAAATACCACCTTTGCTATATAAAAAAGAGAAGAAAGAATACTTTGTGCAAACTAAGTTTGCGAGTCTGTTTGACTCAGGCACAGACTGGCTAATTGCCTCGGGACTTGTCTCCTCCTCACTGTTGCTCAGCCAATCCAAACTGAGTTGAGGCATCGTCACATGACTCCGAGTCCGGATTAAAGCCCATATATGGTTGACACTTCCTCTTCTTTTTCGTTTTTTTCTCGTTAATGTGACAAGCTAACCTTCCCATCTGTTCCCAAACCTCGCCTACAGGCCTGCACACAAGGACCTTTTCATTATTTTAAACATGGCTTCAGCTCCAAAAGAGACATTTAAACAGTCTCAGGTCACCTGCGGCAAAGCTGGGAAGGTTTCTAATGGTTGGTTGGTACAAAATTACAAGCGATAGGGACGTAGGGGAGAAATATAAGCTGAAGCGTCTGTGAAATCGTAATTTATTGCAACTTAATATTTTATTTCTCATCCGCAGTTATACAGGGAGATCAAAATGAATCTAACCGCAACAAAAATGTAGAGGACTTTGTGAGAATAACACTGAAAAGGAAATCGCGGCCTATAGCAAGCTCTAACTACTGAAGATACTAACTTCACTCACTTTATCAACATGCAGTGTACCAACAGTTTGCATTAATATCACGCCGCAACGCATTAAGAGTGTTTTTTACACACACTAAAATAAATATAATTTGTATGATATATTGTTGCTCTGTTTTTGAAAGCATATAATTTGGATATCCATTACGTCAACAAATAAAGGAGGTTAAAGTTTATAATGGTGACCTAATAAAAGTAGTTCTGGGATCAGTAACGATCATGTCTGAGCTTTGTTTCTGAATGTTAAACAAGCCGTCCAACAGAGTCAGAGCAGCTACTCCTGCAGTAGCCTGTGTGGAAGGCCTAGAGCTGGCTGAAAAATAGCCTAACTCGACATTTTTAAGCTTTTATCAATGAAATGGCTTAGCTAATCAGAAAATTAATTTAACAGCCTTCATCAAATAGCCTGGCCTACCATTAGATTTAAACAGACCAATACAAATATTCTTTCTTTCTTTCGATACCGTCAGATGTCGAGTCGAGGCTATAACGTTTAGGCAAAGCAGGCCTTGTGTAGGCCTGTTGTGACTATACTTATATTATTTGTCGTATTCTGAAACTAGTGTAATCATATCGCTAACTTTTATTAAACAAAACATGAAAGCATAACCATATCCACGCTTTCGCATGGCTGGTAGCTAAATGATTCATTCAATTCGATGACAACCCTTTCATCACATGTTGACTGTCAAGCGTAAAATAACAGGGGAGTCAGACTGAAAAGGAGGCGGGCAATATATCCCACAACAAGGCGTTAAAAAGCTCATTATTAAGTTTAGTTTAGAGCAAAACGAAACTAGCTCGTGTGTATTTATTAAAGGCTGTAGAATTATATTTTGAAGTTTGCTGGAGATATAAGGATACAGTCGTCATATAGAAACTATGACAATCCGTTACTTGGTCTGAAATGAGCTCACATTATACCCGCTGCCGCTTGAGCCTGAAATTCATATAAGCATATAGTCCTAATAGGGTTATTATTGCTTTAAATTCAGGAGCTACTGATGTTGAGTTATTTTCTTCATTTGAATACCGATTTAAACTCACACGTTGCCCTTATACCACTATACGGAGACTATAGAGATGCAGCGCTTTTTGACCATGGCCATGAATAAAGAGTAGCCTAACGAAAATCTAAATGAAATATCGGCCTATTCGTTTTGTTTTACTTATAGCAACAAACAAATTATGGTTCTTCATTCACGTCATATAAAAGCCAATATGCAATATCAACAGAGTTATATCGTCAGCTAAAGCCTTTAGCCCTTCTCACATTGGCTTATATATACTGTCATACAGACAGTTGTTTTCACACTTTTCTCCATCTTTTGTTCTAGTGGAGTAACAGAAATTAAAATTACAATTTATTCTTAAAATTGTATTAGCGAAACAGCATATCAGCCTACAGTGCTCTAGCTTGTATAGGTGGACAAATAGATAGGCATATTAGGCATTTTTTATTGGGAAAAAAAAACAATCAAAACGTATGCAGACTATTACACTCACGTGAGCTCAAATACTCGTTGATGTAATTGAAAGTCTCCATCCTCCCGTGGAGGCGCGCGAGCTCCCCGGCGGTGTGTCCCAGAGCGTTGGGCATTTGGGGGTTCGCCGTGCGTCCGATCAGCAGCTGGACCACCTCCAGATGGCCCTCCTTGGCGGCCAGGTGCAGCGGCAGGTTACCTTTCACATCCACGAGGTTCGTATCTGCCCCGTGATCCAAAAGCAGGCGCACGGTATCTACGAATCCCTCGCGTGCTGCGTCATGCGTCACGGTGAGGTTCAAGACCGGATCGCGTATGTTGGCGTGGGCCCCCGCCTCGAGAAGTTCCTTCACCACGGCTGTGCTCCCCGTCATCACCACCTACACAAAGACAGACGGGGGAGATGAGGGAGATGAGAAGAAATGACTAAGCACATCTGGTCGAAACATAGGCCTATTCAGCCTGAGCCATATTAGGCTAATAGCCTTTTAGGCTATTATCTACCACTGCATTACTATTAACGTTAATAGACTAGTGCTAGTAATAATGGCCTATTAACAGTTTAACTTATATCACAAAGAGGCCAAGGTGATGTAGCTTTTGTCAACACTGAAACTAAATTAGAGCTGCATATGAAATGTGATTTATATGAGGAGACTAAAATGACTCCACTGCAGTGATCATTTTAAGATACCATTATTACTATTATTACATTCATGTGGAAACTGTATTAAAAAGAATCTAGGCATGTATAAATCTAAGCAGGAACAGGTATATTGTGTAAGACAGGCCCTCAGTCACCATTTCCTGATCTCCACCATTTTGTTACTCCTTTCTCACACTCCAGTAATTCAACCCTCAAGTTTAATTTAGCTTTGTAGCATGCATTTCCTTTATTACAACAATACTAAAATGGGCTAATTCTTTATTGTATCTCAATAACTTCTTTCTCAGGATCAAGTGCAAAATCTATGCTCAAACAACATTAAATGGTGATAAAAGAACATCTTAATGTTCCATTAAAAAAAACAACACAGATTCATTTATATTAATCTACACTTTTATGAAAACCTGACATAAAATAATTAACTACAGCAAAACTATGAGTATCAGAACGATTTTGGCAAGCTATGTAGGTATTTTGACTCAGTTTAGATCACATGATGCTAAGAAAAAAAAAAAAGACCAAAATACCCTCTGCCATCTGTACACAGTTTTCTTCATTTGAAAATGATTTATATCTATTTAGACTATTTAGTTTTATATACCGATGAACAAAGTCTGCTGGATATTTGAAAATAAAATATGATTAGGCATTATATCCTGTACAGCAGCACAAAGAGATGAGGAAGTCAAGCATGCTGCTTGACTCACTATACAGTTTACAAAAAAAGTCCAATAAATAGATATTTTTTTCCAAATTCACTTTGAAAGCGGTTTTATACCAACCTGCAGTGCAGTTCTGTTGTATGTATTAAATCCATTAACATCTGCTCCATTTTGCAGCAAAAACAGCACTTCAAGTATGTTTCCCTTGGCAGAGGCATTGCAGAGCTTGTCAGCTACTGAAGTTTCAGCCATTCTTGTTAAAATACAGAGATAGAAGTCAAGGTTTTTCCACAGTGCGTGTGAAATAATGTTGCTGCGCCTGCCCAGTGTCTGGTTAAGCATATCAGGCACCACCTTCCCACCCTTACATCATACATGGACTTGACCTACCAAAACCTACCAAAGACCAATGCTATGAAAAAACAGCATGGAGACGTACCTCACAGATAGCTGTGCTTTATATCTCAAGAATCTACAACAAACGGTTTTAAGAAGCAGCTAAAGAGTTCTTGAAGACAGGCCTCCAAAATAAATAAGTAAAATAGGCTTCCTTTGATTTGTTTTTTTGTTGCTAAATGGATGTTTAGATGAACTGAGATTATTATTGTTGTTTTACCTATAAATTGATGTAATTTGTTCTAATGTTTCATTTCATTTCAAATATTTATATAGGCTAATATTGATTGGTGAGGAAATAGAAACTATTTTATAGGCTATATATATATAACTCATGAATAACTCACATTTTCCTGTTTCAGTTTATCACCAATGCTGAAAGACTAAACAACGAAATATTATAGATTAGCCTACTTTTACTTTTATTTTTACTTTTACCCAGTAATAATTTGCGTGCATTTTACACAATGATAGGCGAGTTATGATACTTTTTCACTTTCACAGCTTATATTCTACTTATGGCATACATATTTTAGTGCTCAATCAGTATCCAGACGGGCAATAAACCCCTTTAGCTCTTTGATCTGCAAAATTTGATCTCCAAATTCAAATGGATTAGTAGCCAATTACATTAAAATGTTCTACATGCCCCTATAAAGTTATGTTAGTTATGCACTTTAGCTGCAAAACATATTCTGCCATCTCTGACTGGCATACTCAACTGTGATTCTGTTTGTGGTATTGTAGGTCATAATAATAGGCTATGGAAACAATGCAAAAACAACAAATATTTTTTCCACTTGTTGAGAGAGAGCACTATCTCGCTGATCTGGGTCAGATGCTACATTTAATATTTATTTAATATACTAGATAGCTTAATGTGTTTCTGTAGAGCCACAGAAACTACACGTGTTTGCTTTTGTATAGGCTACACAGGATATAACCTACCTGCAGCTATAACAACATTAGTAACCTAATCCAAGTTTACATTTGTAGGGTTGATCTTTAAAAAAAAACAACCTTACTTTAAATGTGATTAAAGGCAAAATTCAAGCCTTCCTCCATGTAACTGGTCAGTGGGTGTCATCCTACCGAGTCGAACGCTGAAAAAACAACATAAAAATACATTTACATAAAATGGTTACATCTACGCAAAGATGTGATGTCACTTCCCGCTCATTTTCAAAATATTTAGCCAAATTATAAAAAGTGCGTTTCTGTATTCGGCTGCCATCCTGGTATAATGTTATAATGTCAGCGTTCAAGCTGAGAGATTGAGAGAGGAGAGCCGATCAGCCCGAAGATCGGCCAATCATTACGAGATTCCTTTGATTTTCAAAAGTAAACCATACCGAAACCGATGATCCTCACCAAAACACTGTCACAACGGAGTCCGACTGAATTTCTTTCAAACTTTGGTACAGGGTAAATATCCAAAGCTCCTGCTGAGATATTACATCACAACGCATGGTTCATTTGTGTAGATTGAGCTGTAGGAGGCAGGGTGTTTGCCTTCACAGCTTAACTGAGTAAATATTTTTTGAAATACTTACCAAAAGATGAGATGGCGTGATTGGATAGGAGCTAAATGAAAGGCGGGACGCTGTGTTAACGGAGCTTTGGAAAAGAAACCATGATGCTGCAACAACGCAACGTTGATAAAGGTGCCCGCATTCAATACTGCGAAATACAGATTTTATTCCGGTGAACACCGTCTCATTGCAGCCTACTGATATAATCAGTGTGCCCTACTTTATTTTTAATTATAATTTCCAGTGAAGGAGCAAGAGGGGATTTTAGTGTCATCGGCAATGGGCAACAGCTTCCCGTTTCCTTTTATCATGCCGCCCTCTAGTGATGGGACTTTATATAGCCTCAAAGCCTGGTAAGGTGTCTAGTGCAGCGCTGGGGTCAGGTGTGTAGGGGATTTACTGTCAACTCAAATAAAAAAATTCATGCGCCACTTTTAACACAGAAACTCGT
Organism: Macquaria australasica; assembly: GCA_005408345.1. Taxonomy (NCBI): domain Eukaryota; kingdom Metazoa; phylum Chordata; class Actinopteri; order Centrarchiformes; family Percichthyidae; genus Macquaria; species Macquaria australasica. The sequence goes on from SEMN01000175.1 coordinate 67,271, forward strand.
AGAGTGCCCATGATGATATGCGCACTTTGACATGATTTATACATCAAGCATACACAGAACTGTTTTTAATGAGACGTAGTGTCAAATACTGTATAGCATCTCGGAACAAAGAATAAAATGGTAAAATCGGGTCATGTGACTGGTGCTCTCAGGTGTAATCGGTCAATAGGCCGTTACGATACGCAACGTGGTGCGCATGGCTGTGCGTAAAGACCCAAAGGTTGGTTTTGCGCTTTTTCGGTGCCAGGGATCGAACAAGCTTTGTCCACTCCAGTCAAGGACAAACAGGCACGTGAAGTCACACGCACTCATAGTTCGGGTAGTATTATGAGGTCGTAGTATTTCCTCTGGCAGTTTAGCGCATTAGTGGCGTTTGTTGTCTGTGCAAACGGAAAAGGCTGTAATCCTCCAGTTGTCCTTATATGTCTGAAGAAATGGAATGCTCTGAATGATACAAATCCACCCCCAAAAGACATGATGAGATTTACACTGGCCCATGGCAAATCTAGCCTAGGTTATTATTTGTGCCATCACCCTGGTGCTGCATCTGATCGAGGACCTGTCTCTTGATAGGCCTATCAATGGACCCTGCCCTATTTATTTTCTCCCTCCACTGCCAAGTCCATCATCATAGGCTCGACCCCCTCTTCCTTAAGTGGATAGATAGTTGCTGTTTTTTTGTTTTTTGCCACTACTGATATCTGAGGCGCACGTGAGTCAGGGGGCACAGGCATTATGTCTGCTTTTGCGCACAGTTTTTTGCATTTGCATCATGTCACCCAGACTGTCCTCTGTCTTCTGGCCTGCTGCAGCATTGGGTCAGTGGCTCTCAAAAGTGCTGTGACAAGGCCACTCTGATCCCCACACCTACATTTACAACAGTTAGGCCTGTAAAAGCTAAATGGCATCACAGCTCGGGACTCCTTTTGGACAAAATCACATTAAGTCCGGGACCTCGTGCTGAAAGTATGTGGAAAACCCTGGATACATACTATTAAAAATGTATTGTAGCCTATAATCAACAGTTTGAGCTACTGTGGAGGCAGGCTGACCTAGACAAGATAACTTGAACCTGCAAACTGGGCAGGCGCAGCAAATATTTAGGTACAGAATGAAACGACTCTCTTAAGCACAAGGCTGTGGGAAAAGAAACTACGGTCTAACGTCTTTTCAGTGGGGTTAGCATGAAAAAGACAGACGGTCATGTTTATATAAGCAACAAAAAAAAAAAACCGTAAGTAGGAATCTCGTTCCCTCGGCTCGAGTTTTACAACATCTGCAGCCACTTTACGTCAGCCGTAAATGGATGACAATAACGATACGAGATAACAGAACAGTGTAACGCTACTTCACGTAATTGTGTCCGTCGGAGGCGGTTAAATCCCGATAAAGTTTGATATTTCCAACTCGCCAGCCTTTCACTCGTCGCCACGTCTAAGCAAAGTGTTTCACCAATACTCAGCGTCCCTCTGTGAGGCGAGAAAGCGACGAGAGCCAGTGGAAGAAGAATCGCTTTTAGCCAGTCATTGCCATGGCCTCCGACAGCGGCGACAGCAACATGGACAGAGAGATGATTCTGGCCGACTTTCAGGTGCGTCTCTTCTGCTCGGCAGTTAGTAGCCCGTTTGCCGTTGTTGAGTTTCCTCGGGCCGCTGTCAACGACGGCACACACGACCTGACTGGCGTCGTAAACAGCCAGACCCGAGCCGAGCGCCTCTCTCCGCGGCTAAGCGCGCAGAGCTAACTCGCTGACAGCTCGCCGACCAGACGGCGGCGGCCCAAAGCTGGCGGTCTGAACAGCGGACTAATTTGTGTTTTGCGCTGGTTTTCGAGTTTGCTTGCTTGGCACACAACGACGACCTAGCTAGCTAAAAGGAGAGCTACGGCGCTCACGCAGACTGTCAACTTGTCTGCACGCTGCCGGTGTTTCATCCCGTCAGGGTTTTAAATCATCCTCAGAAACTGCGTGCCCCTTGAAGACACCAGATTTTCAGCCCAAACTGCAGGTAGGGTAGGATAGTATATTTTGATGGTGGGGAAATTCAAGCTACCAAATAATGCTTCCCCTTCAAAGTGGCAGTAGTTGGCATCCTGTTTGGTTGGTTGACTGCTTATCGACAGCAATACTAAACTATTATACATCCTTCCCTTAAAATGTACACTTGAAAATGAACTGAAGGCCTTCTCTTTGGTGGCGTCTCTCAGGTTTGTTGTTGTAGCCTTGTGCTTCTAATCAACAAGCTCACTTTCATAATATTTGACAACAGGCTGCAACTGATTTTCTTTGGATGCTGGGGTGAGAGTTGATATGCCATTCATTCACATGAGGACGGGCCACAATAGATGTATTGTTTAATTAGGCCACTGACGCCTCCACCTTATCGCATTTTGCAAAGCCAGTTCATAGGGGTCAAACTCCATCAATTTCAGAATGAATTCCTGTGTGTTTACACTTTATCGGGATCTGTTTCTGTTAAGTTTCTAAAGGAGACACCGCACTATAAAGTATATACTATATCCTTAGGACCCACGCAGTGCTACAGTGCTCAAACCTCAAGGTAATACTTAGGTAATTTCCTGATGTATGAGCTAATCGTTATATCTACCTTTGCAATGAGTGATGCAGCTTCATGAGATTGTGTTTCAGACACATGCGAGCAGATATAATCAGAAACTCGGGGTAAGGTATCCTCAGGTGTTATGTGATTACTGGGGAGGCTGATTAAGCATTGTGTCAGAGTTATGCTGCATGAAACGGATGCTGTGCACATTAAAAAAAACTGAATAAATAAATAACCGTAATTTCTTATAAATCATAATGGCAGTGATGGGTTAAACCAGCATTACATGGCCTTCAAATAGGCAAAAGAGCCACCTAATGTATAGAATATTCCTCTTGTCTTCACAGCAGATATTGATAAACAAAAAGAAACGTGCACTACGATATGATATAATATGATAGATATATCTCACAAAAACATTAAATGCCAGCAGACACCAAAAACAAATAAGCCAAAGACATAGACATTGGAGACTATCTGCCAACAACAATGTATACAATGTATATATTGTTATTAAGAAAATTACATATACATATACAACAGAATGAGCATTTATCACTGTATGTTTAAAAGCATAATAGCGAGAGATGCAAAGGCAATTTTATATGTTACAGCTCAAGCTACCATCACTTTAAAGGCAAAAACTGAAATTCTTTCTTTAGAGGGCGATTTCAACTGGACATAATGCTCCTGATCCCAAAGATGACATTAATATGAAATTGTTTGCCAGGTGTTTTACTGCTTTGTTTTACAATAGAGAGGCTGTAAACTTCTAAACAAACACATTAAAGAGCACCAGTTCATTAAAAATCTTGAAAAAGTAACGATTTCACCATCTACAGTTTAAACATTTAGTCTTTGCATGAAGCAAAGTCTGTGTTGAGTGTTTTTACAGATTTACCAAGTGTTTGCATTAAATTCTCAGTTTGTTATCAATATAAGTTTCTTGAAATTTAAAAAAATCTAAGTACTTGAAATTGTTCACTGTGTCATTCTTTGATCTTTGATTGTGGTTGGCAGACGGGTAACATTGCATTATCATATCATTGGTCTTACTGGTGTTTAGATTTAAGTAATAGTCATCACATGAGTTAATACACTCATCCGTAACTGTTTCCTGCCCTGAAAGTAAACTTAGATCAACAGTATCATCTGAATACTTCAGGATACGCCTCTTTCTCTTCTGGTTTCTACAGTCATTGGTATACATTGTAAAAGAGAGCGGAAATAAAACGCAACCCTGAAAAACCAGTGGAACAGCAGCAAGTGTCTAAAAATACCATCTACTCAGCCACTCTGAGGTCTCCCTGACAAAATATCCACAATCCAACCAATAATATTTGGATCAAAAAATGATAACGGCTAACAGTTTTACAGATGTTTTGAATCTAGGGGTTTATAAATGTGGGTACGCAGAGTAGCAGTTGCATCATCAACTCGTAAACCTGCCCCCTAACCAAACTGCATGTTGTCTTATTGGGCCCTTTGCCCAGCTTCTCAAATGATTTCATGACTAAAGAAGTCAAGGTAACTGCTCTAAAATCATTCAACCATTTGGGTGTTCTTGTCTTTGGCACAGGTGCAATACATACTGTTTCCACAAGGTGGGAACCACATAGCGGAAGATGTCGCTCAATTGCTCTGCACAACTTTTAAGCAATGTTTCTAAAGATATATCTGGCTCTGGGTCTTTTCGCACCTGCATGAGGGATAACAAATTTTTAACACTGCTGGTGTTAAAGCTCCAATTCATTGTCACTTTATCAGATAATTTGTTTGATTCTGTCAGTTAAACTAACCGAAATTTAAGGCAATTATGTATTTGGCTTTACAGGAAGAATACAAAGAGATAAATCTAAGATATCATTTAAGGTATAATTGGAATTGGTGTATCCGGACCCGCTTTGCAGTATTGTATTCCTGAACATGAACTTGTTTTGTTTAGCCTGCTTTGCAAGGGTCAAGAGTCCATGGTATCAGGCAGAAATCAGAGGAAATTGTTGGCCTAATTTGATCAAGGCTATCGTTCTCGTGAAGACTACCACCACTTTAAATATTGCTGTTATGGGTGGTAAGATAGTTGTTAACATGTTTCAGTTGATGTCATTCTTTCTCTATTATCTATCTCTATTTTTTATGCTCAGGCAGATCAGAATATTTCATAAAACAAACTGCAGCAGAATCTCATACAATGAATGCATTTCTCTCTTGTAATTCCCCTTTCTTTGTTTTTTCCTCTCACAGGCTTGCACTGGAATTGACAACATTGCAGAGGCAATCACTCTGTTAGAGCTTAATAACTGGGATTTAGTGGTAAGTTCATTATCTGTAGGCTTTAGGCTTTGCTCTTTGACAGACATGCTTAGTCCATCTAGAGTACAGGTTCAAGAGGGCAGTTAACAGCCAATAACACACACTCTGTAATGTTATGGCCAAGTCATTTCTTCATTTTACCCAGTATGATTCATTAAGCAGGAGGCTGGACTGCCACCCTTAATGCGGTGACTGAGAGAGAGTGTGTCCTGAAAGTGTGGTAGAGTGAATGTTGAGTTGATGGACACTGTGAGAAAAAATGCGTTCTGCCAAATTTGTATTAACTCATGAGTCTTAAAAACAAGGAGCCCTTCACCATGCAGTACATATTGGAAGGGGTCAGTCTATATTTAGGCTGATGCTGGCAGGAGTTCAGAGCAGGCAGCAGCAGCAGCAGCAGTCCAAGCAGTGGCAGGACAGACGGTGGGGCCTGGACTCACTGCACCCGTGAATCTGATGACTTGCAGTTCCTCTGCAGTAGCTGGTAGTTTTTGTAAACATTAACAACAACAAATCTGCTGTGTGTGTGTGTGTGTGTGTGTGTGTGTGTGAGCAGTGTTTCCCCCAGGATATTGTTTAGCAGAGCAAACAATAGACACATTCATTAATCATGGCATTTACTGTGTGACATACTGCCTTTGCTCTTTTCCCCTGAATGTTTTATTTCATATAAGTGGAGGTGGTTTTTATTTCAGGCAAGATTGCCTAAGGTAAAAATATGCAAAAAAATGTTTGTTTATGGTTTCACACTGTTCCACTGATCAACAGGTGGCGGTAATGTGGCAAGATACGCAGTAATGCACAAACAAAGGCAGGGAAGAAGAAGACTGCTAGCTTGTAAACATGGATGTAAACAATGCAGGATTTAAAATACTTAAATCGGCTTTTCAAATGTTTTATGAGGATGAAAATGCATTCAACACGTTTGTTTGACGTCAGGAATACACAGAATGCTCAAGAGAAAGTGAGAAACACTGAATGTAAACAGAACCGTTGTTTGCTTACAAGAAAACTCCATAGGGCACCTTTAACGTTTCTTGAACCTTTCCCAAACAATTCTTGCAGCATGAGAATTAGCATTATCTTGTAGAAGGTACCCATCCCATCTGTGCTTGGATACAGACCACCAACACTTTATAACTTTGTTTTTCACTGTTAATGTAAGGCCATTACATATTTCCTTCATTCAATACAAAAAGAATAGGGGATATGACAAAACAAACTAACTTTATTTTGCTTGTTTTGCAGTGAAGAATAGTGAGTGTTCGAGAGAAATCCAATCAATTGTCCATTCAAACAAAAGCTCAGTGCAAAGCTGACAGTGGTTACTGTCATGTTTGTCCTTTCAGCACTCTTTGTTCTGATCAGCCACTCTGTTTGAATATCCCATCATTCCCTGTCACACTTACATTTTTAGGTTTAGTCTGAAACCTTTCAACCAGCAAATATCAAGCACTCAACACACAACACAATGTTACAGAATCAACCAAAATATAACTGGTACATTTTGCCCGGTTACATGTGGACTGGCTAATTGGTACAAACAGTCACCTCAGCCGTCCCCTTTACTAAAAAATAAAAAAATATGAATGTGGGATTAGTAAAACACTGGACCAGAAAAGGAACAACATTGTGGTTCCACATTTAACTAAATTGAAATTGAAATGATCATTTGTGGATTGTAGATTTTTGTTTTATGATTGTGGTGAACATTTACCTGATAATATTGCATTGTTTTAACAAATCATGTAGCAAATTTAGAACATATACTGGTCCTGGTCTTGTTCATAAGGTGTTCATAAGCACGTGTCTGTCTTAAAAAATACATTATTGTTACAATTTACAGAGTTGTGTCTTGTGTATACATAAAAAGCTTTGCATGACCAAATTTAGGGGAAGTTTTGAAATGGATTGCAGTTCTCTTAGTTAGTGTCAAAATACCTGTAAAGAAATATATGCTGCAATATCTGCCAGTCTCTTTGAAACATTCTCCTCATGTATTGGCTATTTTTGTCATGGTGTAGTTTACTGATGTGAATTTATTTTACAGTTAAAGATGGGATAGCTTGAGGTTTATGGATCCCAGAGCACAGTCAGCTATTTTCAGCAGCAAAGAGTTGGCCATTGATACAACACAAAAACTAAAACAAGAAAACTGCATTATATTGTGTTTTTATAATTGTCTGCCACTTTCATTACAGGCAGCCATCAATGGAGTGATTCCACAGGAGAATGGGATCTTACAAAGGTAATAACCACGTTAACACACATTTACTGTAAATCAGAGAAAATGTATCAGTAGACCTTGCAACACTGAACGAATGCTACCTGCCATCATGTATCATGAGACAGTGACAAGGAAAAATGAATAGTTGGTCTGGTAGTGGGGAGATATGTCATGTCAATATGTGCCTGTGACACTAGTGTACATCTACAGTGCAGATTAGCACATGATGCAGCTTTCAAGCAATACAGGAAATGTGAAACCAAAGCCTGAGTGTATAAACAGGAAACTGAACTCCTCACCCCAGTCATGACCAGGCAATGTGAACTTGCAGGTTCAGTGTGTCTGTCTTAATGTTTCCATGAACCTGGCTTTTACCATAATTACAGTGGGTATAGTTTGTACACCACTTGAATAGTGCAGAACTGATGAGAATACATTTTCTGTATCACCTTCTTCCATGATTAAAGGATATTTTGATGTTAAATCTTAAAGTAAGTGTTATTTATTAGATAAATATCTATATGTCCAGCAAATAATGCTAACATAGATGCTGCTGAGTTGGAGGTTATTGCTCCTGCTATAGTTTCTATTGTGCTGTTTTATAGAGGAATAATATAAAAGACACTGCAACTGCAAGGAAACTTTGTGCCAAGAGTGGAGTTGTACACAGTTTCTGAATAGAAAAGGTTTCTTTAAGAGGCTTTGAGCCCTTCACTTTCCTTCAACGGTTAGTTTACACTCTTGAATGCACTGAGCTGATCCGAACCCACTCAAACTGGAGACGTTCTGTTAAACCGTTTTATTTTGTGTACACACTTGTGTGCATGTGTGTGCACGCATGCATGTACTTCAGTGTGGTTCAGGCCCTTGGGCCATGAGAATATTGCTGGTCTTTCTCAAGGGCACACATTGCTATGAATGGAGGCTGGCTGGCAGTGTGATGAGCAGCCAACACATTTACTAAGTGGCTGGCACTGGTATGAGTAGGCTGGCATTGCCCAGTAAACAGACTCTGATGACGTGACCTGAGCTGGAGCCAGTTGGAGACTACGCCAACGCTCCTGTCTAAAATGCATTTCTGTCCTCCCTTGTGTCCTCTTTAGTAAGCAGGTTGGGAATTATAAGAAGCCTGCCTTGTTGATCAGTAACCAAAATTCCCCAGGGCATCAAAAATGATTTCCTCGTAGGACGTAAAAATGCAGAATCTTCTGTTGAACTCGGTCACTAATCTGACAGTTTGTCCGTGGGTGAAGGACTCAGCAGTTCTGTCTGCTTTGGGACACTTTGTAGATTGCACAGGAGAACAGTGCCATCTAGAGGTACGGCAGCATGGAACTACACCCAAACGGCAACAACGGACAATTTAACGGCCTTCAGTGCTGTGCCAAGTTTAGGTGAAAGTGCACTCAGGATCTCTTTCACTTGTTGTGAGAGCTCACGCTATAAACTTTCTCTTGTTTTTTTTCCTTTGCTTTTTAGTGTGAAATCTATTGCTACTTCATCTGTCTCATTTGTATATCTCCCTCTCCACCAGATAACTTAATGTCTGTGTGACATCCACCCTTGAAACACAATCTATTTTATATTTTTCTGAAATGATCTCAGAACAGGTCTATATTGAGTGATTTCAATATGTAATTATTAAATATTGTTTTACTTTCTTTCTTAGGCTCAGGAACTATTTTACTTAATTTTAGGAAATATTATTTTTTCAAATAAGTGGTTGCTAAATTTGGTTTGTTATTGAAGTGGCTGGTGGAGGAGACAGTTATAATGTGATACCATTTAGATGGTTTAATTTCCCACCCTTTTGGCCCAGCCTGTTTGTGGAAGTTTTGTGGCTGTTGACCGCCAACCTACGCATCAGGACAGTGGCCTCTCTAATGTGCTGGGCCAAATAAAATACAGCCTTTGTTAAAAAAAAGCCGGAGTCTGGCACTCTGTTCTTGCAAGACAGTTGCTGCTTACACTTCAAGGAACAAAGGGCACACTTTGTTCATGGTCAGGAGAAAAAAAGACATTAGTTTTCAGTTTTTATTTATATAGCGCCATAGAAAGAGAAAGGAAAGAGAACATACAGCAGCACAATACAGTTCCACATAGAGATGCAAAGCAATAGCTGTGGCAACGACACTGATGCCAACATCAACAGAAACAATACTAAGAGCAACACTACAATAGTAATACTAATAATAAGAGCAATAACAGTAATAGCAGCAGCGGGTGCAGAGCAGGAGCACGGGGGCAGCAGGCGGCAGCAACCATAGATCCAGACTCTACAGCTCCGGAGGCAGACATACCTGCAGAAAGCAACAGAAGGAGAGAGTGAGAGAGAGGGGTGAGAGAAAGCACACAACTACGGGAAGAAGTTGAGTTGGTAACAAGCATTGATGGGATATGAGAGCGTACAGATGGAGAGGGAGAGGAGGAGAGAGGAGCTCAGTGCATCATAGGAAGTCCCCCGGCAGTCTAGGCCTATATCAGCATAACTAAGGGGTGGCTCAGGGGTCACCTGAGTCAGCCCTATTATAAGCTTTATCAAAGAGGAAAGGAATGTGAGTATTAATGTGACTGGGGGGAGTGGATTCATTTAGGCTAACATATTCATCGTGACACAGCCAGGTTTCAGTAAGACAGAATAAATCAATATTATGATCTGATATTAGATCGTTTACTAGATCAGCTTTAGATGAGAGAGATCTAATGTTTAAGAGTCCACATTTAATTCTCCTATTTTGCTGTACTGTTGCAGTGGTCGTTTTACTTTTTATTAGGTTTTTATGTGCAACTCCTCTTCTGTTTACTTTTGATTTAAATAATTTAAGTGGTCGGGGGGCAGACAACCTCTCTGTGGAGTTTAGGGTGGGTAACTGCTCTAATGGAAGTGCAGAGAAGCGTGTAGGACTGCAACTCTGCCTCCTGGTCTGGACCACAGACTGTATTAGGTCTATGGTCTGAACTCTGAGCTGTCATGGCTTTGGGCCACTAATAAATTCGGCCAGATTTCTAGATATGAGAGCGGCTCCATCCAAAGTGGGATGAATGCCATCTCTCCTAATCAGACCAGGTCTTCTCCAGAAAGTCCGCCAATTATCTACAAAGCCTGGACACCACCTCGACAACCAGCGGTTGAATGATGACATGTGGCTATACATGTCATCGCTAGTAAGATTAGGTAGGGGCCCAGAGAAAACTACAGAGTCCGACATTGTCTTTGCATATGTACACACCGACTCAACATTAATTTTCGTGACCTCCGATTGGCGCAATCGCGTGTCATTAACGCCGACGTGAATAACAATCTTAGCGTATTTACGTTTATCCTTAGCCAGCAGTTTTAAATAGGATTCTACGTCGCCCGCTCTGGCTCCTGGGATGCATTTGACTATGGTCGCTGGTGTCACTAATTTCACGTTTCGCAAAATGGAGCTGCCATTAATCAGAATTGGTTTCTCAGCAGATGTGTCGCTGAGTGGAGAGAACCTGTTAGAAACGTGAACGGGTCGGTGGTGAACCGTGGGCTTTGGTTTAGGGCTATGGTTCTTTCGGACAGTCAACCAGCCTCCCTGGCTTCCTGGCTGCTCGGGAGTTACTGTTTTGTGTGAAACATGGGTCATCCACTAAGCAAGCAGCAAAGAGAAAAGCATGAAAGAGAATAAGCAGATATTGTAAGGGAGGATGGGAGGGAAAGCCATTTGTTGATGGTATATTTTTCTGTCTTGCAGTAACCTCTGTTGGCTCTTGACCATGACGTTACAGGCCTAAAGACAAGGAAAACAATAAGTTTGATGTGGCCAGAAATATCTACAGATATTTGTGTCCGATATCATCTGTTATGTTTTGGCTATTTCTTCTGTCCACTTCCACACCATCAGTAACCTCGTCTCCTCTGTACAGTAACTTTTCCAGTGAGGCGAGCCAGGCCAGCATGTACGGACCTCCTAGCCAATCAGAAGCAGCCGATGCAGCAGCAGGAGGTGCAGCTCCTCCCCCCTCCTCTTCGTCTTCGTCCTCCTCTCCTCCATCGTCCTCGGCTTCAGCTTCTTGCCCCAGCAACTCCTCCTCCCGACACATTGTAGAGCGTCAGCCCCGGATGCTCAACTTCAGGGTGGAGTACCGGCAGCGCTCTGTAGAGCTGGTACTCGAGGAAGGCAGCACAGTCGGTGAGTGTGATATACACACTGTGTATAACATAATAACATATCACACTGCCTTTTCGTGCATAATATACATTTTCCTCTGCATTGGTCTGCATAAATCTAATTTACAGGAGAAATCAAACAAATCCTCGAGACAGAACTTGGGGTTCCAGTGTCCAAAATGCAGCTGAAGGGATGGAAGAGTGGAGATGTATCTGATAGTGTGAGTTAATAGACCACATAAATGTTTGTTACAAACATGCAAGTGAAAAAGCACAATGGGAGAACCAAGAAAAGAAAAACAGCACTGGTGATATGAGCTAAACCTGTAGTCTTTTATATTTTCTTTCTTTTGTTTTTGCAATTTGACTTTGTGTTCTGTGTCTTAATCTAAATCAATGTGATTATTTTCAAATGTCAAATTTTAAGTGCATGTGTGCTAACATTTACATCATACAATGTTGATTCCCTGCCTGTGCACAGTTACCGTCTTATACTGTTTATTTCCATTCTGTGAGATACAGATCACATTATTTGTAGCATTAGAACATAGCACACATGACTTTGTTTTAACACTGTTCCTATAAAACCACAAGTGTGTTCATATTCAGCATCTGTGGCCAAGTGGAAATCACACCCCTTGACCTTATGGCCTTGCCCAGATCGCCGAACTCTAGACATCATTACGATCATTAGTCTTGAATACAGGCCTGTTGCCTACCCCACAATCAGTAAAACTATTTGATGTTTGACTTAGTTCTAACCAAGTAGTGCAGAGTAACAGGCTTCCCTCCAAATATTCAACAGAAGATGTTAAAGGTTTTTAGAGCTTTCAGATGTAGTGAGCACAGATTTATTCCTTTAACAAATCATCATCTCCATAGCTATAAATCCTTCTAAGTAAGTGGAACTATTTTTAAGTTGTATCTGTGTGTGTGTGTAATCAGACGGTGCTGAAAAGTTTACACCTGCCCAAGAACAACAGCCTGTATGTCCTGACCCCAGACATCGCCCCTACTGCCAGCACCAGCAAAAACAGGTATTCAGCCCAGCACTCACTCTTCTTTTTGTGTGTAATTTCATTACAAATCTTCCCATCCTGGTACACATACACCATGAAATACTAGTTAGTGGTACCTTACGCAGTACCTAATAGTGAACACCAGGTGGCGGTCCATGTCCAGTTATGGAGCAGATGCATCCAGAATCCAGCTAGCAAGTACCATTTTCATTGGTATATTAAGAGACATTTGACCTGCTGCTGCACATTCATTTTCTCACATCCATTGTGACATTTTGAGAGGAACATCTACCACCGTAATCTCTGTGTGTTGTGTAAATAATAATTTTCTCTCCCTTCTTTGTTTTTTTTATCCTGACATTGTTGCTTGCTGAAGGTTGTTTTGCATCTTACTCTTCATAGACTTTGTATATGATATCCATACTTCATATCTATTATTTATTCCTTTTTTTGTTTTTTGTTTTCAAAACGCACCAGTCTGTCACATTAGTGATAATATCCAGTGACAATAGAGATGTGCTGAGAAAGCTTCATTAAGCCAGTGTTCTCCATCCAGAGGTTGTTCTATTCATTTCAGTGAATCCGTGGCAGTATTAGCAATATTTCCTTCTGAAATGTCAGGCTGCTCGGTGTAAAGTCAAAGCGGTAATACAATCACAGGTGGCAGCTGAACATGTGATTGTCGTTTCATCAGTGTTAGGTAAATATTGTACAAAGAAGTCATATTCTTCCCCTCATTTCGCCTGCGTATTGTCGGGTTACCAAGACCCTTCTTATTTTTAATTAGAGGATAAAAGCATTGGACTGGTAAAAAGAGATATATGTGAGGGTACATACTTGTCTGTGTGTAAGATATTGTGTGTGAGCTTGAGTTTGCCGTGCATCTCTGTGTGTGTTTGCTGAATGTCAAAGTCCTTTTGCTGCATCCCTCATTCTGATTAATGATCAGAGTGAGAACTATATATCACAATGCTTAGGAGCAAAACAGTTGAATTATGTACTCTTAATATTAGTAAATATTGTTGAAATGAATGTTTCATGAGACTTTTGAGAGATGTTGAGATGCTTCGGGCCTATTTTTCAAGCAAAGCATTACCATTATCAACCTTTTTAAAATGTAAGCATCAGGGGGACTTCTTTTAAAGCATCTCTGTGGTCCTTTTTACTGTATTAGTAGTTTGTTGTTATTAACATGATGTTTATCCAAAAGGCTGCTGTCATTTTAAATTATGAATTAAAACATTTCGATAAAACATTAAAAAAAACCCAATCTACTTCTGTTTAGGAGAGCTGTGGAGTAGAGTAAGGACACCCTGGGACACCTTTTGGTTGAACATTTTGTGATTGCCAGCTTTACTATATCTCTGAATTGTTTAATGGAATTGCTATATTATTAGAAATAATACAAGATAGGATCAAAATAACAGATCCTTTGACCATATTCAGTAGCACTCCTCTTAGATACATTGCCTTTATTAGCGTTACAGTTGTTTATAGCCTCACATATAATGGCCCTAGTTTGTTTGTTGACAGTGGATTCAAAATTAAAATTGTACTGTAACTCTCCCCACATTTCCTCATGTTAGCAGCCAAGCAAGCATCCACATGTCACCAGAACACTTGTAAAAGAAGTCATTTGGCAGTTTGCCGCATTGCCTGCTAGTTAGGCTAAGTGGTAGTTATATTGTGTTGGCAGCTAATGGCCCTCATCTCCCCAGTCTTCCCTCCCTCGCTCTCTCTTCTCTGCCTCTCCTCGTCTTCTCACTCCCCCACTAACTGCTGTGTCTTTTTAGCAGCACCGTTGCCATTTCTCAAGTGTTATCGATATCATTTTGGGTGTCAGGAGCTCATTATTTGGTGTCAGCTATTTTGGTGGAGGACAGTTGGGGCTGAATGGAGTGGGTGGGCTTCTGTGTGTATGCACATGCATATGTGTATAAATGTGTGTGTGTATGCCGGTGACTCTGCTATCATACTGGGAGAGGATAGGTGACAGATCACAGAGTAGAGGGGGGAGCAGTCCCCTGTAGCGGGACCAGACAAGCTGTTAGCTTGCAGTAAAAATAAACTGTGGTCACACCGTAAATCCACGTGCAATTTATGTGCAGTGTGTGCAAATTTGTTGCAGTAGACGGAGCTCAGTGCCAGTAAAGGCCTGAACCTAAAGTTTGCAGGTAGGGAAGCACACATCATCACCGCTATACCTACTGAAGATACTTGTGTGTTTTGATAAAGTGAACTTATCTGATCTGGTACCACTATCTACGTATGCACAATTATTGAAAACAAAATCATTGATGACCCAAATGATCGTCCTTAATATTACAGCCCCAGTTATTAATTACAGATGCATGCCTCTTCCTAAAAAACAGTTACATCATTGTACTTTAGCAGCTTACATTGCTCAAAGTAGAGTCAGTTACACACACTATCGCCATCTATTGTTTCTTTATTACAAGAAATTAAATCAATAATTGCTTCTTTTATTTTTTTGACACGGCTCCTAATATATGAAAACTGAAAAATCTGTACTTGACTGTACAATTGAAGACATATCTCCAAAAGCCTTCTTTTTTACAGCGGGTGATTATCATCATCTAATTAACTATGACAACTCCAATAATCACTCTATATATATATATATATATATATAAAAATTAGTTTAATAAAACTATGTAATGTTTATCTCATTTTCCTGTAAGCTGTCTATTTCTCTGTCTTAACTTAGATGCATGTTGCACTCTATAGCTGTTAAATGTCTATATAAGGTAGTGGTTGTTAGCGTTCAAAAATAAGGTCTCTCATCCGACATCCGAGTCAGTTTGGTCACACATGACTTTATTATTTCACATAGATCACAGTTTATTTTTATTTTTATACCCAACATGGTGGCAGCACTGCTGGAAAACAGCTGCTCATTTGTCCCACAGGTTCCCATAATTAAGTTTGGGCTCTTTTAGGAAGGTGGCACAAGACACACTAAAATACAGCCAGCCTGCATGAAAAAATGTAATTGACTCTCTATCAGAAAGCTCCATTATTTGGGTTGTGTTATCCAACCAGCAATGTAGAGCTGATTCAAAAAACAAAACAAAAAAAAAGTAAATACACTTGTCAAATAAACTTTATACCAGGTTTGTTTTACTTGTTAGGATGTGTAAATTTCCAACTTTGGTCACTTCTAGTGGTAGTATCAAACAAGACACTGTATGAGACAGCAATGCATGACATGATTATAACTCAGAGAGACATAAAGTTGCTGTATGACAGTTTATGATTAACTATGTATAATCTCTATGGGGCACAGGATATGCAGAACGGCATTTTCCTACTGTATTTTAGTATCTAGTAGTGAAATGCCACTGTAGGTAATTCTGTGTTATGTTATGAAACCAGGATCAATATCTAAAAGCGTAAGAAAATATGTATTTTATATAGAACTTGACCAATATTCTCAGTTAAAATTGTTATTTTTAATGATATGTTTGAATGAGGGTACTGAAACTACCACTGTCTCCTGAGCTATATTGGCTAGTTTGTAGTCTGAAAAGACAGTTATCCACCCAAATTTAATTTCACAATGTTTATTTGCTTCAAATTGTTGCTGAGTAAAAATGCAAATGTCCCATAAATGGTAATATCCCTGGCAATTACTTTGTAGAGCTTGGCTCATGCAGCACACACACCTAAACCAAACCGACTGATTAAATAGTGCTGCACTGTCATTATGATCCTGCTGAGTAAACTCTTCTTAGTTGTCTTGTTTGATTAGAAATAAATCTTGAGGCTTTGGGAGATTTTCCTTTGAGCGCCAATCTATCTCAGGTAGTTATTTAGTTAGCGATGTGATGTGCAGTTAGTACTGCAGTGTTAAAGCCCGGTCTGAAGAAGGTTTTTCTCTGTGGCCATGTTGATGACTGCCTGTGAATACAAGAGGGTGTTGAGGAGGAGCTAATCTCTTGCATAAGTGATGAAGGCCTGATGAATATTTCAATGGAGCCTGTTTCCTTCCTCGTTTATTCTCCGCTCAGCTCTCAGGAAGCATGTTTGCCAAGGAAAGGTTATTTTAATTTGAACTCTCACAGAAATTTGAAATTGCAAAAATGATTCATTAGGTTGTGTGTGTTTTTATTGCGGCATCCTGGCCTCCACCTCTCACTCTGTGTGTCAGCTATCAAGTAGCAGATTCACAGATGGCTTTAGGAAGATAGCTAGCTGGTTAGCTAAAGCAGTCCTGATTGGAAGTACCTAACAGTTAGCATGCTAATTAACTTTGGGACAAGATGGCAGACCAAAACAGAGCAGAGCCTGAACGGTTTCGCATCCTCCTGCTTTGTTGTGGATGCAAAATGTGGAGGAGGTAAGAAGACCTTGTGTGTACTTCACGACCTCCTCTGAACGTATTCGACGCAACATGGTCAGTCGGCATGTACTCTCCTGGTCAGTGTGTTTTTGTGTGTTTGCGTAAGCAGTTGAAACACACGCATGATGGCAGTGAGTATGTGTTAGTGTGTGAGAGGTTGTGGAGAAAGTGTGTGACAGAGTGTGTGTGTATGGGTATTTGTGTTTTGCAGGCACATGTCACATTGTGTGTGTGTGTCTGGCAGTGCTAGTTTAATAAGGTCTAGAGTCTGCTCTGTGCCGCAGGGACTCACAGCTTAGACGATGGGCTTACCTCAGAATGAAACCAATCTGTTTAGCCTGCTCTTCTCCCCTGCAAAACGCTCCATTTTCTCTGTCCATAAAGTTAAATGACATTTTCCTCCCGGCACCCTTATGCCATGTCAAGTACCTCCAGAGATGTTGCAGGCCGACCTGGATGTCAGGACTGTGTGTTGAGTGAGAAAGAGACCTCTGAAGGCAGAAGCAAACACTGAGACATCCACATTTCAACCCCGTACTGCTTGAGGGTCCTGCTTCTATCAGAAGACCGCTGCTTTGAAAACATCAGTGGTGAAAGCAGTCGAGCCAAAGGGATATTAGACTTGAAACATGGGTGTTTTGTTTATATATGAACCAGCAGGCCTCTTTAGACAGATGGGAAATGACAAGGAAATGACTCATTATGAATGGCACTTTTTCCCCTTCCGAATGCATTTGATATTTTGAGCAGCTATATTTGTACTATAGAGCACATTGAGTGATTCGATTTTTCAAAGTAAATCTTGAACAGAACTCCACCCACACACACACCAAATGGCTCGTCGGTCTGCCATAAATGACTGATAAGATGTTCCTTCTTTGCTTGGAAGGACAGAGTAACACTTCCACTCAGTTTACCCTCTATCTCTGTCTATTTAGGAGTCTAGCTGCCTGCCAGCAGTAGCTCGGGACTGTGTCCAAACATAATCATGATATTAGCTAGATCCTTATTTATGTGTCCCTACCCCTTCCATTTCTCCTCTCCCTCTCTCTCTCTCGCTTTCTCACTCACTCTCGCTCTCTCACACACACATGCACACACATCTCTCTCATCCTTCTGCTCAGCCCTATTACGTATGCATCCATCCTTCCCACTCCACACATTTCCAATCTTCCCCAGTTAGCTACAACAAACATTACATTTACATATTGATTTCGTAGTTTTAGTCAATGTAAATATGCTGTCATTACAGTAAATTTGAGCTTCTGTTAACATAAGCTCGTCCAGATCTGCGCAGATTAAGGGTGTGATTGCATAATTAATGTGTGCGCTACATATTAATTCCCCCATCCATCCCTCTCTTTCTCTCAACTCTTCCTCCTCTCCTTGGGTTCTGAGCCCTGATTAAGTGCCTGCTTCGGCCCTTAAGCCTCCCATTGATATTCAGCCTCACAGACCCAGCGTTTGCTCAAAACGCTACTTAACCTCACAGCTTATTGTAAATGAAGCTTCCAAAAGTTGATTCCCCCACCTCCTCCTCTCTACGTGAAGCACACAAAGTGTCTGCGTTTGCATCGTTCACAGCATCTCTGTCACCGCCCTAAGCTACTCAGCGAGCTACGGCGCCAGTCCAGAAAGTCTGACCCTTCAGGGCCTCTTGGACAGGTCGTGTCTTCACTGCCAGGTCCCTGCTCACAATGTAATCGCCACATGACATCCACAGTGAGAGTGTGAAGGTCTCAGACCAGTGGTTACCTGTAAACAGCTTGTATGTCTTTTTTGCCCACCAATGAATGTTGTTTATGCTTTGAGGAAACGCATCTCAATTATTTTGATTTTTAACATGTTGTTACGATTGAATATATTGATTTATATTTATTGAATATATTGATTTATAGATAAATAGTTTAGGGGTCCAATTATTGATGTACTCAGTTGGAGGTGAGATATAATGGTAGCCTGTACAGTAGCCTGTAATTGATATGAACTGATATGAATTGTAATTGATATGACTATAGTCACTATACGGTCATGTTTCAGCAGATAGACAGAGACAGTGAAGTAGCCAAAAACAGAAGTAATCCAGCAGCATCTGCTGAAGAGGTAGTGTATCATGATGCACAATAATGGCTCTTTATCATTTGCTTTTTTGGCTTGAGAATGAAAGTAGTTGCAGTGCTGGTCTCTAACATACAGCATTGTCCACACTCTGAAACAAAAGGAAACCTTTTTTGAAAGCCAGTACCTGGAGCAGCATTTGTTGAGTTGTTGGTGTTGGTCAACAACCTTACCAAACCTTGCTGCAGATGTGGTCAGTTTGTGCTACAGTATGTCACAGTAAAATCTTGCTTTTAAGGGATCTTTAGGGTATGTAGTTAGGAAGGTGCTGAAGGCTCCCCTGGGTTTGTTTCACAATAGCTGCCAGGTTTGTTAGCAATAAGGCAGATTGATGGGCTCCATGCTGTTACTGTGCAGGTGGTCATAGCTGTGGTAGCCTGCTGTGCTGAGTGCAGCTCTGGTCAGGCTTGTTAAGACACAACCAGTGAAGTGGGCGACTAGCCCCCAGAGGAGGCACCCACCTCCTTGTGGGCCAGCAGGCTACCATTAGTTGACAAGTTTCAGCTTGCCCTTTACTTGACTGAGTGGCTCTTAGTGATAATGTTTGTTTTTCTGTGCCCCCTTCTTTTATTCCTCTTGCATCACTATCCTGCCTCGTTTACATGTTCCTTTTCTGCATCAATTTCTATTTTTGTATTTCCTTTACTGTGTTAATTCCTATTTCTTACTGTTTTCATTTTTTCCCCTCCTCATTCAGTGCTCTCCAAGAGTCGTTAAACCAGAACTTCCTGCTGGTCATCAGCCACCGCGAGGCCCAGAGGGACTACAGTCTCAACTTTCCCGGCTCCAGAACCATACAGGAGGTATAATGATAGCATGCACACAGACACAGGACCATACAGGACATCACTTTATATGCCCAGAAACACACAAAACCTCCCAGTAACTCAACCACAGACTCTCACATACATAATATTATTGTACCTGATGATTCTAGTTTCCTGTAACACAGCTTTCATTCCATTGGCCAAACATTGCTAGTCTATCTCAGCCATCGATTCATTATTCATCACAAATGATCACATTTCCGAGCACATAATTACTCTCACAGCTGCGGTCTGGTACAACCCCCTCTTTTTCTCCCCACTCCCCCTACGCTGCGTCTTTCTCCCTCTCTCTCTCAGCAGTCTAGGAGGCGGTCTAAATACTTAACATTGTTTGATCTAGGCATGCGGGAGCAATGGAAAGAGACAGAGTGCATTCATTTTCCTCATCTGAAACTAAACAGTAGATTTGGTAGCCTATGAAATATTTAGTAACTCAAACTGGACCCAGTGTGAAGGCAGTACACCTCTCTGTCCGTCGGTTATTACTATCACAGCTGCAAATGGATTAAAGCTTGAAGAGCATGAAAATATGTGTCTTCTTGCTTTCCTGTGTAGATGAGCAAGTGTGTGTGTCTGTGTCAATGTTTGGCCCCATGTGAGTTCAAATCGGCACTCCCCTACACACACACACACACACACACACACACACACACACACACACACACACACACACACACACACACACACACACACACACACACTACTGCCCTGTACTGTCCTGCTCTAACCCCCCGTGCAGAGGGAGACCTGAGCAGGCGTCATTTGTTATTCACAGTGGGTAGCCTGCTGTCACATGTGAGGGGAAATAAGCTCCCCAAAGACCGATCAGGTAGGATAGAGAAGTCCCACTATTGATCTTACCTTACATGTTAATGAAGTAATCGTTCCACCATTTGCACACATTTTAATTTTCTGGTTTTCAGTTTGCTTTTTTCTTCACAGTCTCTATGTTTTACATCCAGCTAATTATTTACTCTCAAGTATCACTGAGAGGTGTTCCTCATAAATTCTTTGCTCACTGCAGCCACTGCAGCTCTGGCCTGGCTTCTCAGTGCAGGTGAAGATTACACTAATAATAATCAGGCTACTAGCAGGGCTTGTAATGGTGCTAATTGAACAGATTAGTACAACCAACATCTGAACTGGAGGAGGCAGCTCGTCTCCCTGGTTTTCTGCCTCTCCTCCCTCGCTCATTTCCCTTTTTCTCCTCCCTCCGTCATCTCTCTCTTCCTCTCTCACTCTCTTCTCAGGCAGATGGTTTTGATGAGCACCCACTGTGAACCTTAAGTGTTTCAGCTGGGATTACAAACACTGGGGAGGGGTCCCTGCGGTGTGGGAGGGGGGTACCATGGACACAGAAAGGAGGCAAAGGACTGTTGGCTTGGTGGGGGTGCTGTAAGAGGCCATAGGGGATAGAGAAGGGACAATGTGGGCTTAAACAGGCCTCCATGTCGCGGTCTTTTCCTTACGCATGCTTGTCTTTAGGCATCTCAAGGCCCCCTGCAGTGAAAATGAGGCCCAAAACTTTAACCTTTATAGATCTGGACTCTGTTTGCCCCATGTTGACCATGCTCTTTATATATTTACTCTTTACCCAGGGAACAGGCGTATTTCCTTTTTTATTACTGTAATGTGTTAGGAAATAATATGTCATTAAACCATTTGTACACACTATGTAGGGAGTGATTCAAAAGGTTCAGCAGCCGGTTTGGAGAGCTACAGGTGCAAGTCCAGTTAGTAGAGGCAGTCAAATAGTAGTTATGGATGACCTCAGTGATGTTGCTTTGGAGTAACTTGTGATGCTCATAGTAAAGACGAGGAGTTAGGTTGTGAAATTTTTTGATAAAAACAATAATAAAAGACACAAACAAGTCTATTTCTGTCATCATAAGAAGAAGAAGTAAGAATGCAACAAAGAAGTAACACCATATTCAGCCAGCCTGACTCCCCTTTCTGCTCATACTGTGTCCACTCACAGACACATATGGACTCCAATACAGAGCACCTTTCTCTCCCCACTCTCCCTTTTGTCTTAGCTGAAGACTAGCCGATGGTCCCTGCTTGTGCATATCAATAGGGATAGAGTCCTGTCTTCTTGTTTGTCTTTGCCAAAGGCTCTGGCTTTGCCTTGTGGCTCTCAGGGAACTGTCCTTGCCCCTCCCTTTCTATTCCTTCATTCTCCATCTCTCTCTCCCAGTGTCCCTTCTCTACCTTCTTTCTTCTCCATCTCTAGAGCACAGGGCTGTGTAGACTCTGATTGGCATTACCAGACAAGAGTGTGGGGGTAAGTTGCTGGCTAGCTTCTGAGCTAAGCTGGAGAGCAAATGTTTGCCAGGGACGTAGAGGGTAGAATAGGGATGGCTGCTGGTTTCGGGTTGTCCGTGACCAGACCAGTTGTCCTGGGGATTTCCCTCCTCTACTGCCCCCCGGGGCTGGGCCTGGGCCCCATCCCTACTCCGCAGCTGGGAGACATATAGGAACCAAATGCAGTCAGGGCTACAGAGCTGAGAAAAGGAAGGTTGGATGGAAAAAAAAGGAATGAAAGAAAGGCATCTGGTGCCTAGGGGAGACGAAGAAAGAGAGCGAGAGAGAGGGAGAGAGAGAGCTTGTGACTGTTTAACGGAAACCTTTCCTTCTCTTTGATTTGCTTCCAGCCAGGGATTACAGGCAATTGGCATTTACAATGACTGGATCATTAATTTTGCCGTATTGCCCAGCAGCTCAGCACCACAGCCAGTCTAGCTAATGTTGTGTATAACTGGCTCGTACACCCCTGCCTCATCTCAACATGAACAGCAACACACAAATCAGCAGCGCTGTATTTGTCATTAAGACTTTGATTTAAATCCTGTTCTGCTCTGTTAAAGACATTTCCTTTACATTTTAACTTCTGTGTGTACAAGTCAGGTTGATGGATACTTTTCATGAGCTGCTGCTGTCTTTCCCCATTGGTGCCATGTTCTGCTTCTTAAGTTATACAGCCCGGTGTCATGTACGGACATTCCAACAATACTCCGTTATTGTAGGTCAGATTTTAGCTGGTCAAATTTGCTATGTAAAATGTTTTACTCAGTCACTGATTAAATATAATTGTTTTAATTTGTTGCAGTCTAACTTATCAGTGAGATGGCTGGTGTGGCAGACAGGGGGCAGCATTAGACAGTATTGCGCCCTGTATGATGGCTGCTGTGGCCAACACATGCAGTGCTTTGTAACTGAGGGCCTCAACAAAAACTTCGGCTACCTGGAGAAGCTAGGGCAACCCTGTTGTTCAGTTATATTTTCTAAACTACTTTGTTTGTCTTTGATATGGTTGCGTCAGATTCTCATAATAACACCATACTTTTCATATGGACAGAGAAGGCCCGTGTGAATGACTGCCTGCAGACTCTGGTGGTGTAGTTTCAGGTGGGCAGGCCTAGTGTGTAGCTGTGTTTTCTTTCTGTGGTGGGATCAGGTTATCCTCTGCCAGGGGCCTTTCACTGTCTGCCTCCGCTCTCCTCCTCCTCCTCCACCTCTCACCTTCATTCTCTCTGTGGTGGGCGTTAGTTTGTTGTTTCTCTGATGCTGCTTTAACCTCTGACAGCAGCCTCTTCATTACTAGTGTTTATGCCTCTCCTTCGCTCCCTTTTCCCCTCTATTCATCAGCTGGCCAGCCGGTCAGTCAAATCCCTGTAGTCCGGCTGGTCAAACATAGATATTACACTCTGTAATAACACTGGCCACCCGCTCTGACCCCAGCCTGCTATCCTGGCCATAGCTTCTCTTCATAAGGATAGGCGCCGAGCAGTGTGGTGTGGGATTTACGATAGAAAGACAAAGGATGGACTGTGCCACTCATTTATTATTGTTCCTTTATTTTTTTACTCGGCTTGTTAGTACTGCGAATTGCTTTGCTGTGCCAGGCCCAGCACAAATAAAATAGAATTTCTTTGAAAGATTGATAACTTAAATTGAATATTTACTGTTGCCTTGATAAAGGGATAAATTCAGATTTAAATATAATCATTTCTGCAAGCAGCCTATCTTATGTTTGTGCTCTCAGACACCCACACAAGTACATATACAGATGCAAAGAGTAGTAATATTAGAGTATTAAGGTGAAGGTCTGCCCCCGCAGTCTTCTTAGTTCAGTGTTTTGCAGCTGCTTTCCTGCTTTGCCTGACATTGGCTTTGACTTTGTGTTTGTAGCGTTCTTTGCGTTTCCACCTCCATGACCAGCAGCCCTGCATATACCCAAGGATCCATCTCTCTTCAGTGCTTTTTACAAAGACAGGATTTGACCCGTGTGTGGAGGGATCTTTGCTCCACAATTGACAGTTTTCTCAGCATCAGTGTCCAGCCCTGTGTGCCTGAAGGGCAGGATTCTGCCGAACAAATGCACTAGAATCCACGGCCGCCAGCGCTCAGACGCCGACGGGGCTTTGATCACCTTCGGCTGGCGCACATCAGGCTGGCGTTAGGGCTTTAAACCAACAACTCACTGGACGGTGTAACACGGCGCTCGGTGGGACAGGCGCTGCTGGCTGCTAACTGTTTAAAAGCACGCAATGTTATTAAGTGATGCAGATACAGCGTCCGCGCATGAATGGGAAAAGAGAAATACTGTTCATTTCAGAGCGTGGGGCTGTTGTTGCTGGGCATTAGCAGTGGCATCTGAAGAATGCTGATAACACTGGCTGTCTTTTTTATTTTTTTCTCCTTCTCTCCTTTTGACTCATCTCCTCCTTCATTCTCTGCCTCCATCCTACTTTTTCCTCATGCTGCTGCTGAATGGAGGACACTTTGATGTAGCCCTTACTATAATTTATTACATTGTATTTACTGTTAAATTAGCCGTTGAAATATTTTCCACTTTCATTTTTATTACTACTTAATAATCACAGGATGGTAAAAAGAAATATAAGAATTCTTAGTGCAGATTTATAGTTGAGCTGTCTGTAATGCTTTTTTATTTTACTTTTTTGTATCACTAAGGTTGTGTGGGTCAAATTTTTGTACTTTCAATATACACTATTAATTTATTATTTATCTTCCCTTTATGTTTGCAGGTGAAGAGGAACATTTCAGACTTGACCAACATCCCAGTCCGGCATCAACAGTGGGAGGGATGGCCCGCGTCAGCATCTGATGACAGTGTAAGAAGCACAGTTGCACACAAACACAAATGTTACACTTGTTACCCAGACTTACTATAACAGTTTTACAGTAAAAATGTCAACATCTATCTTTTCTGTATACTGTAAATGCTGCCTATACATTGCCCTCACTGATTCTTGGATCCAAGACAACTTTCTTAAAGATAATTAAAATTTAAGCAGAAATTAAAGCCCATGGTTCACAGATTATTGATTTACATTATTTTAATACTTGCAAGTTGGAAACTGTTCCACACTCTATAATCCATCTCAAAACCATCTGTCAGAAGCATGAGAGTAAGATGTTGAAGCTAATTAAGATGTCAAAGACGGTTCCCATCCTGTGTCCTCTATCTGTGGACATTAAATCTCACATCATTGAGTCCTGCTGACCTCTCCCGTCCCAGGGTCGCTCTTCCCAGCCATTCACCCTGCACACAGTCAAGCTGATCAGAAGCAGCCCTCATACAGAACCTTGAAGAACCTCTGACCCCTTTTGTCTCACCCGTGCTTTGACAGCATGTGTTCCCATGCTAATTGTATGGGATGGTTTATCATGCTACATTGAGGAGTTGTTGTGCACACATTCTTCTGTTAACCCCTAGCTAACGTTTTCCTTTTAGATCTATGTGATTGTTGTTTGGTTTGGAGTATTGGTATTGACTCTGTTTCACTTCTTTTCTAAGTGTCATCATATGTGTCCTATGCCAGAACAAGCTCTACTGTAGCAACTGGTCTGCAGATTTTCTATTTATTTGTGGTAGTGTACATTTGTGATTAATAAGGATAACCTGTTTTCTATATACAGTGTTGTGGTGGATACAGTCTATTCTATATTTCACCCATTGTTCATGTTTCATTTTCATTAGAAATTTTTCCAACTCAAAGTGAATGAACAATAACTGCACCTGTTTTTATGACTCAAAGTAAAGCTTTTAAAATCAACAGTGAAAGCAAATACATTACACCATTAATGTGCCTAAAAGGGCAAAGGACAAAAGGTTATGCATCCTTTCACTACAGAAGATTGTTTGCTTTATTTTGTTCCATTACAGTTCAGAGCAGGCAATTGTAAAGCCGGTAACCACCAAACAAACCATACTGCTATGATGCAGATTTGTCATTGTTTGCATTATCTTTGTAGACAGTTATGTGATCAGTGAATGGCCTGGGATTGCAACAGAAATACAAATCTTAGGTCTAATCTGGCCTCAGTGTTGTGCTCATGTATTATGGCACCAAATGACTTACTTTTCCAGCTTGCAACCACAACATGCAGCTTGTGCTTTATGACTTTCCTGTTCACACTAACAGGAAGAGAGCTAGCCACAGACATTTTTAAAAGTGGTGTTCAGGATGTTGGTGTGTCCAGCTGCAGTAGACTTAACTAGAATTTTTTGATTCTTCTGCAAAAATAGAAAGGAATAGAAACACTTCTTCAAGGGATCAAATGAATAACTTTTTGTGAAATGTTTGTCCCTTACCTGAATACCCTTTTGACTTATTTTTGTTATTTTGGCTTCAGATTTCTTTTTCTTTATAATCTAAAATAATTTGCAACTGTCAAGAATTAATATTTCAAAAATCCATGATATATAAATTAATTGTGTAATTTAAAATAAGTCCACTGTCATGAATCAATATTTCAAAAATGTATTGTATGTTTTGCCTATGGAAAAAAAAATAAGACTTGTTTTTAAATATTTGGAAAAAAGAATATTTAAGTGGTAGTAAAGCATTTTGATGTATTTCATTTGCAAAGATGTGTGACCTGACCACTAAAAACCAGCAATGCATGGTAGTTTGTGAATTCCATCACCAAGCAAGCCCTACCAATCTCAATTCAATGTTCTAAGATAAGTAAGGATAAAGTAAAAATAATTCTGTTTTTTACCTTTATATTTTTGTGACCTCTGTTCTGGTTATCAGAGAACCTCAGATCAGCTACTCCCTAGGTAGCTGTGGATATGATGGCCAGGGATCATGAATAGATTGCAGCTCATTGTGGCATCATAGGCCCGGTTGGCACCTGGCTAACACACATCTGCAGCGTCTGTGTTTCCTGGATGAGGAGATATTAAAAAGCACACAGACAGAAGTGTAATAATGGCCTCTGCTCTAGCCGCAGCCCTCTTATTGAAACGTCTGAAGGTATTAACAGAGAAAGCCCAGGGCTTGGCTGGCCTAGCAGGCGGGTAGGGAGCCAGTGTTAGTGTCTAGCTCATTAGCCCAGTCTCATCTCCCGGGGTTTGGGCCAATAAACATGGCAGCCAGAGGCCCCAGATTACGTTTAGCTCTGCACACTAGCCTGCTTGCAGTGGAATCGATTACTACTTAACTCTGCTTTGCCTTTAAGTGCGTGATATAACTGTGTTTGCCTGCTTGCATTTACTTTTGTGTGTGTTGTGTGTAGATATTTGCATTTGTGTGTCTGCAAATGTGCCTGTCTTATTGTACACACTGTGTCTAGGGTTGGGTATCGAACCGCAATACTTTTTGAGTACCAACTGAGCTGTGTCTGTAGCACCACATTTTGAAAATGTCGCATTGAAAATAGCCATTGAATACTTGGTCAAATTGTTTTTTTTTTTTAACATTGTACAGTGTTTAATTTAAATAAAGTTCACCACATTAAACATTGATGCAGGATTTAAGACTTTGCTGATGTTAGGTTTAAATAGAAAAATAGTCATAGAGAAAGTGTCATTTTGGTATTGGTAGGGAAACTTGTATTGGCAACAGTATTGGCACTAACTGTGACAATACCAGTGTAGTTGCCTCCAGCATAGATGCTGTAGCTGTTGGCTTGGTAGTTCCTTGTTCAATTCTCAGACAGGTTGGTTGCTATTTTTTTTGCAGGCACAAGAAGCACTTTTCTTTTTACTACAGTTCATCTAATTGATCAACTTGTTCGGAGTATCTGTTTCAACTGTCAGTTGTTGTTGTGTTCTGAGAAAGATATTTGAGTGGTGGCATTGTTTTTTTTTTTTTTTATTGTTCAAGCGTAGGAAATTAGTTTGTTAGATGGGAATTCTCACCTTTCAGGGAAACTAGGAGTTATGTGTTACATCACCCTCCCTGATACTGTCCACTCAACGTGTTTCATTGTTTATTGTGCTCTGAATTATTCAAGGCCTTATGGAGAGTTGAAATTGGATCAGGATGGATAATGCTCAAGTAGCACTGAACAACAGATCAATTTATTCAGTGCACTGTGTTATTGTATGTGGTGTTAGACCAAGGAAGTTGAATGTAAAAAGCAGTTGTAACGTGAGTTGATGCTCATTTCTAGCAGGCAGATTGTGTTGACCTGGGTCAAGTATTGGTTTGAAATATTTCTCAGAATTTTTCTTGAGTACATTTTTTTTAGGTGCCATGGTTCCAGTGTTCCTCATAGATTAATTAGAAGACAGCTTGTAGTATTTGCCAGAGTAGCCAAGTAGAGGACCATGTGGGGAAACACACTCAGTCGAGTCTTTTTTGTGTGTGTTTGTTTTAGATGTTCTTTTAAATAGTCATCGTGTTTACTGTGTAACAACAATCTTGATAGTACTGGAAAAGTCCTCTGTCAGAAAAAAGTACACTTGTTGGACTATATACTTATAACTTGATGGAATTCAGTTTACTCCAAGTAGATTAAAACAAATACTCTAGCATTATATTGCAAATACCATGATCTAGCTCTGCCTTCAGATTCCTCCTGATTCTTGTGGCTTTGGCAAAGCTGTGCTGAACAGTGCTGAAGATGATGACAGAGGTCTTGGCAACAATTGAATTGAGAGGCCAACAGGACATTTACTTCCTGTTCTGTTTGAAATACGCTGATTGAGCCTCTTCCCCTGCTTCCTTCGTCTCCTTCTCTTCTTCTATTCCTTCGCCTAAACAATACAGCATGGAGACTTTCCAGACGGGCCTCATCTCATTGGAGCTGTTTTGATTGGCGGTCTTTCCTCCACACCTGTTGGAGTGATTGACAGCCAGTGGGACATCCTTATTACATCCCCTCATCTCTTCAACCCCCACCACCACCCACCCTTCCTTCTAGCCAGTAATTGCTGACATTTATGCAGTGTTTCATGGTGTTTGCTAATGTATTAATGCTGCGGAGCCTCGGAGGTGCCTTGCCTTGTAGGCCAGCACCTCCCTCCATTTCCCAGCTGGCATTAATGGAATCCTCCTCTACCTGATAGGGGCCTATGAAACCGAGGGTTTATTTAGGGGGGCCTGGTGGTTTCCGTAGCAACAGGGCTCAGCAGTAAGCTCAGGCAGAGCCCCCTGTCCCTTGTGTGATTGGCTGCCTTCAGGTGACATTCAGCACCAAGTTAGTCTGTCTGTCTCATTTTCTATCTCTTCTAACTGTTTTTATGTGTTCCTTGAAGCTCACATTTCAAAGAGATGGTTGTGTCTTTATTTGAGAAGGAGGGTGTTCCTCCTCATTAGCTTGGTCACCTTTTAGATCCCCCTAATGTGTACGAGCATAGAGGCACAACACCATGCTGGATGAAAGAGATAACACCTAACGCCCACTGTCAAGTATCCCACTGATCCAGCAGTCATTTTTTATGCCTACCTTCGCTTCTAGCTCTGTATTTGCATTTCTATGTGTGTACGTAATTTACACACAACATGCAGTACCCAAGATACTAATCAGGAGAGACATATCTTCAGCAAGGCTCAAAGGAGTCTGAGACAAGGAAACCAACAGGTGTTAAGGGTGGGGCGTGCTGGGCCTGTCTTCCTTTTCTTGCCTTCCTCCTCCCTATCAAGTATTCATTTTTCTCATGTTTGCACTATTTCTCACCCATATTTCTTCCTCTATCTCCTTTCCCTTTTACTGTCTACTCTCCCCGACCTCTCTCACCGTTCTTCCCTTGCTTCATCAAAGAGAAAGTGGAGTAAGGTGGTACTGTGGTTGTGGTTGCCATCAGTGCAGCTGTCAGTAGTAATTATCTCACACTCACAGCCAGACACCTAATCCAAACACTGCCCACACTAGAAAAGAAAAAATGAAACACAGAAAGAATGAAGGGAGAGAAAGGGAAAGAAAGAAGGGTAGAGAAGGGAAGAAAGGGTTGAAGAGGAGAGGGAAAGTAGGGAGGGGGTGAGGGAGAGAGAAAATTCTTTCCCTGTATCGGCCCCTGAATGCTTAGAGCCTCAATGCAAGTGTTAATTAAAAGAATCCAAAAAAGAGGAGCCAGTTCCTTTGTGTGGAGATGTGGGAGAGGGTCATTTGGGGGGGTTAACCTCATCCCCTCACCCCCCGTGCCCTGCGGCGCTTCAGCCTTGTTTCCACGTTTTACCACTGAGCCGCCAAGCTGCACTTGTGTACCTCAACATCAGGAGAAGCCGTCGGGTCAAAGCGAGGAAGAGGATTGAGAGGCACTCAACTCATTTTTTTCCCCTTTTCACCTCCCCTCCTTGCATCCATGTCAGCCCAAACCCTCCAGGCTGTCTTTGACAGGGGAAGTGATCAACTTTATTTATACACTTATTAGGCCCTCAGACGAAAGCCTCTCATTGTGAGTAGTGGGGGTAAAGGGTTTATGGGGATCCTCTCGGCAGCCGCTGTTAAGATTCTCACGTTTGATTGCCACTCGATTGGGGAATAGGCAGAAAAGACTTGGGGCCATGCCTTCACATCCTTAAGGCTCAGACCCTGTATGTCTTTGTCTGGCTCAATACCTACAACTCTCTCTCAGTGCTAATTCAACTCTCAGGCCAGGCACCCATCCTGTCTCAAATGGCCGTAGCTTTTCTTTCATTTAACAAAAAGTATTGCTAACTTCCTTTTACTTTTACTGTTGGGGGAATGATGTTTTTGTTCCATTACTTTGTGAAGTTCTCTGGAAAAATATGAATAACACAATGATCTAATAAACAGGACCAGACTACTAAATTAGTTAGAGTTAAGTTACATGAGCAAAGACGAGGCAATTCAGTTAAGTGTTCTTCGTAGGTGTTCCAGGGATACTCAGCTGTCCTTGCTGTGACATTTACACACTTCTCATTGTCCAGAGTACACTCGCTACTAATTGGTAATACATAAGAAATACAATCTGTTTCTTCTATTATCTGTGTGTACACCTCTGTTACTGTGTCTGGGGTGACTGACTGTTAGAGGCTTCATTGGAAAGGTTTTACTTCACTGAGAAACAAAAGTCATATTTTTCATGTGATATATTTATCATCTGTTTCACTGTTGGCTTGTCCCTTTAGCGGTGATGTCATTCTTGGTATAAGTAGTTTCAACATTGCATCGCAGTCCAGCCACTGCTTTTTTTTTAGCAGTTTTCTTTGCTTAAGACAACACGGAGGAGGAATACTCATCAAGATATTATTCATTCTTGAACTGTCAGGGGAGATACTGCGTTTCTTATATCTTCTCCTTGCTTACTGAGCTGGTGGGAATTTAAGACACAGTGGTCAATATTATAATCAGTATATCCCTAGTCAACTTATTTTTTTAGGCTGCAATGAATTGTAAAATGGTTGTTCCTCTTCTGAGGATCAGTTCATTATCTTAGTTTAGAAAAACAATCTGTCTGTAAACAGTTAATATAATTTCCAATCTGAAGTATATGTGTGAAAAACCACATCTAAGGGACAAAAAACGGAATTATGAATAAAATCCTCCATCGCGGTATATGTCATTTTATATCACAATAATGATATATATCATGATACAGTATATTTTCTGAAAAATCAATTAAACTGTTTATGGATACAAAAACTGGACAGGAATGTCTGCTTTTGGTTAATCCAGTGAATTAAACACCTGACAAATCAAGGTTCTTCATCACATCGATGCAAAAATCATATCAAATGTCAATATTACCCTGAAGCAGTCCAGCTCATTGATTTGCAACATTGTGCAAAAAGGTCTAACACACCCAACGTTATATGATACAAACAATAAGTTAAATTACATCATCTATCATATGGTATATGTTTTCATATTGCCCAACACTGGTCGCACCTAGTCATGCATGTAGCTCAGCCACAACTGTCCAGATGTTTTTTTTTGCAAATATTTTGGTCTTTTGGCTGCAGCTAACTTACTTTCTAACACTGAAAAGATAAGGCAGTATGAAAAGATGGAAAATAATAGATAGTGGGGCACTTTGTCACATACTTTGGTTCTTATCAGTGACAGGTACACAGAAGTACTCACTAGTAAGTCCATGTTGCTGACAAGGTCTAGTGGTTACACTGTTCTCTCCTGCTATAGAAGCTGAGGCCAGCATGAGGAACCACTCTATTTTAAAAGAGACAGAGGGAGAGAAACTCCCTGCAGTCTGTGTAACCCTTTTCAGACTCAATTGGCGTTGCATGTAATCGTCTCCTGATTCAACCATGTCCAGCTGCTCTTTGTGTGTCTTAGCACCTGACAATGGAGCAGATCACAGGACCTCTGCAGGGGACGAGCAGCTTCTCTGCCTCTTATCACACCCAACCTGCCTGCCCTACCTCAGCCCTGCTGTTTAGAAGTTCACTCTCCCAGAAAAGTATTTGCATCTGGGTTTTCTGCTTTGCTCTTAACAGTTAGTATGTCAGTGGATATATTGTTGCAGTGTCATGGTTTGATTGTTACCAGTCTTTCTTTTAGTGGTCACTGTTGAAAGGAACTAACAAAGGTGTTGAGAAAATGTTAACAATTAGCTATTTTATATTGTTTGAAGTTGTATTTTGGTTCCACATTATTGCATAATGGGAATCAACCTAAAATCTGGCACACCACTTTTAAAAAGCAAGGTGTCTTTAGTTTCACACTACATCCTGCAACTGCCTTGCCTGTATTGTTGATGTCCCATGGGGTCTAAGCCAGGAGACACCAGCTGTAATGAGTCCCTGCTGAATGCTGACATTTTCAGTCCTGGCTTTGCATTTGGCAGCTCATTAGTCAGGTGTTCTCTTACTACAAACCACCATCACACTAACGGCTACTGCAGGTGTACAGAAACCCCATGTAGGTTCTTTTCTGATTTGTGAGATGAGCAAGCCTGTGTTTGAAAGTCATAAAGTATCTCATGATACAGGCTGTGCGTCTGCAGCCTGGGGAAAACTAGTCCTAAATAGGCTAACCAAAGTATTTGAGAAGGTACTATGATGAGTCAGTTGTGAGGTTTGTCTTGTTCTGATTCGAGTTCAGTTTGTGATAAAGAGTAGTAGTGAGACATTTACAATCACTCACTCCCCCTCATGAACAGATTGGACTAACTTTGAGTGGACTAAGATTGGGCCAGTAATCACATATGGTCTAAGATCTCACACATCCGGTTGATTATTAGACTAGCCTTAATCACTCTTTTGTTATGTTCCCTCTTTTTAGATGACGCTAGCTGTCTCTGGGATAAGCTATCCTTGCCATCACCTCAGTGTTTGTCGAAGGTCCTCACCAGCCAACTCCCAGGATCCCACAGAAGAGGTACACACACACACACACACACACACACACTTTCTCAAAGGATCTGTGCTGTGGATTAATTTCTCCCTGGGCGCTGTGTATACATGCTAACTCCTAAAACATGGTAACGAAGTGCTTCTGTTAATTACTTCTGTTGAAATAAGTCTGGCAATTATGTTCAATCATTTATGTTTACAGTGTGCAGATGTCCATATGGTCAGCGACAGCGAGGGGGATGATTTTGAGGATGCATCAGAGTTTGGTGTGGACGATTCAGAGATGTTTGGAATGGGCTCCTCTACCTGTCGGAAATCACCTATGAGTACGTACAGTGGAGCAGCTTAATAATGTTAGATTAGAGTTCATAATTGTAGCTCCAGGTATTGTATTAAATGCCAGTGACACGCATCCAAAGCTTGGCCATAAAATGAATTTTGTCCCCTTGCAGTGCCAGAGAATAGTGAGAACGAAGCTGATGCCTTACTGCACTTTACTGCCGAATTTTCTTCAAGGTGAGATAAGCGTCAGGTTCTTCTCATATTTATTGATTGACATCAAAGATGGCTGGCATGTAACAATGTGTTTATGTACTGTGTGTCCTATAGGTATGGAGAGACCCACCCAATGTTCTTCATTGGGACTTTGGAGGCAGCGTCTCAAGAAGCCTTCTATGGCAAAGCCAGAGATGTAAGTAAGCTGATTGACTGTTTGGGGCCTGATAGGAAGGTTTTTAATTTTAATCCTATTTTTCTTTGTCCCTTTACATTTCAAATACTTTTAATTTTGACTATGTGTAAGATACGAGGTACTGATGTTACCAATGTTGGCTTGTCCTTCAGCACTGATGTCATTCCTGCTTGGTGTAGCCTAGCCGCTGCTATTTTGTTTTTTTTGTTTTTTTTTGAGGAGTTTTCTTTGCTTAAGACAACACAGAGGAGGACCACAGACTGAGCAGGATATTATTCATTCTCTATCTGTCAAGGGGCATTCTGCGTTACTCATATCTTCTCCTTCATTACTGAGCTGGTGGGAATTTAAGACACAATGGTCAGTATTATAACCAGTTGCAGTATATGCCTAGTCTACTGCTTTCCAGGCTGCACTAAATTGTAGAATGGATCTTCCTGTCCTGAGGACCAGTTTGATAGAATTCATTATCTTAGTTTAGCAAAAACTCTATTTAAACACACACATGATGTAAAGATGGAATAAAATAGAGTGGGGTACCTTGTCAGGGATTTTGGTTCTTATTAATACACACCAGTCAGTCTACATAATTCTCTCCTGCTATAGAAGATGACACCATGAAGAATTCCTACATTAGCATCTCAGCAGCAGCGGACTGAAAATAGCACTGTGTTTAAAAAAAAAAAAAAAAAATGCAAAGGGACTGCATAGGTGTGGTATCTTGCCACAGTTGCTGCAGGTACCAGTGAGAAAGTTTATGCTCCGCAAAGTCCAGTTTAAAAAACACATTCATGAGTTTGAAGGCTTATCAGGTGTCAGTGGTTTATACTCTTATGAGGCACAACTTTTCAACTGGGAAGGGACTATGATGTAGTTTTCTCCTCCATCTCAGTGATTGTAGCTACACTGTTCATGCAACAAGGTGTTCTTTCTGCAATGTGTTCTTGCATGTATTTGATTCACGGCTGCATTGCAGTATGTTTCTGCTTTACATTGATATTGCTTTGTGGTAAGCATTTAGCCAGGTTCAACTTTTATTGCCAATATCCCTAATAATCTGAACTCTGAAGTAACATCATAATGATTATAAACACTGCCTAAAATGCAGGACATGTTTGGCTGAATGCCAATTAGCAGTATTTATAACAGAGGTCTGGCAATGAGCAATTTGACTGCATCATGACTCCATAGAGGCCAAACTTGCACAAGTAGATATATCAAGAGGCCAAACACAGACTAACTGAACTGACAAAGAGGAAGGAAATAGATTTAACCAACATGCATATGATTGACGTTAACAGTATATACTGAGTTGATAAAAAACTGCTACCGCTCATGTAAGCTTAAATGACTTTCCTTTGTAGTATGTTGGCATAATAATTTATTTAATTCAAAGTTGTAGTCCTTTTTTATACAGTGTTTACTGTTATTTGTCTACCCCTTGTGTCATGCTGTGTGGAGAAGGATTTATAGCCACAATGATATAATTTCATCAAAACCCTCATCAAATTTTCACCCTGACAGCTGAGGCTTTATTTTTAGCTGTCCACTTTCCCCGCTTGTTTTTTGGCTTTTGTCCTTTTAAGGATGCTTGTATCAACTGACAGCTTGTGTGGATTACAGCCTTATTAGACTGTGAGGACACAGCAAGATGTTAGGGGGGTTCAGATCACCAGGCGCACAGAGAGGGAGGGAGGATGGAATAGATGATGAAAGGGGCACAAAAAGGAGAGCGTGGTCTGAAAGGCGAGGAGGGTGCAAAAAGTGAAAGTCAGAGGAAGAGACTGAGTGAGAAGAAAGAGAGGAATAAGAGCATGAGAGGTTGCAGGATAAGGGTAAGGGATGGAGAGAGTGTGAAATAAACAGAGATGGAGAAAAACCCTAAAGAGAAGCTTGGCATCTCGCCTGCTTCCCAGCTGATCTCCTCTCCTAAGCCAGCACAATATGGCCGATGTCTCCCTGGTGTTCACACACTCTGTACTGTACCACTGTGCTCTACACAGTGCAGGGGCAAAATAGTATTCATTTTCACTTTATGTTGTTTTATTCTGGGTGAGCTTGATTTAGTCTGCCAACTGTGCCATGGTTAGAATGGCTTTAGGGAAGCTGGATATGCGCAAAGAGTTTTGCATGAAAACAGAAGCTATTTGATCTGTTCTGTGTTTGTCCTGTTTTGTCACAAGCGTCCTAGACGACAGGCCAAAACATGCTGCTTTTGACGGTTTCATTACACAGTAGCATATGTGCACGATTACACCATCCCTTCCTCCATCCATCCAGCCTTCCTATGCTTTGCTCTTTGCTTCCATTTGAAAAGGAATCTAGTTTTTGTGTCCTCATCGTAGAAAAAGCCTATTTCATTAAGGGGATATTGGAATAGGGCAGATTTGACTGAAGGGGGACTACTCAGTGCGTTTATAAACATAGGAATCAGCCTCACTCCCTCAAAGCCTGGGAGAGGCTAATCACTAAGCAAAACACTACATTTGATGAAGTGTTTCTGAAGGTGTGTGTTGGGGACTGTTGAGATAGACTCAATCCATCCTTAATGAAAATGCTTTGGGCTGCAGAGCTGAGCTGAGCTGAGCTGAGCTGAACCCTCTTGGGGATCAGTGGTTAGTCAGAGCGTACAGAGAGATAGGCCACCCATCACTAACCACGATCCTCACTAAATCCCCATCAACGCAGTGGTTAATCACTCTAACCCCACTCTCCTACGCTCTCCACTCCTGTCTCCTGTCTGCCACACACAAAGACGCATCAAAATTCATAGCCTTGCTGGAGAGGGGAGTTCAGGCATTTGTCAGTGCCAAGTATCCGCTTTAAAACCCAGCAATAGCCTTGCAGAGTGAAGAGGAAAGAGCACTGGTGAATCAGAATGGCATATAGGTCTATCTATCAGATCTAGGGCTGTAAATCAGAGGCAACACTCAGCCATTGTTTATTGACTGCACGTGAAATTATTACTCATGTTTAAATGGATGGGTTAAGAATTAAATCAATGTAGAGTGTTAGTAAAAATGCAGGAAACTAAGGTTTGAAGAATCCTATATGTGAATATATTTAACCTACATTTGAACGTACTAATGATCAGTAGTTGATCAGGAGCATGCCGAGCCAAAAGATACCTACTTAGCTTTAAGCATGTAATTCAAAGCTGACAGTTAATTTGATTAGTTTAATCACACTTTGGAAATAGTTCAGAATTTCGTGCTGTTTCTGTTATAAAGAAGTAATGTGTTTTCAGCAGGATGTGGAGAGCCTCCTGTGTGGTTGGTCATCGATCTGAATGTGTTTTCCCACTGTGTGTTCCTGGTCATTAGATCAGTCATTTGAGCTCTTCATTTTGAAGTGTTTGCTTTTCCAGACTGAGCCTGCCATCTGTAGAGAAATCACTACCTGGACTTCTCTGTCCTTCCTTCCCTCTCTACTTTTCTGTGCATGTCTGTATCTCATTTACTGGTCTCCTCTGGCCCTGTTAAACATACTGTACCTGCGGTTAGAAGCCTCGTCTTGATGTGATACAAAAATCATCCACGAAAAACGATTAAACCATTATCTTCTGTCAGAAAAAGAAGTTCCCCTTCAAGCTTCCCCAAAGAGGCTTCAAATTTAAGAAATAATTCCAGGACAATGTCACATATATATTATTGTATTGTTTATCTGTTTGTACCAACGCTTTAAATTTCTGCTGTGTGAGAGTGACAGGAAAGATGAACGAAAGATAAGACACTCAGAAAAGGTTACATAGGACCTGGATGTACTGCAATATGAGACAATATATCATGTGGGATTTTCATAATATTAATATCAGCTTTCCCTTAAATGCAGAGTGCCCTCCACAGCTGTGAGTGTGACTTTATGTGGAGTGACACTTTGTAGTTGAAGGCTAGTGGAAAGGGATTAGTTTGGTTGCAATGCATTGTGGGTTTTTTAGTAATATGTGGAGTTCGAGCTCTGGGCGCTGTTTTTTTTCTATTCCATTGTGACAAGTTTTAAGGGCTCTATAATCTGTACATTTTACAGTGAGAATCTAGATGCTCAAATAAAATAGCGAAAGTAAATATAGTGCAACAGAACTAATATAATAACTATATTAACTGTTTACCTATAATTAAGTTTATTCTAGTGTTGAAAAATGTAGCACAGAGGGACAAAGCTTCTATTTAAAGAGTGCATTTTCCACAACTTTTTCTACTACTCATATTGATGTCTAGCAAGTGACAATGTTATTAGTGTGATAATCAGAGATATCTCCTCTGGATAAGGGAAATTAAATGGCAGTTATTGCATCCCACGCTGTTGCTTGCAGTGTTTCTGACCTTGAATGTTTTTTGTCTTTGTTTTTGTTTTTTTTGTTTTTACAACATTTGGTCAATACTGGGATCAAGAGTTGAAAGTGTTGTGATGCCTGGACCAGAGGTCACTTAAATCAAAGAACAGGAATGATCTGAAGCAAAAGGATATTAATCAATTTAAGCATCAATGTTTGGCACTAAATTCTTTTACTTCTTTAAGGAGACTAATAGCAACTATTAGAGCTATATCAGAGGCAATTCATAAGGAGTTAAGGCCAAAACCCAGGATGTTAGCTATAGTATAGTGCAGTGAATAGTATATATGTTTTATTGACCACAGATACTTGTCTTTCCAAAGGCCTCATTTAGGGGGGACACCACGACACAATACAAAATATTCAGTTCAAGCCAATGAGGTTTTGTTTCACTAGAAAAATATTGGTATTGTAAGTTTGGATGGAAAAGTATATATTTTTTAAAATTAAATGTGGTTATGACTCAAAGTCTTATCGATCTACCTTCAGACTAAGAGCGCCATTAATAATACAGTCAGAGGCTCAAGCTGACGCAATGCGAACACTGTTCTGCTGCGTGAATCTTTAGTCTCTCTTTCTCACACACACACACACACACACACACACACACACACACACACACACACACACAAAGCAAGCTTAGATTTAGGTGAACAGGTGTGAGGAATGGCTATGGGGTCACTATCTAGCTCAGGTTGGACCTAGTAATTTAGCTGAACTGAGGGATTTGCTCCTCCCTGCTAAGACAGGGAATACAAAAGATCCGACTTGAAAGCAGAGAGGGAACAGAGGGGTATGGACAGTTTAACTAAGATGAAGGAGTTCAGTTTGCCAAAATGCCCACTTTGATTAGTCTTTACACTTGCTCTAATTGAGCATGCATGTGTGTGAGTGTGAGTCCTTCACTTGAGGGTACCGCAAGTTTGTGCATCTGCGCATGTGTGTTGGGACGTCAGTGTTTGAGTGTGTATCAGGTTTTTTTTTTTTTTTCATGTTGTAAAACTCTCCCTCCCCTCACACTCATTCCTCTCTCAAGACTGAATTTGCTTGTCTTCTCAGCATGAGTGTTTAATCTTTTCAGGCCGTTGAATCGGCCCAATGAATGAGTCCCCGGCTCCTTCTCTCTAGGAGCCCTGGAGATTATTCTAAAGCACTAATCGTTGAGCAAACACAGCAGTGCTCTCCCATTCCCATTCTACACAGGCCACAGTATAGCACAACTTCTTCTTTCACTTCCCCTCACGTTTTACGCCCTGAGTAGATTTTTTGCTTTTTGGCGTACGTAGCCTAGATTACTGCTCCTGAGAAACAGACCTCTTGACTCCCCCTTCACAGCCATGGTTAAAAATGCACTAAGTGGAGACTGAGAGAGTTTTTCTTGTTTGTTCTTTTATAGCAAGAGAAGTGACATGTAATTTAGAGAGCATTATTTCCAACATTGTCCCCTGGAACCTTTTATGTTTGTGGGTGTGTTTGTTTTTTAATTAGATTGTCAGTAGGGAGAATCTGCCAGGCTTATATGATGGTGTCAATATCCTTGGATTTGGAGCTTCGTCAATATTGTCTGGCCCTGCCGCTACTAACCTGAACAGGCTGCTGGCATTTGGTGTAAAATAAATAGAGTGATTTGTCTGTTTTGTTTTCTCCATATCTTCGTCGCCTCCAAGAGAAGTTTTATTTACACCGCTCTCCATTTGATTTTGCGTGGTATTTGCTTTTTTTTGCCAGTTGTGGCCTTGCTGTGGTATGTAGAAGTCACGCTGGCTCGGCACCCACTGGTCTCTCATGTCATTTTATGGTCATGTAATGTGGAAATGTCTCTCCAGTGATGAGACACCCACGCGGGGCTGAGAGAGCTCACACAGCACAGATCTGAGAGCAATGGATTTTTTTTAATTACATTTTTGTCATTTCAAAGACAGATTTTGGATTTGACGGTTCATTATTTATGGAGGTGTTTGTGTTATAAGTAATCGAACATGTAATCTGTAAAGTCTATTTTCCTCAAACTTAACAAAAGCTGTGCACCCATCGATTAACAGCCAACTATACTTTTTTTTTTTTTGTTTCACACGGAATTAACTCCCAATGGAAAAAAAAAAAATCAGTAACATTGGCCTTTCCACTTCAGCAAGACAATTGTCTAGAGGGAGTCAGTGGTCCATTTTGCTTATATTTTTTCTTTCTCTACATCTAACTTTTTTTCTGCTCCTCTCCACAGAGAAAGCTGCTGGCCATCTACCTCCACAATGATGAAAGTGTCCTCGGCAACGTCTTCTGCTCCCAAATGATGTGTGCTGACTCCATCGTCTCGTACCTGAGCCAGAACTTCATTACATGGGCCTGGGATGTCACTAAAGAAGCTAACAAAGCCAGGTACCAGAGTCAGCTAGAGGGCTGTTTGATTATTTTCAGGTGACTTGCTGGTCATAGAGCTGTGGGATTTATCAGTTATGTCATGTTGTATTTTGTTCGCTCCGTTTGTCTTGCTGCCTTTACTCAACATTGCAGTTGTGGTATGAATAAAGACACAGCTTAGTTTAATAAGTATTTTTTTTGTTTACTAATTGTATGATATGACTAATACTAATAATACACTCAATGTCCATTTTATGTTTTACACCTACAAGGGGTGGACACAATAATAGGAACACCTGTATAATATACTTTAAGTAAGTAGAATATTACACAGCTTGAATATACACTGCTTTTGTGACACTTAGGTTTAACTTTTGCTGAGACTGTGCCAGACAGGTATAGATTCAACTTAAGTAATATTTTACAGTTGTAATTCATGGTGCTCTAGTATTAGATTGCACTGTATTATCAGGTTTTCCTGTTATTGTGTCAGACCCTGTTGCTACAATTGTAGTACCAGGTAGTTTTCAGTTTTTCAGTTCTACAAACACTGGATAGTTTTAAACTATAGTCCATGAGACATTGCTAGATGAGCAATCAGGAATGTTTTA
Organism: Macquaria australasica; assembly: GCA_005408345.1. Classification (NCBI taxonomy): domain Eukaryota; kingdom Metazoa; phylum Chordata; class Actinopteri; order Centrarchiformes; family Percichthyidae; genus Macquaria; species Macquaria australasica. Next base: position 108,371 of record SEMN01000175.1, read on the forward strand.
ACAAGTCTAGTTTAAACAAGTTATCACATCAGATATTTAAATTAAAAAACAAAGGTGAACATATGAATGATTACCCATATCTCAAATATTGCAGTAAAACGTGGTTTCTGTTGTAAAGCTGAGTCCAGTGGTATTCCCCGGTCCTGGACCTCTCAGAGATCCTGTCGCTTATCAGAATCATTCTATGCTTAGTATTGTATTTTCCTAACTGTAAAGTTAAGTAGAGCAATAACTGAACCTCTAAGCCCTGCTGCATGCTTAATCCTTATGTTTTATTTATATGTGACTTACTGTCTGGAGGAGTGGACTGTTTGCATAGTGAGTTGTATCTAATAAAGAGGATATTGAATGTATTTCAGAAGGAGAGCAGCTTGATTTGTGTGTTCTGCAAACTGCCAGAATACCCTGTTAAGGAAGCTGTTACTGTCTTGTTCTAGTATCATTGTTTTTGATACTTCTATTAGAGGAGGTGTAGTTTTAATTAGTGCTCTGCCCCATCCTGTTGCTTAGTTATATAGTTATTTAAATGTTAAGCCTGCAAAGACAGAAGATGAGGTCTTTGTTTTTTCATTTCAGTGTGGACAGCGAGCTTTTAGAATATGATCTAAAATATTAGTGTGGACGGAACCTCATTTAACGCATAAACAGCGTTTTCAAATCTATTCTCATTAGTGAGGACACGACCTTAATTGCTGGCATTCAACTCTCACTCCATTGCTCACACCCTGTATCTCTGTCTTCTCATTCTCTCTTCTACTTCATTCTCTTTTTGAAGCTCGGAGGTTGCATGCTAACAAAAGACGTTGTGTTTGCATGGTGAGGCCCCTGATTGGGCAATCTTGACTAAGCCGTCTGAATAGAGGGTCAGTGGGAGACGAAGGACTCCGTTGGAGTCCAAACATCTCTATCTCTCCATTTATGCTCAAAGTCCTGGTGCAGCTCCAGCAGTCTGTGTTGGTAACGGGCAGGTCTACACGACGCCTGTTTATTACGCAGGTCCTGCTACTAGGATGGATATTTCTATCTGGATAGTAAATTTTGTAGAAAAATATTGGAAATTTGAAAGGGTTAATCTGCAATGTGTGATAGACGATCAGATCCCCTGCAGGTTCAAGTATAGAGCTGTGGAGAGGTGTAGGTAAAGGTGGACCTGCTGGGAGTCTGATTGGGTTTGCTCATTACCATTATGCCCAGGGCAAGCCTCATTTCTCTCCTACTTCCCCTCAGCTTTCTGCTACATATTTCCTTCTCCTCTCGTTTCATTCCTTATCCTTCCATCTTTCTTTATTTCCTTTCTCTTTATCCCACTACCTCAACTCTCTCCCTCTCCCCAACACCTCCAGAGTTAAGCCTGCCCTCTGGTAGCTACCATTTAAGAAAGACTCGCACCCTGACCTCACCCCTCCATTATTTCTTTTAAGGAAATTCCCTCCTTCCTTCATTCCACTCTCCTTTCTCTATCCCATTGGCCTCCTTTGCTTTTTGCCCCAGCTGAGCCTTTTTATTGCACATTAAAAGGCAGGCAACATCTGGAGCTTTTCATCACACACAGCTAGTCACAGCTTTGCTGCTAACGCATGCATGCACATGTGCACACTCACTCACTCACACATACACTGCTTCCCTGCATTCTCACGCTCTCTGGTTGATCCAAAGTGACTGGTGATTGGCATCAATCACACAGGCTGTTAGAAAGGTATCCTGATTTTGTGTGTGTGTGCGCGTGTGTGTGTGTGAGATAAACCTGCTGATATTGGAATGTGCCTGTTGCTTAGCTCTCCATATTCTCACAGGCCTCCCAGTTAAATGATTAATTATGCATAAATGCAGTTCCGCTGATTGGATGCCAGTGTAATTGTCACCCATGGGAAATGAATCTGATATATCGTACAGGCGTTGTACTGTCATTGCACATGGCAAATATTGACACTATCAGTAGATAAATGCAGTGAAAGTAGATCATTTTATCAGTGTGTATCATGCTTCCTCAAATCTATTACACATTTTATTCCATGCTAACATATCTGTACAAGCACTTACAAGTAAACTAAAGTGACTTTATTTTCTTGCTAATTCTTTTGTAGAGATTTGGGCTGTCAGCAGTATAAAAGGGCCTGACACAATAATATGAACAACTGTACAATGTAATGCAGTCCAGTACGATGACCCAGCAATACAGGCGTTCTTGTTAATGACCACTTAGTGTAAGTTGGTGTCTTAACCGCTGAGAGCAAACCTGTTCTGTACACTTGACTTCTCCTCTTGACATCCTCCTACCTGAAAACATAACTGGCACAAAATGTCATTTTCAAATCAAAACATGTCCATGTTTGCTCTGAAACAAAGTGTGTATGACACAGTGAGCTATCAGAGCATCCGGTTCCCAGACATACTCCCATACAGGTGGCTGGCAAAAACATTCCCTGCAGTGCTACTGTACTAGCCTGACTCATCAGCTGCTCAGTGGAGCAAATGTCAGGTCTAACCAGTCGACTCACATCACGCACCTCTTTGATGCGTAGAAATATGATGTGACAGACCAGGGAAACTTTAACTGTTTTAGCTGTCTTGTTGTGTAGTGAGAGGTGAAAATGGGATGGGTGACAAATTAGAAGCTGTCAATCACATTAACCATTGGAGCAGAGCCTTAAACCCAACGTTAGCTGCAAGTTCTATGCAGGTGTTTCCTCTACATGTAGTTACCCCTGAAGGGTTTTAAATGCCACAGGTCTGGTACAGACTAGGCTACATTCTTTACCATGTTATGTTATGGCTGGATGAGACCGTGCTGTACTGTTCAACTAAGTTTCTGCAGTAGACTTCCTCCTGCCCTCAGTGTTGTGTCCATACTTGTTCTATAGGTGGATTCATAAGTTCTTCATATCCTGGTTACAATATTTCTGTCATTCTTATATGCAGTGGATACATTGTAGGTTTAGGTTGTGTATCCAGATCAAGCAGTTTTTATGTTGTGATGATGATTTTTACTTTGGTGGACTGACTTCCTTAGTTTTGAGATAGAAACCAAAGCAGGTTGGCTTGTGTTTGATGGGAGATTTAAGATTGGGTTACCCTTCAAGTTAAGTGTCCATTGTTCCCTGGCCTTTCATTACAGGTTAGAGTTTCTCTGTGGGCTATTGTTATGGTCTGCCTGGGTTGAGGTCTGAACAGGGACAAATATCAGGACAAAATCATCAGTAGGATTTAGGGTACCCAACTTCTTATTGCAAGACGTGGGTCACTCAAAGTTCAACATTTTGAAAAGTTTAGTTTGAGTCATATTCCTAAAATATCTTAAATTCAGTTCAGCTTTGAGCTCAGATGCTGTAGCTTTCATCCATATTTTCAGCATGTACTTGTACGATTATTACTTTAAAAAGAACCTCAATGAGCTCAAGTACTCAATTTCACAGTTTGAGAAGTCTGCAAGTAGCTCCCTCAGCTTTGGCTTCATGTTTTAATGAGCTACACCCCCTCTCAGACAGCATACCTTCCATCTATCTTCTTCCTCTGACCCGCTGTCCCTCCATCCATTCCATTACTTCTCTATTTTACCAGCCAGTTATTAAAGTAGATCTTATTAAAAGGCGGGAGAAAAAGCTAATCTATATTTGCATTCAGTCTATAGCAATTCATTAATATTATGACATTTACAGGGAGTTTGGCGGGGCCCTGGCTGCCTGCTACCCTTTTCCCTCTCTGAAATGTTAATTTAAAAAGTTCTGTCTTTGTAATGGAATAAGAAATCCTCTCTTGCCCTATCAATTCTGGATGTCTGGTGAGGAATACTAATTCATCTACGGTTCCAATTGAGATAGCATGTCACTCTGATGGAATAAGAAAATGCAGAATTGGTTTTAAAGTCCTTAATGCCACGCGTTGTGTGTATTTCTCTTTTCTGCTGCAGTTGGAAAAGCTGGAGTATATGCCTCCTTTTCCATATGTTGTAAAAAAATTTGATATACATGCATATGTATGTATGTATACATCTGCTTTACGAACTATGTATTTTTTTTTTTCAAATTACAGGCCCTGAAATATGTGTTCACTTCCAAGAAAAACGATCAACTGAATTGAGTAGAATTTATAAAAAAAAAAAAAAAAAAAAAAAAAAATTTAAATTGGATTATTTCTTTGTCTTCCAGACTACTCACCATGTGTACGAGGCACTTTGGCAGTGTGGTGACACAGACTATACGGACATACAAGACAGACCAGTTCCCCCTGCTTCTTATAGTCATGGGCAAACGCACATCCAATGAAGTTCTAAATGTTATTCAAGGTAATTATGAGTTTATTAATAGTATGATTAACCATAACATCTATAGATATAAAAACACAAAGATTAAATTACACACTGTAGGTTGTGATTGTTTGATTGCTTTTTATCTTCAGGCAATACGACAGTGGACGAGCTGATGATGAGGTTAATGGGAGCAATGGAGATCTTCACAGCACAACAACAAGAGGACATCAAAGATGAGGTAAGGTTTGAGTACAATCAGGATGCCTGTGACCGCAGCCAAACACAAATGTCAAATTCTGATTCTTAGACATGTAGAAAAGGCTTTGGATTATTTTGAAAAGTAACTTCCTAAGACTTACTCCTGCCTGAAGGAACTTCTTTCCTTTTAAATGAAAGAATCTTCATATTGGTGACTTCAATGGCAGGGAGACATGTTCCCATGTACTACAGTATGACAACATCACAGGAAACAGTGTACAGTCTGCTCCTGTTGACTAAGCTTTCTAAACTTAGTTTTAATACCTATTGTGGCCTCAGGACAGAAATACACTAATATCCCTACTAATATCCCAACCTGAAACTCAATTGTGCATGCGTGGCTGCTTGTTAATTGCACTGACTGCTGTCAGCGTTGGTTTTCTCCCTGTATTTGGGTCTGTTGGGGATGACCACACTTTAAATCGGGTCTATTATCCTACGGTCTATTTCAGACCAGATCCAACTGTCCTCAGGTCCCTTTGGGTTCAGTCTCTTAAAAGTATGTTTGCACATTGGGTTGGAATAGGTTTTGTTTTGGACCTGTGAAGACATCTAGTAACAATTCAAACCACTTGGTTCATTAACCAACTTCATTTCCTTGATTTAGCCTATGACTATAGCCACATTCAACCGCCCTAGTGGGATAGTTGAGCCAGTCTTTTACATCCTGCTTAAGAGATAAATGGCAGCATGCTGGGACAGATCAGACGGCATTGTTACACTGTGGCAATACTTTCACTTCATTCCCCTTTAGTTCTAGTTTAATGTGCCAACTACAGGTTTTTGAATAGGTACAGGACTTGTCTCCCATTCACTCCAGTGTGTAGATACCACTGTGCTGCTCTGTGTCTGTCGACTACTTTTTTTTTACTCCAATAGAAGTGGACAAACACCAGTGAGGAATACACTCCATACAAGAAAGTGAGGGAACAGTGGTGGTAGTCTTTCATGTCATAGGCAGGAATCTGGGACAGTATGACAGAGAGTCAAAGACTTTCACCTGACCCTCTTAACCACTTACTGATATGTTTACTCAGTGACATCAAACAAGAGAATGAACGACACACTATGCGTTTTTGTCCAGACAGGTTTTCAGACAGTATTAGAGTAAGCTCTCTTTTTCTCTTTCATTTTAATCATTTCATTTCTTAGGGTCAGAAGTTTATGGATTAGCAACAATATAGAATATGCAGTCTCTTTGTAGACTAACAAGTGTGATTTAAATACATGTTTAACTTAATAAGTAATATAAAGATTCATGTACTTAAGATAGATTTGTGATCATGTGAAATCCTTTGTCATAGTCTCTCTTATTCCCACACTTTTCTCTCTAATGTTGTCATGCCTCTTTTTTATGCCTCCGCGCCAGCGACAGCCATGCCAAGGGCATTATGTTTTCGGGTTGTCCATCTCTCCATCCTATTCTCCTGAACATGATATCTCAGGAAGGCCTTGAGGGAATTTCTTCAGATTTGGCGCAAACGTCCACTTGACTCAAAGGTGAAGGTCACTGTGACCTCAAAATGACCTTGACAAACACGTTTTTTTTGCCATAACTGAAGAACTGATGCGGTAATTATGACAAAATTTCACACAGATGTTTAATGGGATACAATGAGGAAGTGATACAATTTTTTAACCCAAAGGTCAAAGGTCAACTTCACTGTGACATCATAATGTTCTGGAAAAACACTTTTTTGGCCATTATTCAACACCATCACTCAGGAACAGAAGGGGAGATTGTGACCATATTTCACAGTTGGTTGGACACACATGTTGACTGGGACAACAACATGTGTGTCTTTGTCTTCCTGCCTTATCGGAATCACATGACTGCAAACAACGTATTAGAGCAGGCTTAGCTAATCGTGATCCTGTGAGTGAATGAGTTTCACATACAGCTCATAGAGAGCCTTCACATCTAAAAATGCCAGGAGAGAACAAAAGCACCACATTTTATGTAGATATACTCTATAAGAATTCATCTTTACATAGTAATCAAGGACATGTGTAGCTGTTTAGCCAATACATCTTTTATAATCCTTCATTAATCAGTTCAGTCAATGTATATTCACTGGAATCATACATATGTATCATCAATATAGTGATAACTTCCATTTAGCCAAAAAATACACTTTATACCTCTTTTTCAATTCCTTCCAAGTATTCACTACTTATATGAGTCTGGACAGACATGGGTGTAAACTGCAACTTGACTGGTTGGCGGAGGCATACAACTGTGGGGCGGTAATTCTAGTTTGACTACTGTATCTATAGATGACAGATGTCACACTATATTAGAAATTTAAGAGTTAAACATTCAGTCAACCAAACAGCCTCTCTAACAATGCTAATGTGATAGTCATAGCATTTCCAGTTATGAGAACCGTGCTTAAGTAGTGAATCTTGTCACACATACCCTGAGGGTCAGACTTCCTCAGGTGGGTTACTGAGTATTGAGTGACAGCTACTCCCTTTGTGTTGCTGTTATTATTGCAACAATGCTGTGGCTTCATTTTGGATTTATCACTCTTGTCACACTTCAAATAATCATTAATGATGAGAAGCGACAAGATATGTTCAGAGTATGTACATGTGTCAGATCAGACTGTGAATCATGAAGTGTACTGTAGGGTCACACTTAAGGCTAGGTATCATTAGAATTTTTTCAGTATTAGTGTCAGTGCAATACTTGAGTACAGATACCAAAAGGATACTTTTCTCAGTACCTACTTTTGATAAATATAAGCCTGTTTTTCTACAAAATTCAGTTTTTCATTTAACATATAAGCTAAAGTTCTCAAATGTTAAATGTTTTCCAAAATCAAGCTGCCGTACAAGAACTATGTTGAAATTTAATAGATTGGCAACATTTACATTTAGATCAGGACCTGGCTGATCACAGAATGACTAAACAAGAATTTGAGCAGACTTTTGCTGCCAGCTTTCACTTCCTGATAGTTTCAGATACTCTGTGCTACGGACACATTTTGTTTGGTACCAAAAAAGTATTGACGTTTAATACCCAGCCCTATTCACACTGGAGGACTGATTTGGTTCACTACCTTACATTGTATATTGACCTTATTTATTAATATTATTAAATATTGAAACTATATTTTGTACTTTTGTAGTTTTAATATAGTAGCACACATACTTCTTATGTCATCCTGTTTAGAGAAAACATAAAATGAAGTCCTCCATAGTCGCTTACCGCTACATAAAATAGTTTTGTTTTGAAAATAATTGTGCATGTTTCTTTTCTTGCAAGCTGAATTGTTTTTTGTGTTTAAAAAGCACCAGAAATTATTTTCTTTGTCTTTCTTTTTTATGCCATCTGCACAAAATAACAGAATTTTATTATTGCTTTTTTATCATTCATTTTATAATCATTGCAAAACTGGCTTGAGATCTGTCAGAGCAATAAGAAATCAGATTTGCCAGAAGGAAATAGCTTGTGAAAATATCACAAGAAGACAGCGTAAAGAGTATAAGTGATGATGAAAGCATGTTCCCATGTGATTTTTCATGATTAGCACCAATAACCACAGGATTTTAGTATATCCTGTATCTGACAGGACATATCCCATCTCCAAGGTCAAGAAACCTTGACACTGGACTAATCCCATCTTCACTGTAGCGGCTCTCAGCTGTTTGGTGAATTTCCCTCTCTCCCTAGCTCCCAATCCCTCTTTCTTTTTTCAGTTTTTCTCCTTTTTTCCCACCTCACCTTTTCAAAGACAAACTCAGACACGAACACAGACATCTACCCAACCCAGACATTCCACTCTGACAGTGACTTTTGTGCCTGTCTGGAAATGGAGCAGCTGGACAGCCACATTGTGCCTTCAACCAATCTTACTGACTCGGCAGTCATTCCTATGGTTGTCTGTGTTTTAGCTTAGTAGTTAGTAACCGACTGACTATTCACTGCAGGTTTTGTGGTCTGCATCTGTCAGCATCACGGGCCATTTTCACTTCAGGTCATTTCACATTCATTTCATGTGCATAGCAGCCAAAACTAACCAATGCTCAGTTTTGGTCAAGGGCACCAAACATGCATATCTTTTAGAGGAAACTGAAGCATCCAGGAGAAACATAACCCAACATCAGGGGAGCGTGCAAGGTCCACAGAAAGGACCAGAGCCGAGATTTAATTCTGGACCTTCTTGCTGTGAAGTGACAGTGAGGCACAGAGCCACAGTGCTGCCCAAAGACAAATAAAAAAATATAAATTTGCCCCAATTAAAGTAGCTCTAAGCTAAAATAAAAAACAGCTTTTTGTAAGACTTTGCTTTATTTGTTATGTGAGCAAACATTAAACGTGTGACAGCTTGCATTTCTGACTTCTGACCACTGAAATAGAAGTTTATTAGCCCCACTATAAGACAGCACATGTCTGGCCAACTTAATGAATAGCCAAGATATAGATGTGGAAAATCTGCTTCTTTTTTCCTCCCAAGATAATAAGGTCTTTAAAATCACATTGTGTTTAACGTTTCACATCATTCCTGTCATGCACATAAGGTCATTCAAAGCAGATGATGCATGTGAAAACGTATTACAACACTACAAAATGAGTATCAAAAACATGAGCTACTGTGCGACTTGTTTGCGTGACTCAGGGCCAGTCTATTGAAGGTAGCCACTTTTGATGCTTTTGTCCCTCTCTACCATTCTTTTACAGTTTCCTTTCAATGTTCATCTATTATACGGGCCAAATGCACAAATGTATCCTTTGCATTTTCTGATTGAATACAACAATACACACTGTGCTTTTGCTTAGCCACTGCTTAGCTGCACAGTAGCCCTCTGATCATCACAATAAGCTTACTTTGCCATATCCGGGCTGGCACACAGCATGGGCCTTCAGAAAATAGAAAACTAATGGCTGTGCACTGTTAACACAATGGACACTCGTATTTAGTCCCAGTCTTTATAAAACACTTTGTAGCCACAGCAGGTAGAAAGAGAAGGGCCGCCTGTCCCCTTCCCTCTGTACAAACAGGAAGAGAGAGGCAGAGTGAATGAAAGAGAAAGGGACGGTGAAACTGAGATGAGGAAACATAAAAGAGGCTCAGGGTCTGGTAAATGACAGCCCGGTCACAATGAATTCCCCTCTGGTGCTACTCTTTCATACCTGGTGTTTATACGTAACCACACTTGACATGCTGCATTTTCTTTAGCTTGGTTCTTTCTGGCTCCCACACCCGGCATCTCAGCTTAGATGTTTTGTCCTTGCGTGTCCTTTATTATGTTGTTAGTTAATGGGCCCCACTTTCTTTCTCCCTCTCTCCACCCAGGACGAGCGCGAGGCAAGAGAGACAGTGAAGAGAGAACAGGACGAGGCCTACCGCCTGTCTTTAGAGGCTGACCGTAAAAAGGTATTTTCAGAATAAAATAAATTGTCTACTTCAATCACTGCACTCTGAGTTAGTTGTGGTATACTAGACAGTAAATGTACATAATGTAATTTTTGGGTTTAACTAAAAAAGCATAAGCACCACTTCTACTATGATTTCACATTATTTTTTTAAACAGACCTCACCTCCATTTTCTTTTTGTACAATTTTAACTAATTTGTGTAATAAAACATTTAGTTACACTACAGTTGCTCCTGTTGTTTTTCAGGATTTAATGCTATTGAGCACAAAATTCATAATGAAGTACAGTGACCCTATGGCTGAAACAGATACTCGATTAATTGGTTAGTCACTCGACAGAAAATTATTTTCCAACTATCTTGATAAATTGATTCATCTTTTAAGTCTTTTATCAAATAAAAAAATCACTTATTCCAGCTTTTTAAATGTGAGGATTTGCTAAAAAACTAAGTTACTTGATCTCCAAAGAAATATCAGTAACAATTATTTAAAGGAAACTTGACACTTGGTGTTTTGATTTTGATTCTGCTGTTACATCTCATTAAATTCATTTGTTTCATTTTCAGAGAGAAGCCCAGGAGAGAGAAGAGGCCGAGCAGGTTCGCCTGGAACAGATGAGAAAGGAGCAGGAGGAGGAGAAGGAGGTGAGAAGAACAGCCATATGCACATCACGCTCACATTATGCAAATTACCAAAATTAATATTCCAACTTTATCAGTGCAAGGCAGAGCAGTGATATGTTTTGCCAGCACTCAGTGATTGTGGCATTGTGCTGTCGTTTTATATCTGTCTTGCTCTCACTTCACAATAATGAGTCAATTAGATTGTGGTTTTGGTGAAGCCTGCCAGTCAGTGAAGCATGTGTAGTGTGGGTGAACAGGCATACAGCCATTACAGAAGAGGGGAATATCCTAATTACAGTGAGGCCCATCCCTGTTAATGTCACCTTACAAACACACAGTTATTGTTCTTTTTAACTGCTTTACATTGGTATAGCACACAGAAACCCAAGTGAACAAAAGACTGAGGCAATTCATGTACACAGGCTTGTGCACAAACACGCACACAACCTAAGCAAACACACATATTCACTTGAAAACAATTATTGTATGTGAAGAGAGGGCAAACACAAACACACACACACAGGCAGACACACTGTCATGCATGCAGGAAAAACAATAATTGTCTGTGAGGATGGCACCAATGTTGTAATACAGTCTATAGTAATACAGTGTAGTCCTGGCTGATTGTTGTTTACTCAACAGCAGAGAGCCTGAGGACACTGAGAGGTATTGGGTGACCCGACTCACTCAGGTGATTTGTCACTTAAGTTAAACAGACAACAACAAAAGAGCCCCGGGCCAGGCCTTCTTAATTATATCACAGTAGTCCACTAACCAAACCGTGTATGCACGCTTGTGTATTTTAAACAACAATAGCCACCATGGCCTTGTGTTTCCTACTTATATCAATTTTCTCTGCCTAAGCTCAGTGGTTTCCATGGCGTCTCCTGTGCTAACATACTAGTGTTGTGCTTGTGCTACAGTCTAGATATTCATAAATAAGAGGGCCAACAACAGCTGCTGGACCCGGACAATGGCAACTTAAGTTTCTTAAAGTTCTGATGAGCTTAGGCCCACAGAAACACTAATAAACAAACAGGTAAAAAGAAAATTGGGACTTGGCATTAAGGAATTTTCTAAATTTTGTATTTATTATTCTACTTATTGATTCCATTCTTGAGTGATTCCTTTTATTGTTTTTTGTGTTTGTTTTTTAGATGGAAAAATAATAGTGTACTAAAGCATACATAGGAAACCACCAAAAGTTTAAATACCAGTAATGTAAGTAGAAAAACTGAAGAAGTTAGCAATAATTCAATTGCTGCTTGTAGCAGCTTGAATCAGATATTACAATACAGAAAGTAGGAGATATTAATATTTGATTTAAAAAAAAAATTAAAAAAAAGGTGTCTTCATTTACGTATTCCTGTTCAAGTAAACAAGTTAACATTGGATTTTAGCATTTAGATTATGGATGCTGCTCTTCATCTAAACAGTTCTTGGTTGTAGCTGCTTCTTTTACTTTTCCTGACTTACCATATTATCACTTACTGTAAACAGACTTCTCATATCCCTAAATAAAGATAAATAGATTTGAGACTATGCCACGATATCGGGATAACCCAGTTTCTACTTGATGGAGGCCTTTGTCTCCTACATTTTTGTTTTGTTGATTTGTTGTTTTACTATAACATTAACAAATATTTTCGTATCCTAAAACTACAGTGTTGTTGCACTCTAATTCTTCAAGCTGAGAAGGTGAAGAGCCTACCATGTAAGCTGTTTTTACGTTTGAACTCAATATAATCTTTTTGTTTTTGTTGTTTGCAGGTTTCAGGTGAATCTTATGAGGTAGTAACCTACCTGCTGTATATGACAGAAACTGCAGACACAACAAAAACATCAGTTGCCACCAGAGAGCGAACAATGCTAGTGGGAATGCTTTCTCTGTGATTTTGTGCCTTTGTGTAAAGAAGAGTGAGATGAAAGTAGGAGCTGGTGCATTGAGGGGTGGGGTGGTGTGCATGCAGTGTGTATGTCTCTGATGTGCCTGTGTAGGTTGACAATACTATTTACCTCCTTCATAGGGTCTTAGCATACAGTTGTGTGGCTGTCAGGTGCACCTCTCCCCCCACACCCATCATCTGTTTGCTTTCTGTGGTTAGCCGAGCGCAGCCGGGGAGGCAGATAAATGGACGGATTGATGCTTCTGATTATTTGTGTGGAGCAGTCTGGGGCTCTGGGCCCGAGGCTCAACCAGACGTGTGTCCTGTGGTTTCTTTAGGGACGCTACCTCTCACTTGTGTGGGTGTTTATGTTTGTGTCTGTGGTTGACTGTCTGCATTTGTATGTCCACCAGCACACACACTCCTTTCTGTTATTTGTGTGTGTGTGTAAGTTTGTCCCCGGGGACCCCTTTAACTCAGTCAGCATCAGGTCTTATACCTTAGGGAGCTGATGGTGGAGCGGCACGCGCACTACCCTGCCTACCCAACACCCGAAGCTGCTAATGAGCTACTGTTGTACACTCTTATGAAATATAATTGCATTATGGTGTGTAAATAAAGCCGGGGCGTGTTGTCACAGCATATGCTTCCCGGCTGGCCAAACAGGAACAACAAGCTGGGGGAGGAGGAGGTGAGGGGCAGGAGCAGAAAGAAGAGGAAGGCTCGAGGGAGCGGCTGAAGCGCGTTTTTTGGAGCACAGGAGAGCTGATTAGCTTTGCTGTGGAAGATGACAGTCGTCAGTGGTTGTCTTTTGTGCTAGATAAGCCACTCTCACTCTGGTGTAGACAGTATTACCAAATTTAGTGTCTATAAATATGCTATCAGCTCTTAGGAAATGAGTTTAAAGTGTGGTAGACATTGAGGTATTCAACAGGCACAATCTCAGATTTCCCTAACAGTGAGCAACACCAAGAAAACCTTGGCTGTTTTTAACGTACTGAAATGCTACTTGGCAACCTTCTGAGCAACGCCAGGCTTTAGGGAACAGGGTGAGACACAGGGCAACTAATTTAATAACATTCTCAGGACAAGAAGATCCTTTAATTAATGTAAAGCAACAGTGCTGCAATCAACTTCTTGGCTTGTCTTTCATACTTGTTTGGATAGTGTGTCGTCATCTTCATAACTGCCAGTGTTCCTGTTGAATCTCTGGTTTAAATTTACCATGAACAGAGACTATTTTATAGTTGCACTTTATTGAATCTCAGATTTTTTTTTCTTGTATTCCAGGAGGACTTTGTATAAGCTTCCTGGCTTCCTTCCTCTCCTGCACTTATTCAATTAGTTTTATGATTGTGTGTCTTTTACCATGGTGTTTTAAATGTGCAAACAAATAAACAAGCTAAATTAGAAGATGTTTTAATCAGGAAGGCATTTGTCCTCCCCACTAATTCCCCACTAATTTTGTAACTTTTTTATTTTGGCTACCTGTCACAATATTAGTGACTGCTGACTCTGCTGTCAACAAACTGTAAAATGAAAAAAAAAAAACACTTTGTAATGCTAATAGGCTTGAAAAAAAAAGGATTGCAGCCCCAGTAATGACAGCTGCGTCCCACCAGCACCTGTATGTAAACATCTCTGCCTGTATTTGCAACTTCTTCATCTACACTTGTCCAGTGTGATCACAAAAGAATTAATGATTCCTTTGTTACCTTTGTCCTCTACAAGCAAGGAAAGCCACCTTTTAACAGTTAGGCTATTTGCATAATAGAAATCTGGACATGTTTTTAGTGATTATGAGGCATCTCCATAATTATCATTGTGCTGTACTGACCAAAGTACTGGATTTTCTCCACCCCTTCTTGCAGGCAATCCGCTTGTCATTGGAGCAGGCCCTACCGCCAGAGCCTGACGAGGATTCTGGAGAGCAAATCAGCAAACTGCGAATCCGCACACCAAGTGGCGAGTTTCTGGAAAGGCGTTTCCTGGGCAGCTGTAAGCTCCAGGTCCTCTTCGACTTTGTGGCCTCCAAGGGATACCCCTTTGAAGAGTTCAAGCTCCTCACCACCTTCCCTCGTAGAAATGTGAGTTCTATATCTTACTCTGTTACAGAGAAAGCAAGCACATGTTCACAAAATAATGAACCTGTTTTGCATATATGTGTCCAGTAAAAGGGCTTTAGAAGACCAACACATCTAGGTGGGTGAATTCACAAGTGGGGAGGGAAAGACTTTTCAGTAGTTGAATTATCCTGTTGTCCAATCTCATTTTGTGCTGTCTTTCATAACAGTTCTCTGGCCACACAAACAAGTGCTAAATTCGTCCTTACTCCAGAAGAGTAGCAGCAGGTTATGAAGGGTTCTCGGCCACAGCTCACATCTCTGCTGGAGAGATCCACAGCTGTAATTGGCTTTTCTGTTCGGGCCTGGGCTGAACCTCAGGCTATGGCTGTGAGTGGAGAGCAGCAGGGACAACAGTTAACGGCAATCTGTTGTGGCTGATAGATGATTTAGTTTTTTTTTCTTGCTTTCTATCATTATTGTTTTCATTGTTTGCGTGCTGCAGCAGCACTGCCTTTGTTTACTCGTACCTGTGATTGGGACAAGTTAAGCCAACTGTTTATCCATCCACCTGCGCACTAGTATTATTCAGTGAATATTAATTAGTATCAGTCCATTGTGAATACAGTACACTATGACTGTGTTAGGATACAGTTGTCAGCACTAACAGTAGTATTCTCTGTGGCTCTTCTGCTGATGCCCGGCAGCATTCTGCCAGCTACAACCAGTCATTAGAGGGCTTGGTCGCTGCGCTCTGTGCTAGTGAGCTAATGAGCACTGTTTTAACTACCAGTTTAATTAGCCATGCTGCTGGAAACAAAAATGGGATTTCCATTAATCAAGAGAGGAGTGCATGTGGAGGGGTGGGTGGTGGTGGTTATATAGAGGTGTGTGTGTGTAGGCTTGCCCAGGCAGTGTGCCATTGAAGTCTGTAGAGACCGCTGGGGCACAAACACCTCAAACTAACACACACATTAACGCGCAGCTCACACTCTTCATTTCGTCACAATCACACACTTCAACACATGCACAAATATTTTCAAGCAAACACATGCCCCGCTCACAACTTTGTCACTTAAAGGATTCACAGTTGTCTCTTTATAATCAAGAGTAAACATGTGTTTGAGACAGAGATAAAGATGTGTCTGCATCGCAGATGAAATTCCGGCAAAAACAGGATGGGAGGATTAGAGGGGTAGAGAAGCGAGAAGAGGATGGTGACTGCAGAACTAGTCGAAAAAGAGAACAGTGAAGACAAAAGCTTAAACAAAAAAAAAAAGATTTAATCAGAGAAACAGTCTGAAAGAGAAAAGGATAGAGAAGACAAGTGGAGAAGATATTAAAAAGAAGAGGATGGGAGATAATTCCAGAAAACAGAAAGGCGAGAGATTTATGGAAAGAGAGGAGGGAAGCAGCTCAGTGGTAGTGCCAGTATGAGGCTGTGAACACAGGCCCCTGTCTAATCCTGCAGCTCTGTGTTGTAATTAAATGAGAGGGAGCATAGAAAGCCTCCATCCCGTCCAGACGCTCTCACTGTTGCTCTGCCAGGATCAGAGGATGGAGGATAGACCACTATTGCATTTGTAATACTGCACAACTGTTGAAACCTTCTTTCCCTTTTCTAGTTTTCAGCAGCTTTGTGCAGTGTCACTCTTTCATTTGCTATTTCCCTCCTCGTCAGCCTGCTTTGTTTCATTTCCATTCATTCAGCTGTAACACAAATCAGTGGATCTCCTCAATCCAACCTGAGAAAATGAAGTGGAGTTGTGTCATATATTTTTGGCTAAAACTACAACATTATTGACCAGGAGAAAGGGCTGTATTGTGAGTCAGTAAGTCTGGTAACACAGGTTTTTTCCCATTTGTTAATCACCTTTTGACAATTTGAGATAAAGCATCAGAGCCAGATCAGATGTCTTTGATTCAGGATTTTTCCACTTTCCTGTAGCTTTGCAGAGTGTCTATTAGTCTCCAATTTTTGGACTCAGTCTCTTGCTCAGCATTTGGTATCAGTGGCTTATCTCTTCAGCACTACAGCAGGCCTTACACTGGCATCATTTGTACTAGGCTTAGCCGTGCTCAGGGAACTAACCCTTTCTCCGTTTCTATGACTGTCAGCGAGTTTGAGGAAGGAGGGGGGAGACTTTTAGTGTTTCAGTTTTCAGCTTTTCATTCAAGAATTTCCTCCTTTTCCTTTGATACTTGTTGAGCACAAACCTCTGTTGAAAGGCCTGAGGTCTTCTTCCTTCAGCTTGCGGTGAACATGTTTAGACTGTCAGTATAATAATCGGCAGTCGGCTCTTCCTGCCTGGCTGCTCATAGACACCAAAACACTGTCAAACCGGCGCATTCATTTTCTCACTGTGATACTGTACTTTATTTCACCTCCTCTTAATCCTTCTTCCAGCTCTGTCAGTGAATTCGCCCCAGTAATTCTTAGACAAAACCTGAGATGCAGTAAAAATAAACAGTGGCACAGAAGAAGCCGTGCGTTGTGCTGAAATACATTTTACATCTGTTACACCGGTGTGTTTTGTTTTTCTTGTCCTGCTATCTGAAAGAATCGTATTGACAGGAAGAACTACAGCAGGTTTATTTTAAAAGTAGTTTCACTCAGAGCTGCTTCCTCAGGACTGTTCTTATAATGTTCCCTCGACGTAACACAAACCCACAGCTTCATAGAGCTGCATGGCTTCATCTCTTAGGCCACGTACACAGGCCAGTATCTCCCTGATCTCTCAAAGTCCCCCTCCTCTCAAAAATGTGTTTTGCTTATTCTTACTTCAGCTTCACTGTGCAGAATGATGTATGTGCAGAGTTTGACACTAGAATATACGCTGTGAATGGACTCATTTTGTGTCCAGTAGTTAAACTTAGTTAACATTATTTGCATATTCATAGATTCTGGATTTTTCAAGGAGTACATTTTAAGAGTTTTTAATGAGGTAATTGAACTTCTTTTGTGGAAAAACAATATCAGACACAAATTATTATTCCAAGCAGCGTATTTTTACATGTCTTAAAACATGTCTAGAGGGAATCTTTAGTGTTAAAAGCTGAGTTTTGCCATAAGGGATCTCAGCCCCCCTCCTCACCTTCAGCCCTCTCCTTCTCCTCTTCCTTCCAGCTTTCCCCCCCTCTGTCTCCCTTTTCCCTCCTCTTTCCTTCTCTTCCTGCCTCTCTACCTCCCTGCTCACAGTCTTGTGCAATTACACTTTTGTTTTGCTCTCCATCCTTTGTCTCCTTCTTCCAAATCTTTCTTTTTTACCCTTTAAAAAATACCCTTTTAAATGTATTTTTTAAGCATAAACTAGTCTGTCTTTATTTTCCCTCACTTTGCTTGCTTTTTTCTTTTCTTCCCCATTCCCCATTTTTCTGTTTTTCCCCTCAGTCCTACCCCCCGCCCAGTCTGTGCGGTGCATTTCTCCCTTTGATGTACCGTATTCTGGTCTGTTCTTTTCTGTTCACGCCCCGGCGCTACGTGTTGTCAATGCTCCTGGCAGCAGATAATGATCTCCCACTGCTTTTGTAATTGGCCAAATAAACACTTGACAACACTAGTTTAAAACAGACAAGTTATTTGGTTTTAATTAACATAGTAGGGCCTGTAATGGCTTCATTAAAAATGCGTTATTTCAGCTGCACGTTTGATTATGTTGGAAGCGGACATCTTGAGGGCCTGTGTTTATTTTCCCTTTCTTTTCTTTCACGGCTGAGCGTTGCTTAGTGTCGCCTCCTCTGTTATCAGTGTGTTTTATTCATTTGAATCAAGTGTACACTTGTGGTATTTATTTTAAACTTCACATTAAGTACTAATTATGTGGTTTTGACCGTTGAAATCTGCTGTTTGATAATGCCAAATACACGGGGTTGATATTAGCTGATTATTATATGTCATACAATATTTCAGAGAAATAAAGACAAAATATCAAAGATTGCCGAGAAGCACCATCTGTCTTTTTTATTTGGTTCCAGTTTTAAAATTAGGCTTTTTAATGCTGAGCTTCCAGATATTGTATTACCTCGTTAGATTTCAGAGTTCAATTCAGTTTTTATTCTGTTCATTTGTGTTTTTTTAATTAACAACTGGAAAACCTTTTTTTCCACAAATGCTATTTAGCCAAATGAAAATCTTTTTAAATGAATTTCATCTTTTAAAATAGTCAAGATGGTTCCCTAATTCAGCTGATTGATTTGATCTAAATTGGCTGATGAAAATTATATTGACTTAAATATAAAACAAACAAACTGCAAAGCAGAGCGCTAGATTGTGTCTGTCTTATGAATGTATGTATGTATGTATGTATGCATGGCTGTGTAGGCACAGGAGGAGAGAATATGGCTTAGGCAGAGCAGAGGAAAAACAACAGCTTTGTTTGTTGACAGATGCCTCCATGCTTATGGTCTGTTAATTGGATAACAATGTAAACAATCACCGATGGCGCCCGTCTCCTGTGTCAGTGTGGCATCTTGTTTCCCTACTTTCTTTTTCAGAGTCAGATGCTGCTCTCCCCCCGTCGTCTCTCCCTGGTGCACTACGAGCACAAACTGTCATCCCAAATTCACAAAGAGCACACACATCCACACACACGCTTATATGTAGTCCGCAGACACGTCTACACACACACAAACACACGCACACACACACCTGCTCCACCCCAAAGCCTCATTTACTCCTACCTGATGCTGTGGTGTCATAACAGCCTGTCGGGTTCATTAGCATGGCAGCCATTTGCGACGCGCTGCTCCTGAGGTGGGAAAAGGAACGCAGCAGCCCTGTTGGTCGTTTTCCCCCACCGTTGGGAAGGAACATGTTTGCAGCAAACACACACACACACACACTCATAAAGACACACACACCATTTTACCTCTCTTCATGGCATCTTGCTCCCCGTTGTGCTATGAGGCAGCTGACTAGGTGAGGGGCATAAGGTTGATGTGGCAGCCCCTCCCTCCCCGCACCGGGCTCCCCGGGACCCCGCTGAAAAGTCAAGAGTCTAAATGACACGTTGAAATGAGGACAAGGAGATGAAAGACATGGAGTCAAAGACCACCGACGTGCACATGGTGTGACATTTCCAAACACCCATGGGAGACGGATAGGTTGTCTGATGCTGATATGTCCTCCTCACCTTCCCCTAATTTACTTGCTTTCCCTTTTTTTTTTCTTTTTCTCACCCATGAACACTCTGTAGTTTTACAGATTTTGCAGTTAACGCAAGTTTAAATGTGTAGATTGTTTTAATTATTTTGAGTGTATACTCATATCAATGTCTTCAGTCTCAAATAACTGTTTTTCAGGAGCTAACATAGACTCTGTGTTTATTACTATGCAGTTTTGAGATTGTTCAAAGAGCAGATGAGGGTAAGATTTCTTTTATTCCTCTTTAGAAGTTTAAAAATGACCAAAATCAAAATTAGGTCATTTTTTGAATATAGTGATATGTTCATTTGTTTGCATTTTTTAAAATACTTGATTGTCATGACACTAATAAAACTGATAGGACACTTGTCATATATTCTACAGAAGGTGAGTGCAGGTTGAAGTTGCAGTTCAGTTCATGTTCAGAGTTCACATTTCATTCCCTACTATAGTCTGCCTCAGACCTATCACTCTGCTTGTTGTGAGGTTGACCTTTACTGCACTAGCTTGCCCTCTGACCTTCTACAGCAGATACAGGGAGCTGGTTAATTATCCCACTGTGAGGTTAGAATAGGAGCCCTAATCAGAGGGGCTGACGCAGCAGTCATCAGATAAGCCCTGGACACATCTCGGTGTCACACCACCTCGCTCATTCAGCCCAGGTGTTAGATTGGCCCGATGTAACACAACCCCTCCAGTGATTAGCTCACATAAGCTAAGAGGCTCACAGTGGTGGTGGGTGTCGGAGAGAGAGTCAGATTGTCCTGTTTTAAAAAACATAGGTCAGACCCCCTTCATGTCAGCTAACTCGATCAGCTCCGTTGTGGGTGGTAACGCATTATTGCTCTGCTTAGCTGTTGTGCAGAGTATTGAACACAGATAAATGTTTCTCTCCTCTGCACCGTTCGCTACGTTCCTGTTTGACCTTTGTCACAGCTGAAATTAGTCATTATTAACCATCAAAAACACACAAAGTTCTCCGCTCAATCCCCGCTACTCTCTCTTTCTCACACACACACACCAAAGAGCTTTTACAACACACACTCTCTCTCTCCTGTCCTGTAACCTTCATCAGTTTGTTCTGGCTTGGAGCCTTTTTAAGAAAACAAACCTGATGGTCCTCTTAGGGAAACAAAGCTCTAACTGCTCAGATTACTGCCTCAATTTTTTTTTAAACATTATGTTAGAATAATACACACTCCCTTACAAACACACACACACACACACACACATTCAATGAACTCGGCAGTAAAGCTACACTGTTCTCCACTCTGTATCGCAGGGCATATATGGTGAGAATCACCAAGGGAGTTCAGTAGTGCAGAATGACTGAGGCCTTGTCCATTTAAGAGGTTTAGATATTGTAGTTAAATATGTGTAGCATTGTCCTTTGTAGTAGACTGTCATAAAATTTTGTCCAACATTATTGTTGCTAAGACTGGTGTTTCTCTCCACTTTGCTGAGCACTTTGGTTAAAATCTCTTACGGTTTTGGAAAATGGCAGATCAGTGTGGATGGAAGGCCAAAACAGGACAAAAATGTAAGACATTAAGTAGCGCTGAAACAGTTCGTCAATTGATGGATTAGTCCATTGGCAGAAAACTGCATGCCAACAAATTTGATGATTTATTTATTTATTTATTTTTAATACTGAACATTTGCTGGTTCCAGATTTGCTAGTTTCCTCTCCTCAAATGTGAGGATTTGCTGTTTTTCTCTGTTTCATATCATTGTAAATTTAATATGTTTGAGCTATGGGCTGTCGGTTGAACTAAACAATCAATTTGAAGATGACAGTGTGGGATCTGGGAAGTTGTGACTATTTTCTGACATTAATTGAGAAAAAAAACGTCAGATTAGTCGATAATGAAAACAATCGTTAGTTGCAGCCCTAGCATTAAGCCATTTGATTGGTGCTGGTCTAATATATTCTGCTTCCCTCCGCCTTGTCTCTTCTCAGATCACCCAGTTGGAACCGGGGTCGACTCTGCTGGAGGCCAAGTTGTTTCCGCAGGAGACACTTTTCCTGGAGGCTAAAGAATAGGAACTGGCCCTCTGATAGCTGAGAGGACCGGCCGACTGACTGACTGATGAACTGGCTGGACACACACTAGTCACCGTGCATGGGCCCTACCAGTCTGGGCCTACAGTACACACACACACACACACACACACACACACACACCAACAAATAAAACCATCCTCTCAGACGTACATAGACACACTGGCATGCACATCCAGTGACACACAAGTGCAAGTAAGCTTCTCTGCCCTCGGCCTGGTCGTGGCACATGAATACCTAATGTACACGTGTTGCACAGAGGAGCAAAGGCAGTATCACAAGCACACAGCCAAACACTCACCTCCCCCCAAACCCTCTCTCTCTCTCTCTCTCTCTCGCTCTCGCTCTCGCTCGCTCTCTCTCTCTCTCTCTCTCTCTCTCTCTCTCTCTCTCTCTCTCTCTCTCTCTCTCTCTCTCAACTCCTCTCACACACTTCACAACTTCACGTTCCCAACTGCTGTGTCATGGTTTTCTGTCACAACACAAACACAACACAGTACGGTAACAGCATTGAGAGACTGAGTAGACAAATCTTTGTCACAGGAAAAAATAAATAAACATGGACTTGTTCCCCTTGTTTCAACATTCAACACACCAAGGCTGCTTTTTTAGAACATGGTTTTTGTGTTTGAAATCAAAAAAAATGCTTAAAAAAAATAAAAAAAATAAAAAAGGAATAAAATAAACAGCAAGGAGAGATGTTGCCCGGCAGAAGTCTCGGCTGTCTCCTTCACCTGTATTTACCCCCTTAACCTTCCCAAAGTCCACTTTCCACCCCCTCCCTGCCCTCCCCTGCCCCATCTCCCACCCCTGTACCCCTCCGTCCGGTGTCTGCCGCGGGGATGAGACGTGATGGGACACCTGCAGCATCTGCAGTGCCCCCTCAGTCTCCGCTCCCCCTCGTTTTAACATCCACTGCTCCACAAGCCAACGGATTGCTCAGTTTTCAGTTGTTTTTTTTTCTCTTGATCCTTTTTAAGTTTGATGCTGTATTAGTTTTAGTTTGATATACATTATATAAAATATATGAATATGATCATCAATTTGTCTCGCCCAGAAATCTGTTGAAACACGTCATGACACACACACGGAATGTTTTTCTTCAGATTGTCTTAAGTTATGCAATGATTTGTTGTAAAGGACACACATCTTTATTTTAGGGGCTCCAGAGTAGATGGAAGATCATCATTCCTCTGGAGGGTATTAGGGGATAAATATGGGTTCATAGATTCCATTGAAAATCTAGCAAAGGGTTTAACGTTTTTGGTTTATGTGAGTTAGAGATTTCAGCATCATCAAATCTGAGGTTTCTTGATTAGCTATGAAAAAAAACTTTGAGAGTTGGTTGCTTTAAACGAGTTGGACACCAGAAACCACGGTCTGAGTCAAAAGAAGTAAATCACAAAGGCAGTTCTGTGACACTGCCTGCTAGAGGTCATGATTTTCACGATGTTCCTGTTGATGTTCAACTTCTTAATAATGTCTGAGCTGTGAGTGATGGACCGAGAGCTTCACACATCACAGAACTTGCAGTTTGATTGCAATCAAGATAACCTGAACACAATCTTGCCCAGTTTGTCCAGTTTCAGTTTTTACAGATAGCAAAGTTTCGATATTCATCCTGCACACCTCTGCTACAGCTGGTAGACCTTTTGCATACTTCTCTTAACAAATGTTTTAATATTCTCACTCACACGCCACCTGGTAATATCAGCCACACCGCAGCTAATTTCCTGCCTTCAGCGAGGAGAGATCACGCAGGCTTAGCCCTCCATCTGTAGCAGGGCTCCTCTGTCATCTAAAGGCAAAGTTTGAGAACCCCAGCAGAGCGAGTGTCACAAACAAACTGCTTCAGGGAAAAATAACGCTACAGAGGTGGGACCGGAATAGATTTGGACAGGGGTTCAGTGAGATGCACCAAATTGACTTTTCATAGATTATATTTATGAATTTCTTTGTCTTTTATAGTTGACAGTGGACACTGACAGGAAACATGGAGGGAGACGGAGAGAGAGGGATAGCATGCAATATGTTGAGTTCCGGTTAAACGCAGACTCGGGATGTTGTGACAGGGACAGAGAGTCTGCTTAGTAGACCCCATGCACTTTATACACTTCAGTAGTCTGAAAATCATTTCAGCTTGAGAAATGACAAAGTTGTATGCATTTGCATGTTTTCTTCTCAGTGTGATTTCCCACATTAAACATGGTCTTGACAGTCATACATTTTTGAAAGTAGGCAGACTGAAGTGCTTTTAGCTGCTAATGTGTAAGATTGTGTGTTTGGATGCTCTTTTTAGAAAATAGGTCAAATAGTGGTCTAAGGCAATGCAAAAATAAAATTTCCAGACATTTTTTTTTAACTTAAATTATTCAAGACAAGCCAGATACAGTTTCTGTCTTTTTAACAGATTAATGGAGGGCTTTTGATCTCTCCTTTTTTCAGTTGCTAAAGTGTTTGTTTCGGCCTTGGTTATATCTTGGAAACAGCAGTGATGAGAATATTCAGTTACAATGTGTTTTAAATGCTAACCTTAGATTTATATAACTTTATTTTTTCTGGGGGGAAAAAAAGAATATGTTGAATTATTAAATATAATTAAATATTGTTGCCTTGAATCATTTTAGTTACTTTAATGAAGACGACTTATTACTAGTTAATGCAGCCTGTGATTAACAAAATCAAGAGCTGATGATTTGTAAAACTCTGGATAGGAATTATTGATTGATGCTGTGATGCTGGAGTGATCAATCAAAAGAACACCAATTACAGAGGAAAGTTAATGTCAGACAATAAGAGTCTTTAAATTGATATTAAAATGTTCCATAAAAAGCAGCTTTTAACAGTGAAATTAATCAATGTGCCTTTCCTAAATCATTGTACAATTATAATCTCTGACTCAGGTCGAAGTTCAGTGGTTTATAGACTTATTTTAGTGCAAAGAACACTTTACCTAACTGCATAACTGAACTCTGTCTCTTTAGGGGAACAATGTAAAACCCGTTTTAGTCCCAGAATATCTTAAATCTTCTTTATGAACTGTTTAGATCAATTTAGATTAAACGAGTGGAGGAAACCAAGTCTGTTTAAGCTGTTTTGAGTTAGTCTAGTATCAAATGGGAGTTCTGCGAGCTTCAGCTTAATCCTTCTGGGTGAAATAGACAATTATCTCCTGAATCTCTCTGTGAGTACTGCCATCAAATCCTATGGTGTTTATTTTTTGGAAAATAGGAGTCTCAAAATGTTTTAAAAGGTCATTTTCTACCATGCAGTTGTCTCTGGTAATGTAAGTTATACTTAAAAAAAAAAAAAAAAACTGGGACTACTTGTGTAATACACATGGTGAGTGTATCACACAAGAACCCTCGAGCGTGAGTGTGTGTTTGTCAGTTTCTCTGTGGCCGTCTCGTTTTCTCACGCAAGGAATGAGTCGAGCTAATGTGCTCAGCCAGCCACACTTCCCAAGATTTGACCAGACAAGATGTTGCTGAAGGCACTGACAGAGGGAGAGAGAGCGAGAGAGCAACACTGCAGGACAAATTGACTTTCTGTCTCTCTTTCTCTGTTTATTAAAAAAGATTTAGCTGGTAATGTTTAAGCATTATTGTGAAACAAATGTGTGACAAAAATATCCTTTTTCTATTGATATTTGTGACTAAATTAAAATTAAACATTTGGCTATATAAACTTAAAACTTTATTTATTGGTCATATTTAGGTTTCCCATGAGCTTCCAAAAGATGTAAAAACTTGAAAATAAAGCCTTGAAGGTTTTGAAAATACTTCAATCAAGGATCACACCACAAGTAAGCAAAAAGCAGATTTTTATTTAAAATTTTAAAAGATCTTTGGCATCGACTGAGTCCATGAAATCCATGTATTGTGGCAAATTTGCAGCCTTTTCATAGATCCACCTGGGGAGCCATAGACGTGGCCTTGACTGGCTGGCTGTGGGAATGATGGAGGAGATGAAGCAGCGTTCACTGCAATGGTAGCAAGAAGACATAACAGGTAACATAGTTCAAATATCTTTCGGCTACCATGACCACTGGCTGACAGAAAACCCTGCAAACAGTGTGTAACCCAGTAAAATCATTCCTGATTTCATGAGGAAATGACACAAATTTTCCTGCCTGAACATATGCTAAAAAGCTTCATATGGTTCGTCAAGAAAGCACTATTTAAATCTTGTGCCAGATCTGTATGAATGTTTCTCCATCTCAGCTCGACTACTTGAGGAAAACCCTGTGATGGAAATGTGAGTTAAAGCTGAGCTGTTTCAGTTTAAAAGTGATTGGGCCATGATGTCTTGACTTGACAAATGTGATTTGTCAGTAGCTGCTCTGTCCCCAAAAACATGGCAATGTAGAGAGAACAAACAAGACCTTGAAAGTCAGTGGGAGTCCTTGAATTTGTCCAGTGAGAGTCAGAGCCCAGTTTGGTTCAAGGGAAATGCTGAACTTTAGATATTACTTAGATGTAGGGTACAGATAGATCAGTGAGTTGGCTGTAGAGTCGTGTGTGTGTGCATGTGTGTTGGCCGTAAAGACGTGTGTAGCTCGGGGCGAGGGCGAGGTCAGAGCAGGGCAAGGAGCTTAGCGAGCGTGAAGCCGGGTGCGTTTATGCAAGAGACAAGACAGGTGCATCTCTGCTCGTCTGTCAGAGTGTTGTCTTCCTCGGGGAACAGTGTACATAGTGCAGCTCCTCTCAAGTGTGAGATTACAGTTTCTATCACGCAGCTTATGAACGTAATGTGCACAGGCATGTTCCTTTGTACCGCTGCACCTGATGATGGTGATAGGGTCAGAAATGCCAATGAGACATAATGATATTCCTCTCTTATACCTGACCAAACTTGTCATCAGTTGTTTTTGTTTCACTGGGAAAAAGAAAGTCATCAGGTTCTTAACTGTGTGAGGGAAAGAAGTATGACAGTTGTGTAACAGGGTTTTGTCAACATATTAGGTGAATTAGTACTTTCTCCTATTAGAATTCAAAGATTGAATACATATGAGCTTGGTTAATCAGGTCTGGGCCTCTTTTCATAAGGAAGTAGTGAAGCACTGTTTCAAGTAAATAATTCATTTAAAATGACATTTTTTTAATATATTCATGAGAGTAAAACTGATTTGATTTTCCCTTTTCTGAAGAATCCTAAGTGCACGAAACCTTTAAAAACCATTATCGCCTTTAGACATTGGTTCACATTTTTTTAAACTTTGACTTGCAATCATTGTTTTTATTTTCCTTCATCAATGTCTAGACTGGTGTCTTTTTTGACATGTTAGTCAAACGTTGGCTGGATGTCTTAATCAGTGCCTTCTAAGCAGCACCCCTCACATCTGACACAGGGGGAGCAGAAAGTGTCTGTGTGGTAATGAGCTTACTCTGCCGGCTCCCCTGCCACAGATTCAGTGGTGGCAACATCAGGTTGCTGTCTTGATTCTCTGGCGACAAAAGAGTAAAGCGTCCGTGATGTTTAACCAGCTCCGCCGGGGTCAAGAATGCAGCCCACTGGCGAGGGAACAAAATTCCTGCCACAAGTGATCTCTCCTCCCTCCTTTTGAAGTGGGACCCACTGAGATCTCAGAGCACGGCGGCACCCTGAATCACAGGATCTCCGCTCGTATCCCAGACTGGCCTAACCTGGAGGGTCACCCCAAGTTTACTTTCTCAGAGACGCCGGCCCTGCCCAAAGAAACAGAATCTATGCAGCTTAAACTGTTGGGTGGGCACAAAAGGAGGGTCATCTCTCCCTCCCTGTCTCTCTCTGTTCACAGTACTGTTTGTTAATGACACAATAGACATGGAAAGACTTTGGTTTTTATCTTGAAAAAACAAAACACATTTTCCTTGCAGCCATGTAACCAATCCGATTAAAAAAATAAATAAAATAAAATAACTGGCTTTGAAATGGGTCTAAATTCTTAAAAGGCTAAAATGTGAAGGCCCTGATCCGTTTTCAGTGCTTTAACATGTATACTTATTTCAAAAGAGCAGTTTTTCCCCCAAAAGAAATTAACAACAAATTAAATTCCCTTTACTCCATGGTGCCAGTGAAACTGAGACAATATACAGGCAACATCAATCAACAAATAACTAGCAGGAAAAACAATTCACAGCAAAATGCCTTGAACTATTAGGCAAAAACATAAATTAACTTCTGTTTCAGTTACTTTTTACTTTTGTAATTGTTCAAACTTTTTCTTCTTTCTTCAGTGTGTCAGTTTGAGCAGAACCATATAGCAGTCAAATTTCACCTGTGCTGTCTGACATGATCCCTGGAGGTCAATACAGTTTTATTGGGTTAACATCTTTTAATAAGAGACATGTGCAGCCTTTATTGAA
The DNA here is from genome assembly GCA_005408345.1 of Macquaria australasica. NCBI lineage: Eukaryota > Metazoa > Chordata > Actinopteri > Centrarchiformes > Percichthyidae > Macquaria > Macquaria australasica. The sequence continues at coordinate 136,383 of SEMN01000175.1, forward strand.
GTACTATAAGCTTTGATGGGCCATGCAGCAGACATGTGGATTCTCCCTCATGTTGTCAGTGTTATTGCTCATTCAAAACAGAAAAAAAAATCTGGATTTACTGTCAACTTTGACCACGTGCAGCTTTTGGATCCATCAAATGTCGTTTTAGTGAAGCCACTTGTGTTTTTCTTTGCTTATTTTTTTTTTTCAGCGGAAATCATGTTTTCATGTGCACTTATATGCTTTTGAATTTGTGTTTTTCAATTCATAAGAAAATGCTGCCATTTATTTTTTGTTTAACGTTATCTTAAATTGTCGTGGTCATGGTTTGATTTCGCCGTTTTTACTGTAAAAAACACAAGTGCTCTCCTGCTTTTAACAGACCAAATATGTGACATCTCAAGTAAGAATTTCAGTCGGCAATGGAAAATGTATGCAGTATCCCTATAGCCTTTTTAGGGTGCTGCTGTTGTACGGACAATATTGTCATTAAGTAATTAATTTTATATTTAAAACCATCTGGAAATAAATCAGCATTGTTCCTGTGTGATGCTGAAGGGAAAGAGAAAGAAAATGCATTGATTATATTCAGTAGTGTCCATGAACACATTCTGTTATTTTGACTTAAAGTAATTCCAAAATAACGAAACGCTCCTTTCTTTTCACGCCGCGCCTTTTAATGCGAAGCGGCATTTTAGCCCAGCTGCCCCCTCATCTCCAGCTGCTGCGGACTGTACCAGGGGGCGCTAATGGAGAGAAGCTGCATCTCTGCGGTGGCGCCCGGTCTCATTAAAGAGTTGTTTAAATATGTAGAGCTGTTAAAAAAAAAAAGTTTCAGATGAAAAATAAATAAACCCCAAAATTAATAAAAAAAGTAAAAGCTCCTTTTGAAATATTTAACAAACCAAATGTTAGGCTACATTAATGTAGTAATGCAACAAAATAATAATCTAAATAAGTTTATTGTTTTTATTTTCCACATTTGAATGTGAAAATAGCAAATACTAATTTTCTTAATATTTAGCCTAGCCTAGCCTATATTTCATATAAATGGATGCATTAATAAAGGCGTATTACCTTTAATTAATCTACCAAGGTTGGCAGAAAACTACACTAAAATACCAGCTGTGACCAGTGAGGCCTATTACTAAATATTAATGCGCTGATTAAGTCCGGAACTATTAATAAATTATTAAAACAAATAAGACAAACAAATGGTTCCTAAAATATTATTGTTAACGTGTCTTGCCTATAAACGTGTTATCAGTGCAGCCCTCGGCTCAGTTCATTTATAGTCGTGTTCCTCACTTTTACCTCAGATGTGTCTCCTTACGGCGCTGCAGAGGCCTTATAAAAACCTGTGGTATTCGGATTATCAGCCACATGGGATAAAGCAATAAATGGGCCAGTGGGGTCCTGAATGGGTGCAGTGGCGTGAAGGGGAGTAATTACAGCTTCATATTAATTGTGTTTTTTCTCTTTCTGGGCGCACGTAGACACACACACACACACACTGAAGCGAAGCGGTGGTGACATCTAGGAGGGCCAAGTCTTTGTGCTGAACACTTCAAGTTTCAAAAACAAGGCCAATTGAAGCGGCGGAGCTCAAAGCCGGCACCATTGTAGGCGAACACATTGAGTTTTGATTGGGGACAATGGTGTTTCTCAAATTTCTAGCAAAAAGAAAGCCATACTCCATCTGTGATCTCAATGAGCGCCTATTCATGAGCTTCCTTCTTTTCTGCGCCATTCGTTGGTGGAGAAAAGGAGGCAGATGTGGAGGGATAGAGCAGGGGAGAGTGCATTTTAATTGGCTGCAGTGTGTAGGTCTGTCTTTTTTTTTTTTTCTTCTCTCTCTCTCTCTCTCTCACATACACACACACACACACTGGAGTTATATGCCACTATAGGGCTTGCAGAAGGGAGAGCGAGACAGCCCAATAATCTCGCTGTGTTGATGAACACTTGTAGCCCATTCATTAAACAAAGATAATCCCTGCCAACCTACCTCGGGGGCAAAAAAAACGGTATTTTTTTCTCTCTCTCTGTGTGTGTGTGTGTGTGTGTGTGTGTGTGTGAGAGAGAGAGAGAAAGTGTGTGTGTGAGAGAGAGAGCCTGAGTGCTGGCCAACAGCTTTGGCAGAGAAGGGACCCTTCAAATCTTTGAAATATTCATACGCCATGGCAGGGTTATCCCCCATTTACAAATAAGTGTTATTCTAGCGGGTGAAGAGTGATGCTTGGGAGACCTCTCTCTGCCTCTTCAGCTCAAGTGTTTGCAGCACATGGCCTCTCACAGCCAAGCCTGCTGAAATTTAGCTGTTTGTCTTTGTGACTTTTGCACTCGCTGGACTGCAGGCTGCAAGCTAACCGATCACACAGTAGGCCTGTGAGTGTCTTCTCACTAAGTACATTTACTCAAGTGCAGCTTTGACTTACTTGTATTTCCATTTCATGCTCCTTTTTTTTTTTTACTGCATTGCCTTTAGTAGGTGCTGATTTTTATATAATATTGTATAACATGATGGATTGTTATAGATCAAACTAGTCAACAGTATATAAAGTAGATAAAATGAGCTCCTCCTCAACCAAAAGCAACATTAAAACGATGCTTACACACTGTATATTGTATTCACAATCCAGTAATATAATATACATGATAATATACTCTATAATATACTCTCACAGGTGTATTTTTTATTCATAATGATTACTCACTTGATATTTTAAGTAGCCTGCATTTTGCTTGTAATACTTTTGTAATTTTACTTAAATTTTGAATACAGGACCTTGTACTGGAGAATTTTTACTTTCTGGTATTACTTGTACTTAAAGGATCCTGAATACAGTTATTCTCATTAATTAGTGTAAAAGGTGATAGTGACTGATTACAGACCTCACGTGTAATTATTTGATAACAATAGTGTGCATATTATGACCCCCCATAAGGTCATCATTGCCCAATATGATTAAAAATCAACACTACTTTTTTGCAAAGCTTTCATTTATGTTACTGTTGTAAGGCAGCGTGAATAAGCAGGTTATACACGTCCCCAGCAATGTGTTTTATGTGTCCCCACCCTCCACTGCTCCCCTGACTCTGCCCTTAAAGGAATGCATTTAGCTTGATCCATTTCCCCGGTGCAGTGGAGCTGGTGTGAAGTGGCAGGTTAACAGCCTCTTGTCTATAAGCCCGGGCCCTACTCGGTGTGCCCGTCAAGCGTGTAAATACTTGTGTGAAAAACCCCGTGCGTTTCTTTTCTCCGCGGCCCCTTGTCTAACTGCTACTCTAACCTCTGCCTCTGTGTGACAGAGCCGGCTGCTGCAGCGGGAGAGCGCGGGAGGGGATCCGGGCCCAACCGGGCTGCAGGCGGGGCAGCGGCAGTGGGAGAGGCCGCTAGACAGCCGCACCGGGGTGCAGGGGCAGCGGAAACATGCTGCTACATATGTTGGGTCAAGCATGGCCTTTGTTGTGATCTTAAAAGGGTGTTAAAAACCCACTCGTCTGTAGCCTTCCTGAAAGAAATGAAAGCATCGCATGGTTTTTTTTTTTATGCATAGGCCTAATGAAGTGGTTAAAAGAATGTTGGATTTTCTAAGTGCTCACAGTCACTTTTAATTGCGCGGGGGGCATTTTTAATTGGTCCAGGAGGAATAATAGTGAACTTAATCCCTATCATAATGCATATTTTTCAGAAATGAACTTTCCGTTGGGATTAGCCAAACTAAAATGATAAAAGTTTGCACGCCTTGGATGAAATCAGTGATAGTTAAACCAGAGCCGGTAACTTAATTCACTTGTGATAATATTAAAGACAGAGCCTTATTAGTTCTCTGTGGGAAAATATAGCTAAATAAACACTTGTCAAATGCAAGTAATTGTCACTTAAAATTCACTCTTATCAACTGTGGGAAGTGATGATAGGAGCTGATATATCAGCTCACGTTTTCCTGTAGGAACCCTAATTCAATTGTCTTCAGCTGTTCTCTTTTGTTTTGTCTTGGCTCAAACACACCGAGCAGGCAGACTTTAATGAGAAGTGCAGGCTGTTTTTATTTTTAAATCATTCATCCTGAGGTGAAAGTATACAGCTATAATCTCTCCAGTGAGCGCCGGGCCTTCTCTGCAGTTTGCAACTATCGCTGCGCCATGCGGGGACGGGCAATTTCCATCCGAGTGAGATCGTCGCCCATGCAGATAATTACTTTGAATGTCAAAAAGATGTAGTTTTAATATCGTCTCTATTAGCCTGTTGGCTAGGTAATTAAGGTGCAGATGACAGCGGCGAGGGAAACAGATGGCATTTGCTTACAGTGATTCAGAAAGTAAACAATGAGCCTGGGAGGGGGAGAGAGGCAGGGCTGCACACACACCGAGCAGCCATTTCTTTCTTCATCAGCTTCAAGTTGTTGTTCTTCTTCACTAAGACTGTTGTTATCATCCTCCAAGGGACTGACAATTGTTGATTTCAAAACCATCTATAACTTTTTAATCTGAATTCAAATAGCTGCTTGAATTACCTCGCGAGCGAGCGAGCAGGTGAGGAAGCAGGTGGTTTTGCGCGAATTGCCCTTTTGTAGCTCGGCGCGTCGTGGACTCCTTAAATCTCCGGAAGCATTTAAGTATTATCGTTAGTCACCCGGCGCAAAACGCTAATTTTATAGCATTTAATGATAAGACACAGGGGACGATTTGTAAATCCTGTTATTTTTCTTTCACGCAGTTAGAAATGAACGAATGAAGAATACAGAAATAAAAGAGAGAACTTGGAGCGCAGACCGACAGAACACACACAGCTAACCTCTCCAATAAAGTATATTTCTTTTATTATTATATAATTAACTAAACTGTAGACGGCAAGAAACAACTTAATTTAACTATTCTTTAATTGGACTTTAATATTTTTGTTAATAATAATAATAATAATAATAATAATTGATTCCACTTTCTAATTTTATTATTTTAATTATTATATAGGCTGTATAACGTAGCCTATAAGTTTAACTGCGAATTCATAATTATAAAAGTTAAGATGAGAGTAAATATATAGCCTAATATTAACTATCATATACATACTAATAGCATTAACAATAACAAACAATTATTTCGAGGAGTCTGCGTATAAATTACAAAAATGTTTTGTAAAACAAAAATCAAAAAATTAAAAATGTGAAAAGTTTTTGTTTTATTTCTGTAATTAATTTGATAATTAAATATGTACCATCATGCACAAAAGCGGAACACATTTGTGTAAATAATTGTTTCCCTGCGCGGCACGGCGTGTTACACTGATTAGAAGAATATCGACAAATGAGCAACAATTCTTTTAAATGTGTCAAAGCGAATGATCGTTATTATTGATCCGTTTCATCTGAGATGTTGTCACATTACATTTCGAAAACGAAATAAAGACACTTGGTTTGGCATGCTCATTTAATCCATGACTCCATATAACGAAAATTATTTAATTTATGCTATTTCCAAAATAATATTTTATTCATAGATTTAACCTAAATTAAATAATTTTCCTAAATAATTTAGATATAGCCTAGAGTGTAAACGAAGCGTAAGGTTGTGTGGTTTGTTAGACAGTTTTCTCTTAAATAGAGTTCATGAATCAAATGTTTAAACTATACATTCAAATTTCAAATATTTCGTTACATGCAGTGTAGCGACCACGAGACGAGGTTATAATTTGGACAGGGTTAAACACTCCGCAGTTTTCCTGTAGCCCAGTGAACAGTGCACATTAACCATTTAGCATCATCGATAGCTTCACTTTCTGCAGTCAATACCTTTTTTTCTCCTGACAGATCAATTTTAGCCTCTTCCTGAATCAATAAAATAAATCATAGCCTACTTACCTTCCAGGCTGATGAGATTACAGTCACGCATCATCTTTATTCTGGGGAAATCTTAAACTAGTCTGTAATTAGCAGCGTAAACACATCTAAGGATGGAGACTTAATACCCCAAGAATCATGTCGCCAAATGATACAGAACATTTCTTGAGAAATATATACAAAGTTCTTGGAAGTGATGAAAATGTTCTTTCATTTCAGGGCTATTTTTAGGGCTATTTTTTAATGTCCTGTTTGGCAGCATATCGTCATATTATACGGCTGAACAAATGGAATAACACAGGCTATTGCTTTAAATCTATAAAATTCTTTTTTGGAAATACACAGCATCGATTTTAGCTTTCCGGGAACTCCCTTCAGATTCTTAACACTTGATATTTGGAAGAAGAACTCAGGTGGACACAGTTGAAAAAAGAGGCAAGCCAATCAGATTGCTCCTTTCCCCTTTGGCCAATGACAGACGCCACATTGTTGTCAAATTTGTCTAATGAAAACGTAGGAGCAACAATAGAGAGGGGGAGAGAGGGATCTGTATCCACTGACAATCTCTGGAGGAAGTTAGTGTCTCAGGCTGCAGCGAGTAACAACCTCGGCTCCTCCTGGACAGTTTTAACTTTCTACCGGGGAGGAATGATCGCTCCTCCAGGCTCCTGCTCTTTCCGGATTTAAAGTCGACAGTATCTTCACATTTTTGCTTCTTCGCCAGACTCCTTGAACACTTTCCATCAGAGTTTCGGTCGTAGATTTTTGTGCATGATAACCTCGTCAGTAGACAGACATCGTTGACTTCACCTGTTGCCCAGAGATGTTGAGAACCGCTGAGCAGATGTAACCGGCTCAATATAGTTTAACTCAAACAGATCGTTCAGAACAACGCCGTTTTCTTGTTTATAGTTTAGTTAGGCTAAATAAGTGAGGAACGCGGACATGGATCTGAGACCGGAGCTCCCCACAGTCTCCTCTGCCTCTCAAGTCCACCCAGGAGCGGCTGCAGCGGCCGCAGCAGCAGCAGCAGCCTCCATCCCGGTGTCCATGGCCAGCAACCTGCTGCGCGGCCCTCCGATCCTCCTGCGCACCGCGGACAAGTACCCGCGCACCCCGAAGTGCGCCCGCTGCAGGAACCACGGCGTGGTTTCCGCGCTGAAGGGCCACAAGCGCTACTGCCGCTGGAAGGACTGTATGTGCGCCAAGTGCACCTTGATCGCCGAGAGGCAGCGAGTGATGGCGGCGCAAGTGGCGCTGCGGCGGCAGCAGGCGCAGGAGGAGAACGAAGCCCGAGAGCTGCAGCTGCTCTACGGCACCGCGGAGGGGCTCGCCCTGGCCGCGGCCAACGGCATCATCCCACCGCGTCCAAACTACGAGGTGTTTGGCTCTGTCAGCAGCGAGAGTAACTCAGGTGAGTGGAGCAGTTGTACGCATTCATATAGGCTAAGAAGTGCAGTTCTCGGTTATTTTAGAGCAGGTAGAGAAGTATAAAAAGCTCCAGGCTTCAGTTCTAAAACTACATTAAAATACGGGCTTGAGTGACACAAGTGCAAAGCAGCAGTATGCCTAACAAAGGAAGTTAAGTTAGAATGGGCTATCTGAATAAGTGTAGGCCTAAATATTATTAATTATTCCGTCCACTTATGTTATAGGCCTATTTTGGTGAGCTTGCAGCAATGTGGTTGATAAGCGACACACAACGGTCTGGGCTACTTGGAATAGTGATTTATGATTGGCATGATCTTAAAATTTGGTGCATTTATCGGTATTTTACATTGAGACTGGCCCAGTGTGACAGCTGTATTTGATGGTTCGGTATTAATGTTTAAGAGACACCCGTTAAACCCTCTTTAAAGGCCTGTGTGATTGAGTTTTTATTTCCTGACTTTCGACCTCTGTTGCTGACTAATTCACTGGTTATGACTTCCTGTACCATTCATGCGTTGGCACATGTTTTCCACCATCTTACACACTGCGATGCTCTGATTGTGCCAACAGATTCAAGTATCCAGAAGTATGAGCTGTTTCCAAAGAGCCAGCTGTCCGGATCCGTCACCACTCAGCAGACTGCGGGGAAACCGGCGTCCACCGAAGGTGACTCGGCCCCGGGCATCTCGTCCCCAGACGGCCGACATGGAGGCTCGGGTTCAGAGAACGGAGACAGCGAGTCTTTTATCGGCTCGCCGGTCTCCAAGCCTTTAAAAGACGGAGGGGAAACTCCAGGGTCCGTCAGCTCCCTCGGCTCTGATTCTGGGTCTGAGACCGACAAGGACGAGCAGGAGCCCTCCCCGTCCTCTGCGGCCTCCCGGCACATGAACGCCATCGACATCCTGACCCGAGTGTTCCCCAGTCACAAGCGGAGCGTCCTGGAGCTCGTCCTGCAAGGCTGCGGTAAGGACGTGGTGCAGGCCATCGAGCAGATCCTCAACAACAGCGGCGCTCAGGGCCCCAACAAGTCCGGGCCAGAGGAGACGTGGACGGCCGAGAGGATGCTCCAAAACGCACAGCAGGCTCCGCCGTCCTCGGCATCCACAACGGCCCCGACGAGGCCCATGTTACCCGGAGCCATGACGCTCAGTAACCGCTCAGCGTTTTCTCCTCTCCAGCCAAACGCCCCGCACTTCGGCGCCGACCCCAGCACCTATCCTCTGGGCACCCACCTGGGACTGAACCCGCTGCGACTGGCCTACTCTGCGCACAGCCGGGGACTGGCTTTCATGACGCCCTACTCCACCACCGGGTTGATGCCCACTCTGGGCTTCAGACCCCCGATGGACTATGCCTTTAGCGACCTGATAAGGGACAGGACAATGTTACACAAGGAGCAAGGCTATGCCAGCGGCCTGTACGGGCCTTTGGTCAACAACACGCCGGAAAAACAGTGAGGCTGGCGGACTCACCATAGAGACACACTCCATTGTATTTGTAGCCACAAGTGTTGAATGTTCTGGCGAAAATCTGTGATGTGTTTTGGCTACAGGCTACTGTACATAATAGGATTATCTGGCTTGTAGTCAAATGGTCTGAGGGGGGAAAAAAACTAAACTCACTTATGTGTAATTTTCAAAAATAATTTTATATGTTTGACTACAAACGTTTGGATGACATTCCCCACGTGTGAACCTGATTATTCCATCAATAAAATAACGTGCAGCTGAAAAGATATTTATAGATTCCAAAATAAATCACGATCAAGCTTGAAAAGTACAAAGTAAACCCAGTTGCACAATAGACTAAAAGTCCTACATGTACGTGCTTTTATCACCGACTTTTATTCCAGTTCTGCAGGATTTAAAATAAAATAAAGTAACGAAGAAATGATTTACGAGAGTTATGACTTTTCAAAATTTTCAGCTGGTTGGTGAAACTGAAGTGCATATACATTTTCCAAATCAAACTTTAAATATACATTTCTCTCACACACGGAATATGAAATGAGGAAAAGTTAAGTTATTATAACACGTAGCTTACGGATGTTAACACTATTACCTGATGTAAAAGTTGAACTAATGATGTGTAAATGCCATCCCTTTTTTTCTTATGTATTATTTCACTTATCTCACTTTTTTTTTTAATAGTTCGTTTCCAACTGCCTGTATTATATATTGCATTTGGTAATATGAAATGCTATGCTATATTTGACTTTTCATTTATCCTAGTCAGCTCAAATATTTTGTGACAAAGTGCTGGATCAAGTCAGTTCCTCTTCAAATGTTACAAGCTGTGCTGTCACATTGTATGAATATGCTGGAAATAAATGTTATTTTAAAGAAAGTTCAAACGTATAATTATTGAATTATGCTGAGATTGAATATATCATCCACGTGTAACACATTTTCATCTGTAAAGGGCACATTAAAAACTCGAGGCGTGTTGTAACGGCCTCCATGCATGAACTGAAAACCTGCCGGATGTGTCAGATATTTAGGCCTCTGGCAGGTAAAACTCTTGTTTCTGCACCTGAACACTTTCTGAACAAATGTCATCAGACAGCAAATCCAACCCACAAAGGCCTGCAGCTGGCAGGTGTTTACTGATAAATCATGAAGGAAATGGTAGCCTGCGTTTCAGATAATAAAAATAATTTTGAGACAAGATAGATATTTTTCTCAAAAATGGCACACACATTAATCCACTGAGTGCAGCTGTAGTTTAATGTTGTTCTTGCTGAGGTTAATACAATAGATAGAATCTGCATTCTACAAACATAAAACTTAGTTACTGATATATTTAATTTTTTTAACACAGTGTCAAAAGCACGCGGATGACTTGAACCTGAGCAAATCCCCACATTACACACATTTCACTTTTCAAGTGTGTTTGCTTTGGCACTAAAACCTTTCATAAAAGAACTGTCCACGTTTTTTAAATGTCTTTTAAGGCTGGACAGACAGACAGAGAGAGACTGTTTTTTCTTCTTCTTCTTCTCCTCTTCGCCTGATGCTGCAGTATTATAGATTACAACTACAGATTAAAGCGGTTGTAGTAGCAGTTTCTGTTGATGGACATCCGGAGGCCATGTTTTGGTTTTTCATTAAATCCAATTATTAGATCCACTCTTAATTATCAGATTAGATGAACTAGCCTACTTATAAAGTAGATGATTGTACAAATAAAATAAATACAATAGCTACCACAAGCGTAATGACAATCCCGTAAAAAACGTAAAGTAAAAAGGTTTAAAGTTCGAGCTCGTTCATATCAGTGTAAGAAAATGAGACTGGTGAAGGAATTCAAAATTAGGCCGGTTTTTCGTTTGTTAATTTATTTTAACATAAAACCAAATCTAAAATGTGAAAACCTGCATGACTGTGTGTCATGAGGAAATATTCAGACCGTGCATGGTTATGGCGGAGAAGAAACCGAGCTAAACATTTTTTGGGGAAACCTACAAATCGAGTATGACCCCCAATAAAATTATTCTGTTAATGCTGATATCTGGCTGGACGCCGTAGCTGGTTATACCGGGATGCTGATGACCCACTGGGTTGAGCCTCTGCCAACACTTTTTCCATCCACTCAGGGATTTCACTGCCTCCAGAGAAAGCTGATCATTTCCAAAGAGCAGTGGCGCCATCTGCAGGTCATCCAATGTCAGTACCAAGCAGTTTTTCTAGCTGCTCTTGCTTTCTAGTTCCAGTTAAATGCTCAACGCTGATTGGTTGAGCAGTAGAAACAGATAGGCCTGTACAAGGTGAGCATAAAGCGTGTCGCCCTGAACTCTATCAGCTGTGCAACCCAACCGGTCGAGGCAGATGACCGCCCACCTAGAGCCTGGTTCTGCTCGAGGTTTCTACCTGTTAAAAGGGAGTTTTTCCTTGCCACTGTCGCATAGTGCTGCTCATGGTGGGAACTGTTGGGTCTCTGTAAATATAAAGAGTCGGTCTAGACCTGCTCTACTCGAAAAAGTGCCCTGAGATAACTTTGTTATGATATGGCGCTATCTAAATAAAACTGAATTGAAACTGAATAGAAATAAAAGCTCATATTACTGTTTAGGCTGCTTGTGTGGAAGATGTTGACCCCCCCCCCCCCCTTATATTCAGGCGGTTGTGTGTAACACAGACAGCACCACTAGATGGCAGTCTTGTCTAGCAAATAGCATCTGCAGTCCTGCTATAAAATATTGTACATGATAGACATGTAAGACCAACATATAGCTTACAGTGGAACCATATAGCTGCATGCATTAATGGGTCATTGCTGCAAAGTCTGGAGTATTAAACACAATCTAAATTCTCAATCCTAACCAGCATCTGTACAGGTTATATATTTAGTTTGAAATGTTTCTTGTTTCTTGTTTTCTTGTGTTAAATTTTTTGTTTCAGTTAAATTGATTTCGACAAAAGCCTGATAAACAGGACCACATTTTATTTTTGTATGTGTGTAAACACAGGTTACACGCTTCAGGTGCTGGCTTTGGATTTTGATTTGCACGCTACAGTTCACACAGCGTCCTCTGCTGGCCACTGAGTAAGAGCGTTGTAGCCCCTCTGCCAAACCTGAACATGATTAGCCTTGTCACAGCCTAATTAAGCAGATTCAACAGTGTTTGTCTTTTCTGCTCTCTTACCGGTGACTTCCATTAATGTGTGGTCAAAACTGTTTCCAACAGCAGGCAGCAACACCTAAACAACACCTAAAGGTAAACACCCTGGTTTGAATTAAATATGTTTTAGCCTTCATATTTGGAGACATTGGCTGAAGTGACTGAATGTAATTTCATCACAGTGCACTACATCTACAACACATTTTATTAAGACAGATGTTAGATCCTTGACCCCTGTGGCCCCAGTGTGTGGAAATCCAGCTGAAACTGAAGTAGTAGAAGGAAGCAGGGGCATCAGTTCAGATCGTAATGCTGCTCTGCTGCAGTGAATGCACAACTATGTTTTCCATGCTTCTTTCTCTGTGTTCACTAATGAATAATTAGACACTGGCAGATAAATGGCCACAGGCTCCCAGAGCGGTGCAGAGAGAGAGAGAGAGAGAGAGAGAGAGAAATCCATTTAGGTTATTACTCCATACATAAAACTCATTTTCATTTTCAGAGCCACTGTTTGGTTTACTGTCAGAATAACAAATAGATAATGGCAAAAACAAACCAACATAGCGACAAAAACAATTGTGCACATTCTGCACTGAATTTAGAGTCTTGACTCTTACAGCCCAGTAAACTCACAGTACAATTGATAAATAAATAAACAAAATAAATAAATACTGGCTTGTTGGGCTACAGTATACACTCAGATTTTACAGCTTTGCTTGCTCACCAACAATAGTGTTGTCACAGTAACCAAAAACTGACGCTATAAATTCGAGTTGAACTCATCTACACTAACATCCCCTGTTTCATATTATAAGATAGCTGCTGTTGTGATTAAATGGTCTAACAAAATTTCTTGTTGTTATCACAGGTGACAAATGAACATGAGGCCTTTGGGGCCCCTGGGAGTCTTGGGTCTTGGGTCTCACTTTGTACTGTAAGAGAACAGTTGTGTGTGGTGTTTTTCACTGTCAAATAAAATCTCACAAAGTGTGAAAAAGTGTGACTGAGGGAAGAAAGGGAGAAAAAGAGAGAGAGAGAGAGTGTGTGTGTGTGTGTGTGTGTGTGTGAGGGGTCTTGTGTCCGAGCAGTCAGGTGAGGAGTATCGAACGTGGGCTCCTCGCTGTATGCATTAGTAACAAAACACCCTTGGATGGTATTGATTCAGGAATCTCATTCCCATCTGTCCTTCGAAGGGTCCTTTCATCATTTTGCCCCCCCCATCATGTGTGACATGCCTTTAACACCAAAGCAACTTCTTGGGAAAAGCCTCTGTCTCCCTGGTTTTCCGACCTGAATACACAGCGGTGCTCATGATCTGGGTTTCATGCAGGTTTAAGAACTGTCAGTTTGGTAAAATGAAAAAATGAAAAGAGGTATTTGTCACTTTTCTGTGGTACATACAGTATCTACAAAGTAAATGCGCCATCGCAACAAGTCCATTTGATTTTATTTATTATTGTAAAAAACAATTATGTTAATTTAAGATGAACACATTTTTATGTTTTGTCCTCAGAGTCTGCAGCTAACATGATGTGATGGCCCTCTACTTTGTGTGATGTTTCAGCAGAGGAAGGAAACCTGTCCACACTGAAGCCAACAAGGATGCAGTAGGCGACTGTAAAGGAATACCAGGTAGGCAAATATGCTCAGCCCAGCACTGGTTTAAATCTGGCAGGATATGGCCAGAATCTGCCGCAATGCTGCTAACTGGATCTGATTCTTAGCCCAAATTGGGCCAAAT
>SEMN01000175.1:755000-952203 GCA_005408345.1 Macquaria australasica
ACAAAAATGTGCCAAAAAAAAAAAAAGCCATCAGAATATAATCACATGATATTATCACTTAAAAATACATAGTGACCTCTGGCACGAAAACTCCTTCATGTTGACAGGTGACTAAATTGAGACAGCATCAGTCTTTTCAGCAAATGGCCCCAAAACAACAAATGTTTTCATGATAAAGCCTTAACCATAGCGTTGTCACATCATAACTGTGGAAGGACGAAAGAGTCAGAGAGAGTAGTAACCGAGCCACACCCGAACTCCACAGGCATTTTGTTTTTTATGTCTAAACCCAACCCGAGCCGGACGCAGTTAATGTAAGCTGAAGCAAATCAAAATGCCTCCATACCATCGATTTCTCTGCATGGTTGTTGGTAGTTTTTTAAACTTCCCCGATGACAACTTTTGTTTGACATCCCCCATCCTTAGCCAGGCTACAAGAATATTTACTGCCTGTGTGTTGTGTTCATGTGTTGTCACGTAAATAACAAACCCCGGCAATGAACAGGAAGCACCATGTCAAGTATGACATAACCGAACCTGACCCGAACCCAAACATTTCAAAATTTTTGTCCGAACCCGTCGTGCTTGGGTATCCATCCTCTACAAGGAACAAACTAATTATGTTGTTTCAATCAGATCAGAAAACATCTCTATGTGTTTTTCTAAAGGGCAGTTACAAATGACGTATTTTGTCGTTTAATTTGGAGGATAAATTCCATCATGTAGACCCAATGTCAAATGTTAGCTGATGTGGCGGTTTTGAATATCACAGCGAAATTAATTGTGATGACAGACTCTAGAAAATAAGTGACCTTCACTGTTTGTGGCCCCAAATATCTACTTAATAATTACTGATTGGGTCCAAAGTAGCATTTCTCAGACATCAGTAAAACATTAGTAATTTCAAAAACTGTTGAATGTTGCAATAGTGAATCGGACACTATCTCAGTTATTTAAATAATAGTTTATTCAAGCTGCTGCACATTTCATTCAATATTGCTAACCTATATGACCAAAGGTATGTCGACATATTTTTGTCTACTTTTGGTCTGGGGCTAATGCTACAGCATACAATGATGTTTAAGACAATAGTGTACTTCCAACAGTTTGTGAAGGCCCTTTCCTGTGTCAATATGACAATGTTCCTGTGCACAAAGCCAGGTCCACAAAGTTTAATAATGGTTTTCAGATTTTGGTGTGCAAGAACTTGACTGGCCTGCACAGAGCCCTGATCACAACCCCATCCAACACCTTTGGGATGACCTGGATCGCAGACAGCGAGCCAGGCCTTATCTCCCAACATCAGTGCCCGACCTCAGTGATGCTCTTGTGGCTGAATGGGAGCAAATCCCTTCAGCCGGGTTCCAAAATCTGGTGGAGAGCCTGAAACCAGAAGAGCAGCAGATTAATGCCCATGGTTTTGTAATGAGACAGTAAACAAACAGATATGGGTGCAATGTTTGGGTGTCCACAGTTTGGGCCATGTAGTGTACGTCTGAGTACATTATTAGTGGCATACTGCATGCAAGACTTGTGCAACCAAATCACTGATGATATCAGAAGCATCAGGCCCACAGCGCACAGTTTGAGTGCTGAAGTAAAGAGTCATATCACTGCTGCAGACCAGCTACTGTAGCAGTTTGTTACTCATTATGATTCAGTTGTTTAATTGATTTTCAAACTGTTATACAATAATTTCACTCTTCAGGCATCGCTCTGCTGCACCCATGATATCACCAAGGAAAACATGCCTCCCCCTGATGCTTCATATCTTGCTGTTTCAAAGGCTTCTGTCTATATGATTTAACATCCTCTTTTTTCGTGGAGTTTCCCCTCTCGACTGATACGAAGCTGTGAAGCGGTGAACACATCCAACTGAGTCTCCTGATTACAAGCTGTATTTATCAGCTTCCCCAAGACTGGTGGCCATGTAGGAGGCCTTGCTTTTGTTATTTAAAAAACATTTTAAATGTAACCCTGCAGCTGTAAGTGCATTTTCTAACCTTGATGTGCTCAGGTTGAAAATAATTTATGCAATCTATAAGTTACAGAGGGCTGTTTTGATGTGCTATCTGCCTTTCTCCAAACTAAATGCTGCTTTGCTCCTTGAGATGTTATCTCCTATAGTATTACGCTGCAACAAAGCTGTTATTGCAGGTCATTTTAACAGAACTCCTGAGTTTTTGAATATCATAGTGTCTTAACTTTGAAAATCACACGTCTGAAACCTCACCTGAAGCCACTTTAGCCTTTGATTTTATTTTCACTCTCTCACTGCTCTTACTGTCGAGGACATTTTGTCTCTGGTTCACACTTCTGACTTTTTTAAGATGACAAGTGATCAGCCTTTGAAGAGCTGCTACTTTGATCGATCAGTCCAACTTCAGTTAATGAACTTTATATAACTACCTTTACTCAGGATTTGACTGTACTTGCAGCATTGCAGTGTTCTGCTCTTCATCTAAAATGACATATAACTTTAATTATCATAAGGAATATTACCTTTTTTAAAATCTCATTTTATTTAATCAGAAATATTGAGTCAGTTCTTGTCATTGTAGCAAATGCTAGCATGCTAACATGCTAAACTAAGATGATGAACCTGGTAAACTACCTGCTAAACATCAGCATGTTAGCATTTAGCTTAAAGCTGTGTCTGAGGCTTGAGCCGCAACTCTGTGGCTGCCGTGATACCTTTCCAGAGTTATAAAATCCTGCCTGTGAGTATTACAAACTGTTTTGCAGTGTTGTTGGTGTGATAAGCCTTTAAACACATTCATCTGTTACTCAAACTGGACTTCCTGGATTGCATTTCATTGTCTCACCAGCACCTTAAACAACACACCTTCACCAATGCAGCCCCCTGCACTGTTTTAACACAGTTGTTTTCAGTCTGAAGTCCCTGTCTTTGCCACTTTTAACCTAGTGCCTGATTTAGAAGTCACTTGGGAGTATGACTATTTGTTTATATGAGTAAACAGTCACTGTCCTGGTCTACCAATAGAAACTCTCCATGCTCTTTTGAACACAACTGAATCAGCCAACACTGTAATGTGGTTTCTAAAAATCTATCACGGCGAGAAAATAAGAGTTCAGTTAGCAATAAACCAGTAAAACATCCATGACAGGAAGTATTGTGTTTAAATCTATTTGAATGTGCTCACAGAGGAGGAGTGGGGTTTATTGGATGACAGGATGGCTGACATGTTGGTTTACGCTGCAGTGGTCCTGCCTACCTGCCTGCGTGGACTCTGCGTGGAATACAATCTCACCACAGGGCTCAGATAGCTCCACAGATCAATACTGCCAGAGAGGAATGAAATAAATAGTCTTTTTTACCGGATTACTGCAGTGACAGTATTTTGCTTACATGAGTAAAATTAATTCTCCCGGGCTGCTGGAGAGAGAGATGTGAAAAAAGAGAGAAAACAATAAAGTGGGAGAGAGTGAGTGGACTCTTGAAGGGCGATGTCACATCTCATAAAAGTCTGGGGAAATACATGGACAGATATGGGATGGAGGTTGAGGAAGGGGTGAGCGGGTGATATATGTTCAACTCCTTTTATATGACTCAGCAAACCAGCTTCATTCAGTAAAAGGACAGTATTTTATTCTATAAGCAGCTTATGAGAGGGAGGTGTTTCTTTCTTAGGCAGTAAACATAATTCAGGTGGCCGAGTTCATTCAGTCATGCTCATAATTTAAGACAAAGCTTAAATGCCTATTTTTGTAATGGGAGTCTGGTTCAGCTTGTTCGAGTGGAAAATCACGTTAGAGTCTATTATAATGTGGAAAAACTGACCAGGGACTTTACTCACATTTCACATATTTATTAATGGCGCCCCAGTAAATAAATTACTGAAATACGATAAATCACCAGTGATTCCTGTCCCAATTTAAAAAATGCTTCCTCTCTCTTTTTTTAATAGTCATATTGGTTTGTTTTGGCTCAGCACTCTAGCAAAAAGGAAATCGGCTGTTGAAGCAAAACTCTCTGCCTCCCAAAGTATCAGAAATACTTTGAAATCCAACTTTGAGCCAATGCAGTGCCAGTTTATTTTAAGACAGGTAATTATGCAGATCTAGAGATCTGCAACAAAAGTTCTCTCAGAGTAGTCACAACACAAGATAAGTTTTAAATTGTAGTTTGTGGTTGCTGGTCACAAAGGGAGCCTATATTTTAATTTTGTATTTGTATTAAATGTAAAAAACAGGCAGCATGCATGCATTTGTAATTACTGTGTAAAAGTTGTTGAGGGTTTTTTCAGGGGAACGGCAGAGGAATAGTTAGTGCAAACACCTTCTAGTTTTTATGACTTTTTCATGGCTCATCACAGCACAAAGTGTTGTCTTGACAACCAGGTTTGACATCAGCAAAGTCAGACCTAAAGCCTAATTAATCACTTCACAAGGGTTCAAATAAAGTCTACTTTTCATTTGGCTTCAAAACTACCCCCAACTATGCTTGTGATCAGGCTCCCTGGACTCAGCAGCCTTTGTTAAAGCATTGTAATCTTAGTTATCCCTAAACTCTCATCAAAGACAAACTTTCATGCTTCCTCTAAAATAACCAAAGGGGACCAACTTCCCCCCAGAGCAGCTGGAGTCTGTGTTCATGTTGGAAACAAAGATCTAAACAGGGATTAATCTGAACATTTAAAACTAAGGTGACATTGAAAACACAAGTTGATGTGATTCACTGGCTTGAGCCTCATGCATTTCTTACTGTTAGAGTCCACAGCTGTGGGGGAAATGTTACTCCTTGCTGTGCATGTACACAACATTTTTCAAAGTATCCCTTTGAAGAGATAACTTTGAAAATTATCTCTGCTCTGCACATAAATTCCCTTAACTGTTGTCAGCAGAATAACCACTTCCCTGCCTCTTTATTCGTATTAATTGACGTGCATATGGAGTGATGGGAAATGAAACCTTTGTTGAGAGAGCTGGTGGTGATGCTCTAATGAATGGCTCTCTCATCCCTGAGATGCAGTTTGCGACTGTGACTTGCAGCTTGTGGCTGACACATTGGGGTGACACAATGAAATGAGGCTTGAGGAAAGACGGGAGAGCGGAGAACCCAGATAAAGCTGCTCTGCTGAGCTGCCAGCAGGGGGTCTTTGAGTTGTCTCCAGGAGAAGGGGGCGGAGGGGGGCATTTTGGGAGGCAGAGCTCAGAGTAAACAGTATCTGCAGAAAAACAACAACAACGGCAACAACCATACTCCCTAATCAAGTGGCTTTATTGAAATGCAAAGCCTCGCTCCTTCAGTTCCTCACGAAAAACCCAGAGTGATTAAAAGTAAAATACATTATATGCACCATTACGCTACCTAAATTACATGTTTAAACACCAACTAAGATTTTACAACATCATATAATTAGGCATTATTAGTGTCACCATGAAATATGGCATGAGTCTAGTGAAGCTAGGCAGATTAATTACATGAAACAGCGCCTCAAAGACACACTGGATGTGAGGCTTTTCTCTCCCTCTCTCTCTGTTAGTTTTCTGTCTGTATGTTCTAATCCATCTATTGCTGCTCTAAATCCCAAACACTGGTTTGTGTTAAACCAAGCGGAATTATAAAAGGGCAACCAGTGGAGGCAAAGTACAGAGGCAATGTCAAGTCGAATGACACTGAGATTCATTTTTAAATCTTAAAAAGTAAAGGAAAGTAAAGCATCCATACTGTACGCCCTAATTAACAATTTCATGGACACAATCAACACTGGTGACAAAACAAATAAACTGTACACTTCACTACACTTTCATCCATTAATTAAAGGGATTTTTTTACATTTTGGGAAATACACTTGTTTGTTTTCTTCTCTTGAGCTAGATAAGAACTCTCATATCTGGACGGTAAAATATGTGGTTAGAGCCAGCAGCTTGTTAGCTTAGCTTAGCATAAAGACTGGAAACAGGAGGAAACAGCTAGCCTGGCTCTGTCCAAAGGACACACAATCTGCCAACCAGCACCTCTAAAGGCGTATTCCTCACATTATTGCAGAACAACAGCTTTTGTGAGTGACACCTCCATTATTGTGTATGTGCTGTTGAGTCTATGGTGGTTGCCTGGCAACCTCACAGCGACAAGAAAGACTCCAGGAAGTCACTGCCTCTGGCACATAACCGCCCGTCAAACCCCAACGTGTCATTTTTGCACTTCTGTTTTTGTACAAATTTAACAAATGAGTTAATTAGTGAGCTTTAGAGGTGCTAATACGCAGATTTAGTTGGCTTTGGACCGAGCCAGGCTAGCTGTTTCCCCCTGTTTCCAGTCTTTATGCTAAGCTAAGCTAACAGGCTGTAGCTTCATAGTAACCTCACAGACATGAGAGTGGTATCAATCTTCTCATCTATCTTTCATCAAGAAAGCGAATAAATGTATTTCCCAAAACGTCAAACTATTCCTTGAACTGCTAACTTTAAAAAAACAGGCATGTAGATGTTTTACAAACAATACAGTGCATTGCTTAACAAGAATACAACCCAAAAAACTGCAATACCAACCACAAACGATCAGACGTACTGTAAAATCCCACATAGAGTTAAATGCTGCTGATGCGGAGGCTTTGCACTCGCCTACACTGCTTTTAACTGAATGGTGATACATATAGTATCAGACCTATTTACCATTTGGGCTGATCCTTTCCTTTGAAGCTGTTATAACAGTAAAATCAGGTCAGATCTCCAGGCTCCGCTCACACAAGTTGAAGTACAACACCAACACGGTATTTCACTGAGATAGAAATATTCTGCCACATCTGTTATACAGCATGACTGTAAACAATATATGGTTTCTAAAGTCTCAGCACTGAGGTCTTATTTTATTTGCTGGCACAGAATCTCCCCGGTTCTTTACAGCCTGCCAAATCGCCACCAGCGCCACTGAGAGAAGAAGAAGCACGCCACTGGGAAATCTTTTTCATACGCCATTTGTTGTCCCTGATCACAGACATGATGCATACATCCAGACGAGGCAAAGCAATTCAGCCCGCACCATAAACATGTCTTATTGGAAGGAATAACAACCGCCTAAATTTGGACATCAATGAGGAGCTGCTTTTCATGAAAAAGAAAATTGAGTCCAAAAAACCAAACACACTTGATTTAGTGGGTTTAATCACGTATCGATCATGAATCTGCAGAGCTGAAGTGGGGTGTAACAAATAAAGTCTTGATCTGCTGTGCCGTGCTAACAGGTTTTGATTACAACCCTTTATATGTCTGCTTGATAAAACAGATTCATGTCCCCTACTGCTTTGAAGCCTCCACCCAGGCACAAACCCTAGGACTGAAGGTTACAGCGAGCGGTCATGAATTAATAAAACAGCCTCAGAGAAACCGAAATGTTTCGTTTCTGGACCTTGACATAGTCAGCAGATAGGAAAATAGAAAGCCAGAATACTAATAGCTCTTCTCAGTCAAGGTAGTTCTCTACAAGGTAGAAATATGCTGCTGAAGTGAAGTGTATACTGTATGTCTGTCTATAGTCCACTATTGTTACCTTTTTAGGTGTAGAAGAAATTTAAAGCTGCATTCATTTCTTTTGCCACTTTGGTGACAGAAAAAGTATCAATAAAATAAAGCATAAATAGCCAAGAAAAGAAGAGAATCACTTTTCTTTCATCCAGTCCTGGGTTTTCTTTAGGTAGGATTGACATGACTCATGAACACGTGCCAAACTGAAAATATAAACATCGTAAATTGTAAATTGTAAGAATTGTAAAAATTGTAAATTGAGCCATCATAAGTAATAACACCTGGGAAACCCTGTGTTTCACTTGCCATGCCTTATTAATCTCTCATAAGAAAAAATGTTTTCAGCCTCCGGTCAGAGCACTGTGTCGATCAGAGGTTAAATTCCAGCTCAAAGATATCTACAAATGATAACAAGATACATCTCATCTCTGGTCACTGCCTACACTCTCCGGAGAGGGTTTGAATGTTTCTCGTATCCTCTGATCTGTAGGTTTTCACCTGTAAAACCCAACAAGTCAAGCCAATTTTATATATATAATAATCCCATATATAGAAATGCCAAACTAACCAACAGCACGAAACAAGCAAGCATAGTCACATAGTGTCATTTACATTTTTTTTTTAATCCAGTATTGCACACGGTAGCTTACAGGATGAGGCTGGCGTTATTCTATAATTTTGTTGTTGTCAGTAAATCCCAAAAATAGACCAAAACCAACAATTCATTAGTCCGTCTCTCATTACTTGCCTACCTGTCTGTGTCACAGTGTCTAAGCCTGTTTGTTCCAACTGAAGTCAAGAGTCTTTAAAAACAGGTTATTAATATGCACTTTCATTTTTAAAAAAGGCTAAATCATTTCCTAAAACAGCTGGGCACTGTACGTTTTAGCAAGCGTTACTCTAACGGGAGTAAATAGTGCATTTGTTGGGGACTACTTTCTGCCATGGATTAATACACATTTGGTGCAGTAGTGACTCAAAATAAACTATAGTGTGTGTGTTTGTGGTAATGAAAGATTGTCACACAGTTTAAAGTGCAGCTCATCGATGTGTTTTTAATAGTTTTTGTACAACAATGGAGCTCTACAGCACAGAGGAAGATATATCAGGCTTTAGATGCAGGCAATACTTGTTTGTAGGATCAATTCATTGGTGTTTTTTAAATTTTTTTATGGGATCTGTTTGCAATAAGAAACAGATAAAATATCACCAGACTGAAGTTACTAGTATGCTTTATCAGAACTACTTGTTGTATGGTTGAATAGCTTCGTAAACCCCCTCCCCCCACAACTTTTCGATGTTTATGTCCAACAATTTCTGTAACTTTCTGAAAACAACAATCCAACATATCCACATAACACCAACTTCATGTTTGATGGGAGCCAGGATTTGAATTTCTCTCTATAGCTCTCTTTTTTTATTGTTGACTTCCAGGAGCGACCCATATTTACCCATATTTAAACAATATCACGCCTTCCCCCTTTCTATGTCGGCTATATTTTTCACACTATTTAAATAAATACAATAAATTTCAGCCTATGAGAGCTGAAATGGTTTAATTTAAGGGTTCCATTCGCAGAAAAGCCTCAGTATTATATTTGATCTTACCACGTGTCACTCTCTGTAAAACACCAACTTGGCATGCATCAAATCTAAACCAAGTTTATATCTGACAGCACGTGACTCGTTTGCTGTGATGAGGTTTCTTCAGGCCTGAGAACCACATGTGAACCCCCATGTTGAGCTGCATGCAGGCTGCGTAGACATTTCGATATAAAGTGGCCTAAAATTTTAATGGCGCTGGTATTACTCTTCAAAACAAGTTTAATCTTTAACTAAAATTGATGAGCTCATGATTGAATCCTCAGTTTCTACAACGTTAACATTAAGATTCAGATGGTGCTGCACTGAAATTTGTAAACTGATCTGTAATAAAGGAAGATTTATTACCATCCCCAAGGTGGTTTATATTAGACAGGTGCAAAACATGTTTTGTAAATGGGCAGGCTCAGCTTCACTCACATAGTTTCATAAATCAAACTCATTTGTAAACTGAAAAAATGATCTTAAGATACCATTAAAGATTCATTAAAGTATCCAATTTATATAAATGAGGGTTCAGGTAATTTCTGCAGTTTCAGAAAATGAATTCAGGATAGAAAATCAAAGGCTGAGTACTCCTGTTGAGAAACTGATAGATCATCTTGCGTTCAGTCTAACAGGTGGATAGAGTCACTTAAAGAGTGACCTCAAAGATATCAGAGATGCTTACGTTGATCGAGTGGGAGGAATCAAGTGACCTTTCCAAAACCGTCTTCACATTCTCCATCACACTGCTGCCACCTTGTTCACCTGGTACTGCGACCTCATCTTATTCTTCCCAGCTTTGTCCAACCTCTTGATCTCTGTGATCTGCGGACGGCAACATAATCAGGACGGATCAACATTAGGTTACCACAAAGCCTGCTGTACCTTTATTTGACAGGGCCTTCTTCTGATTAATATACTTACATGCATACATTTACTTTGTTTTCTTCCAGAAACTGTAATCTGTTTCATTTAGATGCTGTCTGATTGGAAAAACCTTCTACAGCGTTGTGGTTCTGATCACACTGTGCTTTACAGGAGCTACTATCAAGATTTGCACAGTGCAGTTGTATCCCGATTTCACAAGACACGCTAATTCTAAGCAGGTTTTTTTTGTGTGGTGTGTTCACATTGGACAAGTGTCAAAAGTATACTCAAACAATATTAAGAGTCTACAGCCAAGCTAGCTGCTCTGTGAGGCTGTACTTAAACATCTGTATGCTAACATGCTCACAATGTCAATGCTAACATATTGATGTTAAGCAGGTACAAAGTTTACCATGCTAGCATGCTAACATTAGCTAATTAGCAATAAACACACTGTGCAGCTGATGGGAGCGTCATTAGTTTTGCAGGAATTTGGTCATAAACCAAGTATTGGCCAAATAAAAATTGTGACCTTTTGACCTGGTGGTGCTAGCAAGTCAGAGGGATGTCAAAAATGAAAAAAGTTGTTTGTTGAGAGATTTCAGTCTGATAGCATGGCTGAACAGACAGTGTTCACTAAAACACTTGATTTTTGAATGTACTGTTGATAGACACTTTTCTCCCACAATGCAGTGCACAAAGGAAACAAAGGAGCCACTCACAGCTGGAAAAGATCTAATTGTGGATGTTGGTGAAACAATAACACAAAAATAACTATTTCATTTTGGAAAAACATTTAATTGTCTGTATGTTACGTTTAACTGACATTCTAAAGTTGAAGTTTGATTGTATTTGCACCATGTGCATATTGAATAATTTCCTAGTAGTAATAAACAGCAAAGTATGTGTATGTCTTGTATAATAACTGAAGGAAAAAAGGTACTATAAAGAGTATATACTGCACAGAATCAGTATGTAGTACGGAACTGGGACACAGCTTGTGTCTCAGGCAGGAGAGATGTGTAACTGAGGTAACTGAAGAGAAAAAGGGAAAGACAGGAGGGTGAGAAGTGTGTGGAGGACTACTTTCAGCCTCACCAAGTGGCCAGTACTGAGCCTGATACTCCAGACCTTATTATTATCTGGGGAACTATTTAAAAGAGCCAGACAAGGGGCAGAGACTGCATTAAGAGCTGCAGACAGAATTACAATAGTTTTATTGTAATGTGCAAGTTAAAAGCTAAAGTTATAGGACTGCAAAGAAGGAAAAATGGGGTGAAGGTTAACAGAAGACTTTTCTGAGATCCACACAGCTACCACACGTCACTGGACTTCAGAAAAGAAAGACTTGGTGGACAAAGGAAATAAAACATTTCTTCTTCTTTGTAAGGCCTCCGTCAACTCTGTGCTGCAACGAAACAAACAAAAATACAGCCTGCCAGCTGTGAGCATCTTGGCAAACAAGTCAGTCAACAACTGAGACAGACAACAGCTGCAGTTAAAAAAAAAACACACAAGCCAAAACGTTATAAAAGTTATAAAAAGAAAGAATAGATGGGAGTTTAACAACAGAAACTAAAGTAAAAACAACACTTAGATACTGTATTTATTGAAGCCTATCAATATAAGTTACATCCTCAACAGTACACAAAATCTGAATTTAAAAAAAAACAATGAAAAAATAGCACAACTTACCATTCCCTGGAGCCAGAGAACTTTAAATGAAACTTCCACTAAGTACTGAGACGCATCCACAGGCGATTTGAATTGTAGAAAGATGAGAAATGGAAAACCAATCTTCCACAGCTGCAGTGAAAAAAAAAAGCTGCAGCAGGAGCAGTAAATTACAGGCCATCAGCTGGCCTGTAAAAGTTACGACCACAGGCAATTCAGGCAAGCACAGTTTAACAAGGGCCTAATGAAAAAACTACAGTTTCTTGGCGATAATAGGAGCACATGTAGACGCTGTTCTCCAGCATAAAAGCATAAAAAGCTAACGTAAGAAAGGTAACACTGACTGATCAATGGCCACCGCTGTGTGCATCTTCAGGGTCAAACGATGGCCTGGTTGGGTTCAGTCTTCAATGACGACATGTAGCAGTGTTATGTGAGGCTTCATCGAGAAGGACAGGAAAATTTTATCAGTATCTAAGTATCTGTGTCCAAGAAGATAGCTGTTTTAGATAAGAATATCAGCTAAATTGCCTCACTGAAACTGAGAACATGTCAATAGATAACGATGGCAGTATTAAATCCATCAAGGATTAAAATATTAGGACAATATTTTCAGCTTTATATATACACGATTATGTTTAATAAGTGTATGATGCAGATTAAGTTCAGTGGAATGTAAACATGGAGAACATATAAAAAATGAAAAGATACATTCTGTAAATGTGACGTCTAAACCATAAACATGAACCAAAAACTGGAAGCAAGAAAAATAGATATTACATTTACAGTTTTAGTTTTCTTTTCATGTATGTTTTTTTTACGTTTATATTCCACTGAGCTTAATTTGACCCCATAAATGATTGCTCTTTGGTAAAAGGGAATTCAGGGGGTTCAGTTTGGGAGATAAATGATGCCAATAAACTTATTTTAAAATTGTTCAGTTCAGTCTTTACTGTCCCACATGGGAAATCTATTTTCGCAGCATAGCAAAAACAGATCAAAACAGACTCCTCCACGAGTCTCATCCACAAGTTAAACTGAATAAAAAGAAATATAATAATATATATATTATGTATATTATGCTTGTACAGCAGGAGGGCCGACTGTTCCTCCCATTTTTCCGACATGTTGTATATCTCTACTTCACTACACTGTACACAACTGGACAGATTTCCTGTTAGCACTTTGGCAAAGTTCGCCAAACCCAGGAAACTGTGTATTAACATGGCATTTTGAGGTAACTAATGCTGTGGAGAAAAACCTAATTTGAAATGTAGTACAGGTTACTAATCAGCAGGTACCATCTAAGTTCAGTCAGAGCACGTAAAAAACAGTCATTCATATTTTATTACCAAACTGGGCCATATACTGCTATGTGCTTGTAAATTGGCCTAACCAAGGTTCTTAGATTGTTTTTATTTTTATAGGGAACCTCAGTGAATACATGCTGACACATTATTGATACCAAACTCAACATATTTGTAGGATGGATTCTTGCAAAACACACATAATTACAACCAAATATTTTGGAAGGCTAATTTTAATCTTTTACTGTGGAAAAATACTTAAAACGACTACTGATGAAGTGAATGTTACTGAGGCAGAACTGTTTGTAGAGCGTCAAATCAACTCCTCCATTATACAGAACATACTCTCTAATAATGTCCATTTTCCGTGTTGAAGCATGATGATGACTCAAGTGTTTGAAGGCCTTTGGAGTGGATGCAGAGTCTTCAGGTGTACTGCATACACCTGACCACACAAGGCATCTGACTCAAAGATTTGAAATCAAATAACACACAATAATCAGGCGTTTTAAAACCAGAGCACTGGCTTCCAGCCCAATCACTTCTTTACGCTCATAATGTCCAGCTCTGGATTCTGCATTAAGATGACAAACAACCACCACACACGCTACAAGGGAGAGAGACTGACAAGCAGTAACCTTGTTGACCTGACACTTGGTCCGCAGCAGCATTCACTCTGTCCTGAGCCAGAGGACAAATAAATATTTACACTCACCACTGGGGAGAGGGGGAAATACTGTGTACCAAAAACTGCTGGAAAATGAACAACACAGCAACAACTCAGCATTTCTATCATCTTATCCAACATGGAAATGCTCTCAGTCCTACAGCTCCATCTACTAATCTCAGTGAAGATCTAAATCCCTAGAAGCATCTGTGAGGTCCATGAGGGATAAATAAATAAACAGGATGACTGCATTTTATTCTAATCAAACACCATGTTTAGGGGTCTTTAAAAATACCCCTATATGAAGCCGTCATATTACATAGCAATCCGCTATTATCTTAAATAGTTCCTCAGTCAAGCATGTCATTTTTATCATCTCAGATTTTAAAACAAAATTTTCTTTAATAACTAAAATCATTAAAATATATTTAAAAATACTCCCCAAATTAGTAGTCCCTCCCAACTTACAGTTAATGATCTCAGCACTGTTCACTGCAGAGTTTTGAAACATCAACAGCGAACAGGGAGGTGATTTGGGGGTTTGGAGGCTCTACTGGTGATTCTAACAAGTAAATACTGACAGTGTTCGGGTATCAATCATTATTTCTTGAAATGCAGATTTACAGAATTATGACGTCTCTGAGCACAATTTACTTAGTCTTTCTTTGTTTTTTAGTAGTTAATTAGTCTCTAAACTACCAAACCAAACACCAGTGGTTTGATATTTAAATGCCCCCAAATATTAAATACACAGAAATAAATATATTCCTGTGTATCTAGACTTCGTCAGGGGCACATATTTCAGATATCTTTGGTTAATATGTATAAATCGCCCCATCCATATTGCAATTCATACACATAAATTATTTCAGTTTGTATGTGACCTTCAGTACAGATAATTCATGAGGTCCTATCTTAAACCACAACAGTTTATTCCTTATTCATATGTCCCCCCCCCACTAGTGGACGTTCACCAAGACTGAATGTTTGGCTTGGTGAGTTCTTCAATTCTATCACACTCCACATATACTGGAGACCACACACAAAGAATATCATAATATACTCATATTACATTTTAGAAACAGATACTCCACTGTATCCTTCACCCAAGAATAACTACAGTTTCAACATTAGTGCGGAGGACGGAAATGTGTTAATCTGTAAGTTATTCTTCAGAACATGGATTGTGTGTTAGATAATAGATGGACTTTGAAAGCTCTTAAACAATACTGTCCCCTGTTGGTGGTGTGTGCTGAATTGAATGACCTTAACATAAGAAGACATAGTATAAAACAACACACAAACTGGACTTAATAAAAGAAGCAAGACAGCTATTTTCTTTAAAGTCTCTTATTTAATATTAAATACATGACTCTATATAAACATAACATGTATCCACATATAAAAGCTTTTATCACTATTTACACTCAACCCTCAAAAAGAGCCCTATCATACAAACAAGCAATATCCTGTAACTATTCAGAAACATCCCTTTCTGCACTCCGGTTTTAGCAGTGATTGTCGCAGCGTTTCCTTCACATTTATTTAGCTGCAGGGACGCCCAGCAGCTGATGGACTGACACCTTCCCTAGAAATGTCAATACAAGGAAAATTCACCATTTAACCTTATTGCTAAGCTCATCCAAATATTAACACCTGCAACTGCACAAATGCCCATATTACCATTTCGTTGAATAGAGATTGGAATCGGTTTAGACATGTGCACCAAACCTGCCACATCTACATAGATTTACAAGAAACATTATTATGATTATCTCAGAATTTTGGTTCAAAAAGTGATGAGTGATGTATTGATGTTCAATATTCCTGAAATAAATGGTATGACAAAAGTTCACATTGGAGTTGCCATTTTCAGCGTAAAGTAAATGACTGTGTATGACATGAAATGTATGTGCACCATGTACCTAAACCAGGAGCCTATAACTCAAGGCTTCGTGTCTAACTACAATGAGCTAGAAAACCACAAATAGCTTGTTGCTGTTTAAGAACCTTAATTTGCCTCCATAACATGAGAATGATCTTAAAGAAAAATATTACAGCCACCAAGCTAATTCATTCCTCAACCTTTGATTTCCTCTTGGAGGTTCTGGGTTTGGGCTTGTCTGACTCTGCATGTTCTGGGGAGCCTGGAGGATCAGTGGGCGGGCTGGGGGCTTTCTCCACATTGGGTTCTGGCTCAAGGGGCATGGAGGGGCCTTTGGAAACTCCTGAAAATAACAAAAGAATGAGAGATGATGCCATTTTTTTCCCCACCAAAGGTTGCTCAGAAAAGGTCTTTTAGTTCCCAATGATCTACACAAATGAAACCGTTTGTGGGGTTCATTAACATTAATATCTGTAGCATTATTCAGGAACTGTAAATGTGATTGGCTTGTGGTAATGTATGTTGTATGTATGTTGTCCCCACGCCTTGCATCGACATGTCTATCTCATATCCAGCAATACAGAACCTGATTCAGACTCTGAATTAAGATACGGTCACACTGCAATATTCGCTCTGGCTCCCATTCACTTCAATTAAAACCCACACAGCGGACGACCTCAAGCATGCGTTTCTCAAGCTGGCTATGACGAACTCGCAACCTTAAACGTGCAGATGTGCTCCAATAGATTACAGCAGAAACAGTGTGTTTGGAAATGAAGAAGTCATTTTTCTAGCATGTACCAATACCTTGTTGCGTACGTCTCACTACCAGACCTAAACTGTAGCATCACGATGGCTCTGCAAAATATTTATTTATTACCCACATCAAAACATGACACACGACACCTCCAGCACATTTTCTGTTAAACGGATGCCTAATGTGACTGTACATTTAGAAAAGTTAGATACTGTATATAATTACATTTTCCAGTTGTGACATCCCAGCGACAGGCAATTTAGATTTGCTTTTTTAAATGCTGCAATTTCATCACATTAAAAAGTTGGTGAAGCATTAAGAAGTACCAGTTTGATGTTTTAACAGCACATTTATAACTTTAACAACTAAATTTGCCCCATTACTAAACAGTTCTTATTTTTGTAAAACCACCCCAGTGAGACGTAGGCGGCTACTGAGTAAAACAAAAATGCCAGTACAAACAGTTTTCATTCATACAAATAACTTTCTTAATAGCTTAACTTTGGCCGATGGTTTTAAACCCACAATGCACTCTGTGACAGTTTGTGAGACTTCTTTACGAACTCAAACCACGTTTCAGGGGTAAGCTGTTTTCCATATATAGTGTCTGAATTTTCATAAATACCAAGAAACAAGTAGGTCCCTGCCTGTCATAGATGAATCCTGACCTCCAGCAAAATTAATTTACAGGCTAGCTGTTACAGCATAGCAATAAAGATACTGACACCAGCAAATACACACAGCCTCCACTTTAAATAGCCAGTATCTCTAGCAGAGAGTTGATGGTATTCTGCTTAATACTGTATTAACTAGCTGTATAGGGTATTTACAGGTTATATTTGTATATTCACAACAAGTTGGTCGTTAAACACTGGTTGTTGAGTGTCAGAAAGCAGATAAATTGAGCTCTGTAATTAAATGTCACTGAACACTGATGCATTGTGCTGGTGTTATATGTTAATAGCTAAACAAAAGTCATAGAAAACACAGCCCACAGGCTCTTGTGAAGAAAAGCACTCCTGTCCTCTTACTTTTGAGAGCTGCAACAATCATTTCAGAGTAGCTTTGAATTTATTAACTTACCTGTGTGTCGTTTTTCCACACTGACTGACTTTCCTTTGTTGCCATGAATACTAGCTAGAGGTTAGCTTCTTCTTTTTTTTATCCACGTATTCCATTTGGCCTTAGCCCATATATTCAATCTGTTACAGTAGTGCAGGCAAGCAGCTGTGAATGCACAGGGAAGAGATGTTCCCATTTAAAATGAAAAATTGGGCTTTGGTTTAATGGAGAGGCTGTGGAATTTGTCATCCCCCGCAGTGACAGTGTAACACTGGACTTCTCTGATATTTTTTATGTGCTCACCTCATTTTTAGTTTGTGCTCAGAACAAACTTAAAGCTGGCAACTTTTGTCTCCTCCTTCTGGCAGTGAGAGTAATTACACAAACACTGTTGATGCGTACTCATGACGTATGCCTACGGGCGATGTCATAAGTACGCCATCAAATTTCCACAGTTCCAAAACAATAATCCATTATTTAGGTAGAGTAAATGTAATAGCTTCATAGCCTACTCCAAATATTTTACAAAGACCAACCTGTCCAAGAACAGTAACATGTCTGCCCTCAGTCCCTGCTCTTCTTTCAGCGCTCTCCAACGAGGAAAAGCTACACCAATGGTAATCTGTGATTGTCCTGACTGTCGACAGCTTTCTTTTGACTGTAGTCCTTCCTCTGAACGCCGCATTTCTTTTATATCTGGAGCATCAGAAACTTGGATGCTTCTTAGGTTTTTCCGCCATACTCCTAGTTGCTGTAACCTTCTCCGTCACTATGGTTGCTCCCCTCAGCAAACCAGAGCCATGAAGAGAGAACTATCTGAAGTCTACCTGAATCATGTGACAATCAAGCATTTTAAACTTTTGCTGACGTGACTCTCTCTCTTCATGGCTCTGGTTTAACTACCGGTGCACCAGCGCGGGATTGTCGCCATACAACAGATTTTAAAACTCTGGTATACTGCGAAAGACAGAGAGTTACCTGGTGGTGATAGGATTAATCAGCACTGTGTGAACTCATCTGGCAACGGCTTGAATGTAACAGACGTTCATTTAGTCCCGCACTCAAGCTTTAAAAGAGATATTCAGCTTGGGTTGGTCTCATCAGAACCTGGCTCAGAGCTGGACCTTATTTCAAACTTCACCACCAAAGTGGCTCTGTCACATTTCAAAACGTCAAACTAGAAGCTACACCGAGGTGACAGAATATTGACTGACAACTATCTACAACCCACACTGGTAGTTTGTACCTGTTGGTAGCTGGATGTTCTTGTTGTAGCTCGCAGCAGAAGACATGGCTTGGCCCAGAGCTAGGTTAGTACCAAGGGGAGCACCAGGGGTTTTGGTGGCTGCTGCAGAGTTTGGTTTTGATTTGGAGTCCTTGCCTGGTTTAGTCCACACCAGACTCTCTGTCACCTGCAGGGCAGCTCCCATCTTCTGAGCCATGTCTATTAGCTGTAAGTGACAAGTAGGCAAGGACTTACAAAATCCTAAAAGTAATGGCTTCAACAACTGATATTGAGACATCTACAGGATCTTAAGTACCTCAGGATCAAATTCAAAGTTGCTACTGCTGTCTTGAAGCAGGTTGACTTTCCTCTCCATCTCCTGATACTGATCCAGAGCGCCCTTCTTTTCGCCATGATTATAGAGGAAGATGGCAAAGTTCAGGTTGACCAGAGGGTTGGATCTGTAGGAAATTGATCACCAAGGAGGAAACGAAAATATTAAATGATTAAACTACAGATTCAAATTCAGACACACAGTACATTTAAGGTAGACTCACCCGTCCATCGTCACCGCCTGTTCATACGCTCTGGTGGCATTCTCTATATCCTCCAAGTTGGTCAGAGCCACTGTTAAGAATGTGTATGAGACAGCAGGTTTAAACCTGAACTGACAGGTTATGAATACATTGAACGTATTGTTCAATGAACACATCCACATTCAGCATGTTCAGTTTGTTGTGGTATGTAATTTACAAAAGGTATAGTATGTACTTTTTGTAAAGTATTAAGTTAATGCGCAACAGTGAACTGATAAATACCCAGTAATTGTTGCCACTATTTTTGCCACAAATCATTAATTTACTCTTTAAAGACATGAATCCAATCGTGATTTATTTCTCTGTCTCTTGGACTCCGTACCTGCCAGTAACATGTAGAGTTCCCCCATACGTGGGTTCAGGTTGATGGCTGCGCTGAGGAAGTGGAAGGCAGAGGCGTACTGCTGCATGGTCAGGTGTACCAGACCCAGGTTGTACAACACTTTCCAGTCAAAGGGAGACAGGTAGTGGGCCCGCTTCAGGCAGCTGATGGCCTGTGAGACAAATGAAGTTGGGAGAGAGAAGTTGACAGCTGACAGGACTGTTGGGCAAGTATCTTAATAATATATGATCCCATGAAGAACCCAAGAAATTCAAAAGGATTCTGTACAATAGTGGATTTACAATACATCATTGTATACATTTATTAATATGATCTCATCTTTCTGGCTCCCAAATTGATAGAAATACAGTAATTTAAGGGGAACTGGTCTGCAGGTTGATGTGAGCAATTAAACTGAAGGCAAGCATAGTTTCTGACACATTACATTAAGTATATATTGAATGCCAACGTACATTATTGCAGTGTAAAATGCCTGAGCTAAGTATGCTATGTTACTATGGTTACTAGATCAGCTATTCACACGAATCCAGTGATCCAACAGGTGGCGGTAAAGCGCCAAGATATACACTAATGTGCCAACAATGGAAGTGAAGAAGAAGACTGCAATTAGGAATCCTGGATGATCCAAACAATGCAGGTTTCACACTTTTAAGAAAAATCAGCTTTGCAAATGCTTTACGAGGAAGGAAGTACATTCAGCATGTTTGTTAGACCTCAAGGAGTCATATAATGACTTTGTTAACAAGACATCTCCACAGGGTAACTTACAGCAACGTATTTCTTTTTTCCAAAGAAGCACATGCCGATGTTGTTCCAGAGTGGGGGGCTCTCAGGCACAGCACATGCTGCAATTCGGTACTTGTTCATGGCCACATCAAAGTCACCATGGGTCTGCATCATGCTGCCTGCAGCCAGGATGGCCTGGGAATAAAAACAATGATTAGAGACAGGTATTAGAGGAGGATGTACCCTTTGAAACTGCACATGATGAAAGACAGACTGGAGCACCTGATAGAGAATTACCTTTTATTTTGACTGATCTGCTTTAAAGGAAGTCCAATGCACTAGTGTCCTCAGGTAGCTTAGTAGCAAAGTAAGTTTGTACCAAAGCACAATGTGTGTTCAAATACCCACATACCTTATAATTGTTGGGGTCAAAAGTGAGGGCATTTCCAAGATGCTCAAAAGCTTTTTGGTATTTTCCAAGCTGCCAAAAAAATGAACAAAGAAAATTATACATCTACTCCTTTTTAGATGTTTCTGGGACCTACAGTAAATGTCACTCTTATCTTGTAGCGCTCGTCACTTGTGTTCCCATAATGTCACTGAAAAGGTTATTTAAAAAATCTACCTACCTGTAAAAACAGCAGGCCAAGAGTAGTCAGGAGTTCAGTGTTCTCTGGAGAGAATCTGAATTGAGAACGAGACAAGTCAAATGAAAAATGTCTTTATCTATGCCTGTAATTACATTTAATGCCTGCACTTAATCTTAAGCAAACATAGTTGATATTCAGGGAATCTGCTGATTATTCAATCAGGGTTTGATTCAGCATAATTGTGGAGTATTAATTATGACCTGTGGGGGGACGATGTGGCTCAAAGAAAAAAATGGTAGAGAAGAGGCAGATCGGCATAAAATAAGATTCACAGTGGTACGTCTCATTAAAAGCAAAACCAGTATTGGGGCACTTGATTAATTCATTTAACTCCAACAGGAGGTAGCCATAATGAGCTCTATTATAGACACTGATGTCATTTCTTTATTTATGCCACGGCCTAATATTTAAATATTTAACGTGAATAGAAGTGGAAATGAACAGAATTTATACTGAACTGAAAAGGGCCCCGGGTTAAAATGTGGCAAAGCTGGAGCTTTGTGTGCGATTGAAGGAGGACCACTTATTGAAATGAGCTCCAAAGACTGAAAATCATCAGATAAATCAAGAGGGAACCACTTGTAAAGTAACCAAACTCCTCTGAAACGGCATGTTTTATGGCAATCTCTTTTAGTGTCATACTGAAGTTGTGTAATTATTAACAGTTATTAATATAAGATTCCCTTATAATATTTATATAATATTTATATAATATATATATATATATACACACACACAGAAAATATGTATACAGGACCATAGTGGCAGTCCATAATACCACATACCTAAAATGATTTGTTATTTTAATAATAAATTCCCCAGATTCCTCTTAAAATGTCATCTCAGTGCTTTTCAGTTAACTTTACTTACTCCACTGCCCTCTTATACACTTCGATGGCCTTGTCGATTTCTCCAGCCAGCAAATGAACCTTCCCAAGCATCATGAAAGTCTTGTCGTGTTTATTTATCTGGAGAGCTATGTTTAGATGCTCTTCAGCCTGACAGAGACAAAGAGATCAAAATGATCAAATCACAGAGGAGTGAGTACGATTTGTACTGAATAGTGTCGGTAAAATGAGCATACTCACATTCTTGAAGTCTTTGATGAAGAAATAGCACAACCCCAGATTATGACTGATCTCCTGGGGTGAGAAAATGTCAAATTATACTTGGGGCGTTGGTGCATGCTTAATTGAACACGGCTAGATAAAGGCTGAGCTAAATTCAATTTCCAAATCTAAAAGTTATTTAAGACAACAGCTCTGTCGAATATAAATTCAACAGTATTACTCAAAGTAGTATTAGAGGGGACAGTTTAAATTTCCAAAACATACTTGTGTGAGTGATTAATGGCCCTGCCTGGCCAGTTTAATACATTTTTATTGGCTCCATAGTAAAACAGCCCTGGATCAGTTTGGAAATGCAACCATGAAGTTCTTTTTGATTAATTGTTGCATGAGTGAGAAAATAAGTTCAGTCTGGGCAGTTCCCATTTTAAGTGTGGGGAGAATTTGTTGGGAGAACTTCATGTTGTGTATTTAGAGTGAAAGATGCCAGACCCACTAAACACTGTCCCTCACAAACTTTAAGACAATGCAGAAACTCAGTATTAGAGTGTTTTTTCTTTCTTTTACCCAGTCTTTCTCGTTGAGCCTTGCAGCTTCATGATAGAATTCAATAGCTGCTTTGTGCTTTCCCAGGAGAAATCTACAGAAAGAATAAACAACAATAATCCATATGAGAAATTAATCAATCTTAATCACAGCATGCTATCCATACAATCCTGCAACTGGGGGTGGATTCATTTTTCCCAGCAGTATTAAAAAGAATTCTGGCCATAACCTGGCCCGCAGTTATCACTGTATTTTTCTCTCCTGTGTCTGTCTTGTTAGTTAATGGAGAAGGGTTGATGCACCCCAGGCTTGAGGGAAGCAGACTCACAGGGATCTGGCCACTTGCTTGAGATTGTCAGCGCTGCTGGGATTAAGGATGGCACAGCTCTGAAACAGCTCCAGGGACTGTTGGATCTTGCCCTCAAGACGCAAGATTAGTGCTGTGGCAAGAAATAAAGACACAAAGAGAGAGAGGATCTTCATCTACACGAGGAAGTAAAAAAAGCACATTAAAAATCAAAGGCACAGCATGGGGTCCAAAGAGCCGATTTTGGGGAACTAAATGATGTATTGGGGAGCTCGACTACCACAGAGCCTTCATTTGATGTAGCTATTAATTAACATCATACATGTGTGAGAGGGAAGAGTTACTATAAAAACTACAGCTCACCTTGAACATATATGGCATATTCACACATTCCAGTAGTCTCCTGCAGTTGTTCTTTGATGATCGCCTACGTGGACACAGAACGGGAGACAATTTCTACAACTGAGGTGGATGTTGTTTTCAACATGTGTGAATAGGAATACTGATAAAATTAATGGCTACTACTTTACGCCCTGCTGAATACTAACCCCAATATGATTCAGTCTCTAAACAACTTGCACTCTCAACCAAGACTTAATACATAAACACATTTATCTGCAAAATACATCTGCAAAATAACGGAAGCAGCACTCTGACAGTTTGGTATTTTCCTGACCTTGAAATTTGCTTTGCCTGGCTGTTTGGTACTTTGGTGCCCAGTGCAAGAGCGTAGGGTGCTAACGGGTGGGAGTTTCCTTCAAATGAGGCAGCGCAGAGCAAGTTGTTGGTATTTTGCTGGAAAGTGTGTGCCAGACGTCTCAGAACCATGTCTGTGTCTGACGCAACATCAGTCTAATGATTTGGTCAACAAGAGCAAACTGACTACTTGAAGCAAATGTGCAGAAATAAATAATTCTTAGAATGTAAATAATCTATTTTAATGAAAGACTCCCCAGCCAGTAGATGCATTTAAATCGGCATCAAATGTTTAATTTAATGTGGCTACAGCAGGAAAATAGGCTGCATTTATCTATAAATTAATATGATTCTTACAGTATCTGCTATCCACATGCAGTTGCTTTAGACTGTATGAAAAGCTTCACCTTCAGTTCATTCATTCTCTGCAGCCATCTGAAGGCAGCAGGACAAATATGTTGATAAATCTGCAGCCTCTGATTAGAGAAGTAGAGTGCCAGAGCGCAGTGCCATTACGCACGGCTGTCCACCGTGTTTACCTTCATTAAATCCCGTGCAAATGACACCAGGCTGCTACAGAATAACCGCACACACCTCTACATGCATCAGACGGTTCAGTTATATCTCGGCATTCTGACATTGGATTACCGAGACTCATTAATCCTGTGCGTCACAGCCTCCTTTCCAACTTTAAAAAAAGTGTGTCATATTTTAAGATATGATGTGACCATTTGCAACGTGAAATACAGTAGAATTAAAAGGAAATAGTCTGCCCCATCCAGACAACAATATGATTTCCCGAAGAAGCCGTTTCTTTATTTGTTGAGCTGTTGTCATTTGTCCTTGCGATTGGCTCTGCTGTTTCAGAGCGATGAGACCAGTGATGTGACTGGCTGAGAATGTATTTATTAATCACCACACCCTCAGATCATCTATATTCTGCCTCACCTTGCTCTTTTGCACTTTGCGCTGCTGCACATACATGAACCAAAATAGCAGGTGCCCAAACAGCCCGTGCACCCAGGACCTACCACTTTGAGTTTGTCATTGTGCTGGCGCAGAGAGTGAGGAGTGTATCTCATCATCATCTTACAACATTAAATCTTCTAAGAGAAAGTGAGAAGGAGTATTCCAGTAATATATCTTACAAGTACAGGCATCTATTCAGAGATTTAATTAAGAACCTACCGGTTTCATGTGGGAATACACAGGTCAATGCAGTGAATTAGGCCATAATAGAGTACAGTGTTAGACAGAACCCTGTACATGCCAGGTATTCATTATCTTCATTATGTTCAAAATTCAATCAGACCAACGCTGAGCACAGACACAGGTCAATGACAGACTAAACCATAGGGAGAATGGAGGGATGAAGGTACTTTACCTTGCAGGTATCATAGTCTTTGCGGATATAGTGCTGGTGGATTAGCCAGTTTCTCCTCTCCACAATGGGAAGATCTGGAGCTGTGAGGAAGAATACAATAAGATGAGAAGACTATAATTTAAATAATCTGGGATACATTTAAACTCATTACCCTTTACTGCTCAGATGATGTCTTATTTAGTTGATAGCTGAATGATTAATCCTGAAAGCCCCCCCCTGCAGTCATTAGTAAGTCTCTGACCTGACAGTTAACACAGATGGAACACTTCAACCTAAATCCACAATTCAATTCACCGAGCACAATGTGAATCTTGACTTGTTAGCAAGTCTTAACTTACAAACTGATGCCTCAGACTATCAAGAGTTGTCTACTAGGACTATTTTTAATTCATACAGTCTTTTCTTAATTTGGCAGCTGAATAAATAATCCTGAAAGCACCCTCCCTCTGCAGTCACTAGCAAGTCTTTGATCTGACAGTTAACAAAGATGTTAACACTAACACAACCAAAGACCCCGGGCTAAACTATAATCAATTCACCAGCCATGCTGTAAATGTCACCTTGTAAGCAAGTTTTTTGTTACAAACACTGTTTTCATTTCTGTCTCTCTTTTAATGTCTCGGCAGGTTGAGATATTCTCCCCGTTGCCAGGGCAACAATGTATCTCGCAAGCCAGGTGCTTGTGACAGAACAGAGAGAGTATGGAGACAGACTGAAAGAGGGAGGCTGGAGGTATGAGCAGCACAATACAAAGCCAGCTTTAGAAAGGGTTAGGTAACCTCAAGAACCCGACCACAATGCTCCAGTTCTTCTTCCCAGTGGAGTACAACATTTCATTTCACAAGGAAGCAAACGTAATTCCAATTCGAGCGAGTTTGATTCTCGTAATCCTGTTATCTTGCACCTACTACCTTCCTCTGCGGCTAAAAATAGGATTCAAGGCAATGTGGAATGAAGTGCTAGGATTTGAGTCTGCCACTAACATTGGGGGGGGGGGTATCATTAATGAACTGCCTGTGTAAAAATACAGTGTGAATTACACTAAAGCTCCCTTCTGTTTTTATCTGTCAGCGCTTCTAGCAGTGCTCTTGATTTGCCGCGAGAACTGGAACCTCTTCCAACTACTTCAGAGAAATCCTCTCCATCGCTGAGTGTGAAACTGCATGGAGCTTCACGCGTTTGCCCCGTCAAGATTCGGAATGGCTCTATTTGTAGAGCCCTAATCCGCTTTCTTCCTGCTGAGACAGCAATAATATTCTTGTCTCTGGGTTTCAGCTGTGGCCCTGTGGTGCTCCAGTCTCCACATACACAAAGGAGGGCATATTTGGTGAGGAGAGATGAGGATACATGTCTGACATGTATTCCTGCAACTACTGTATGAAATAAGGGTTGAAAGGAGCAAGGAAGAAGAGCGCAGCATGAGGTCTCCTAAATATAGTCCTGTGAAAAACTTCATCCCAAACATGGAGGAATTTTCTCATTGTTATATTTGATCTGGCTAATGCTAAGACAGATTTGCCTTCCATGTGCTTCAACCATCTGTTAAAAGGGGATAAGAGCAGAGGAGCGGCATGTTGAGATCAAAAGACACATGGGGAGAATGTAATGGAAAATACGATGAAAATTATTTTGGAAGTTTTACCACAAAAAACTTCAAAAACCCTTGGTATTGAGAATTCATTTAGTCTGATATTCAGCTGCAGACACTTATTCTTCCCAGGGATTTGACAGAATTGAGTGTCAATATCTTGAAAAAATACAAAATATGGCAGATTGATACAATAATGTCAAGAAATTGACACTATTGCTGTATTGGAAACAGGTGAAATGACCTAAAATATTAAATTTAAAAAATGATTTCAGGTCTTTCTTGTGGGCATGCTCATATTTTTGCAACACCTCCTGGGTGTTACCCACCAAGAATGTAGTAACTGCACGAAATGTAATAAAAGAACATAATGGACTTGTTGTGCAAAGCATAATTAATTTTGTGTGTGCATTATATAACCCTAATTACATTTCATGAAGGTAATTACTAAATGAGCATGAATTCAGTAGCTTATGGAGATAATTAAACTGAGATTTACTGCTTTTTATATGATTATTTCAAATTTTTAGACTTTTGAGTAACTCGTTCACTTCTTGCTCATATTTAGGTGACTTTGGACTGAATTTCATCATCCAGTCAGTTTGAATTCTAAACTTCACACAAGCGATAAACTGTGAGAACTCAATTAGTTCATACTTTAACACATTTTATACTTAGAGTACTTGTTTTATCACCAATTACATTTATATATACAGTATGTGTAAGGCATGATGAAGTTACAATTCCCTGTAGAAGAAGCTGCAAAGTTCATGCACGTGAATGCCATTCTATTTTTAACTTAGCAGGTGCTTTTAAACATTGTGTTAATATAGTTCATATTTTTAAAGTTACTGTATGTTCTAGTTTTTTTCTTTGAAGTCTATGCCCACGTACGTGTGTGCCATATGTTCTTACAGCTTTTTACACTACTATACAATGCTTACTTTTTATACTGCTTTCTATTGTATGGTTATTCCAAATATTGTACTCTTAATGGAGCTTTTAGTACTTCACTTATTGAGCACTGTACACTTCCACCACATTCTCCAATTAAAATCAGTTCTTTACTTTGTGTTTTTAATACTTCATCTTACCTTACATTAACGTACTTAGGGTTTTGATTTGATTGATCTCCTCAAATTATACCAAGTACGCCACAGTAAGGGCTTGCATGCCATGTAAAAGATCACTACATGGCAATACACCAAGATACCATAGCATGTGCTTGCTCCCATAGGACTTGCATTCTTATGCTGACTTGATGATGATAATTACAAAACATTGTGAAACAAAACAAAAAGCTTAATCCATGAGCAACAGCATTAACTGGTTAATGGGACATTAGGCTGTAATTATGATGACAAAATATCCTCAATGACCAACAAACATTTTCCACACAGTGAAATATCTGGAACATGGCTCAGCTGCAGCATACTGCCTGCACAGCCTCTTCCTTTTAGGGCCGGCAGAGAGAAGGGTGAGGGTGACCTCTGCAGGATGATTAGTTCCAAACTCACTCTATTGGTGTCCTTTACCAGTTACAGACACATTGTCAGATATTAATGACAAAATAATGGGCGTCCTAAAAGGAATTGTGTTTTTTTCATTTTTCTTACGAATCATTTTGTAAGATGACTTGCAAGTGTCAACCGTCTTACGGTACCTTTAGGTGCCCGACGTTTCTTGGCGTCAGTAGCAACTGGGAGCTGAAATATATGAAATACAGCACAAACAAATAAACAAATAAGTAACAGAATACAATATAAATAAATAGTAAAATACGCTGGACACCATCTATCAGTGTTTCCCATGAGCAGTATGTACGGTGGCCCCACCTAAGTAGATTTGCCCCACCCAAAAAGAGTTTTTTGTATTGTTTCTTCCTGTTAAAAGTATGTGTGGATATAGGTCTACAGGTCACAGTCCAGACTGACTGAAATGTCTGCTGGAATGGTGTGATCATGTACAATTGTACATATTAGAAAAAAATGACTTCTCAATTAAAACAATTTAAAGCAAACTGCGAGGCAACTCATTTTATCTATTATACATGTTGGAGCTGCCAACTGGGGCAAGAGCCCCTCCCACCCCACTGCCATACACCACAAATAAATATTGTGGGAAACACTATTTTATGTATATTATATCACATTTAAGTTATAAGTTTGAAGAGTCCCATCAAAATCACCCTGTCCACACGTGTCAAATTTTAATTACAGTGGCATACTGCACAAAAAGCCTTTTTTCAAAACTCATTTAGTTCAGTATATAAAGATCACTGCTCACCAGTGCTCACCGGTGCTGGAGCTGATGCTGAATGTATAATGAGAGGAAACTTATCAGCACACTCCAATCTGTACAATACTTTTTTATTGCTTGCCTAGGAGTGTGTGGATGCTTTTCCTGTCATTATAGATTTAGATTGCATTTAAAAGGCCAAATTCCCCGAGAGATGCAGTAGAAGCGACTGACTGGAGATATTTTTATTTAAGTTGTGAGCAGACAGGCTTAAGTTCCCTGTCTAATTAGTATACCTGTACTGAAATGTAGTGCAGTATGACAGCCCTGCAAAACCTCTTGAAGCTTTAGGTTTTAGACTTTTTGCTGCCATGTGTGTCAGAGAAATGGTGGTTCTACTCCATGATTAATCTGATAATATAATAGAAGAAAAGCAAGCTCGCTGACACCAAGTCACTCCATCTACCACAAACTGTCTTGTCTTTAATTACCTGTTC
The DNA here is from genome assembly GCA_005408345.1 of Macquaria australasica. NCBI lineage: Eukaryota > Metazoa > Chordata > Actinopteri > Centrarchiformes > Percichthyidae > Macquaria > Macquaria australasica. The sequence continues at coordinate 784,158 of SEMN01000175.1, forward strand.
CCACAGTGTCGCAGATTGAATGCTTAGCGACTACCTGTACGTTTTGTCAGTTATTGCATTAACAGAAACATTAGCTACGGATACCTTGCGCGCAGGTAGATGCACGCATGCGCGATCCCAGTGTTTTGCTCCAGATAATGTTGTCCATATTTGACTCACTTGTGGATTTGCTCTGAGCGCAACCACTGACGTTTTGGTAAAACTGCGCGTTAATATCCTCTGTATTTCATCGCATCCTAAACGCTGGACGTTATAGCAACAACGCAACTGGGGTTTGCGGTGAAGCCAGCGCCAGTTACCGCAGAACTGGACAGTTCGTCACGTTATTTAACCTAAACTACGTTGCGGTATAAAGCGTGGGCTAACGATGGCCAACAATGCGTCGTTCGCACCGTAACGTCACCTTGCGTCAGGTTTGAGCTCGCCCTCGGATCAGCGAGATTAAAAACAAGTTACCGTTAGCTGTAGGTTAATCAACTTAGCTCCGACTTAGCCCCCGGCAGCTAAAACATTCAAATGGCGAGCGTTACACGAGGGCTGTGCCCAAACCTAACGTTACCTTTACTCGCGCGGTGTCACGCCGTCACTTCACCTGGCGGCACGTTCGTGTTCACTCGAGAAAACGACAACTGGCTTTTGGTTTTGCACTCACCGCCGTGGATTGCTCCTCGTCCGCCATCTTGGGATGATCAACACCAGAAGCTGTTGCCATGGATACACCAGTGGAACGCGGAGGCGTAGCCGGTCGGATTTATGAATGTGTGTGTGTGTGTGTGTGTGTGTGTGTGTGTGTGTGTGTGTGTGTGTCGCCTTCAACAACCTCCACCAATCAAATGGTCACATTCAGGTTTAGTTATACAGCAATGGTATTGTTAACTGCCCATGGAGATAATAAGGGAACTTCTTATAATGTATCCATGGGTTTGCAGATCTTGCAGAGAGACAGGATTTGTGGCCTACACAGCCACACAGGCAGGGGGACCTCCTTTTAAATTGTGAAAAATAACATGTATGCTTATGTTTTACAGCTTTTCTCCGTTGTTGAGATGAGAAACAAAGGGTCTAATTTTGAGAATAGGTGAGACAAATCACCAAAACTGTGTCCTAGATTGTAAAACAGTAAAGAACATGCTGTGGCAAAAAGTCTTCACTCAAGGGACCAGTGGTGGAAGAAGAATTCAGATCCTTTACTTACCGGTAAGTAAAAGTACCAATAAATTAATGTAAACATACTCCATTACAAGTAGAAGTCCTGCAGTCAAAATCCTACTTTACTGAAGTATTATCACTAAAATGTACTTAAACCAAAGTACTTGTTCTGCCATTTACAATAAGACACAGATTTTCATCCACGAGAATAATGAAAACTTTCACTTGAAGTGCATTTGCAGTCTTAGAACAATTGGTAGAATTAAGATAAGATAGAGCTTGACTTGACTCACAGGGAACATAACCTTGTCATCTAGATACACCTTTGCACAGATTCATCATGGGCCTACATCTGTGTATTTTACATCATGTAGCCAAGACATCTGGTATGTACAGTATGAATAAGTCTTTAATTAGCATGCTATCTTAAACATGATCCACATTTTCAAAAGAGAAAAACTTGTTTATTCAATGTTAAGACTGAGAACCGACTTCCAACAAATACCCTTCTAGTAAATATGTTTTTAAATAAGTCACCAATATGTACAACACACCTTAACACACATTCTGATCATCAAAGGGAAACTTCACCATAAAATAAATTTCTCTATAAAGACAAATTAAATTGGACAAAACACTTACAATCAACAGCCTTGTGCTTAAATCCCCACACAAAAAACTGGTAGGTTACATCTGCTTAAAGGCACTGAGGTTACACCTAAACAAAGTGAGTCAGTGTTACAGTAACAAAAGATTAGAATTGGACAGCATGTATGCATATATATATATAAACATGAAAATACTAATACCTAACAAGTAGGTGCAAGTAGGTACAGCTAGAAAATACAAACTATCTGCCACTATTCAGTAACACGTGAGTTTTCTGCAGTATAATTACTATGGATACAAAGTCAAAAGAATGGATAATCAACAGATACATATTGTGTTCTTTCTGCTCATTAATGCACTTTATTTTAGTGGCTACGCCTAAATTCTATACTATGTCAGTAACTTTACATTAATAAATCTGCGTCCCGTCTTTCATTTTAACCACAGCAAGTCTCCATACTATAACAGGAAAACATAGTGGTATTCTTAACAACTCAACATGAATTAAAATGTGCGATCCCAGTTAAACCTCATCTTCATTTGCACCGAGAAGAGCTTTTTGTCTCACTTCATCTAAATCAGTAAGCTGACTACAACAGTAGGAAAAAAAACAAAAAACTTCATCCCGTCACCTTCATTAATCATCAGCTTATCCTATACAGTATTATACACGTGAAAACATAAAATTTAGTGAGCAAATTTAAAACAGCAGTAGTGTAACATGTAACAGGATGGATCCCATTTTACAGGGCATCCAGTCTGATTGCCTGAGAGGAAAGTAGGTAGAAAATGATCAGAACCTAATAGTATAAAGTGTACTGTACGTATTCAAATGTTCATAAAGCAGAATGATAGACTGGTTACCTGTAACGATCTACATGCTGCTGTAATGACAAAAAATATGTACGTATATTATGTGGATCCATCATTCGCTGATAGTAAAACGTTCTCATGTCAAGTATGCTTTTTATATAATCCCATCTCTTTGCACAGAGTTTATTTATGAGGCCCCAGTATGTTATTTCTACATGAACAGTGACATAGAAAAATCCCAATACTTTTCGCCAGTGTCTTTAACAATGACTTTTCCACCAAACCCCAGCCCTGTTTAGTGGTGCACTGCAGATACTCTCATGTCTATATATTTAGTCTATGTTCATGCATTCCAGGAGTTATGTCGCCTCCCTTTTTTGCCTTGTTTTTAATTCAACTTGTTTGTGATTTCCTACATTTCCCAGAATAACTTTTGATAGCATGAATTTTGTATGAGGGTGGTAAAGAGTTCAATAACAACCGAGATGTGTGCAAGTCGTAACATGCTTGTCTTCCATATGAGACCACAGTCTCTTTAAAAGTTTATAAGTGGAGAATGGGGACACCTCACTAGGCTGATCTTGGCGAGAAGAATTTCCCTCATCATAATTTACTTGTTTTCTGGCCCTTTTCATTAAATAACCAAACCCCCATCCCCTAAAGATCCCCATTGAAGAATATTGGGACATGGCTAGTCTGGTATGTTGGTCAGAGGAGAGACTGGCCTGAGGCACTCAGGATGTGGGAAACAGTCTAATTTCCCTGGCTCCTGCCAAAGGCTCCCTGGGCAGCGGAGGTGGCAGCACTTGCTGCAGCACTCTGGACGGTTCGGTTGGTCAGGACTTCACTGGAGAACTCCTGCTGGGCCTTGGTGAAGCTGGCACCTGTCCTTCTGTACTTAGAGTGTACCTGGGGGAATGGGAAAAGGGGCACAGATTAGGGCAGTGACAGTTTTATAAATCAGATTAAATGACAAATCACATCTGAAAAATTAGTCAACCTGCACATTTGAGGGACTTTTTAAAGTGAGGTAAGCCTGAGAGTGAGTGAAATTAATGTTAACTGGTGTCTGTACAGATGTGTCTGCCAAGGAGCTCATATTTTAGTGCTATTTGTCTATTAGTTAGGAGGGTATCTCAAAACAAAAAAAATGTCAGTGAAATTTGGTGGAAAGTTATGGGCCAAGGAACAAATGATTTTTTGGAGTTTTTGGTGAGGATTCACAATTCCCTTTTTGAGTTTGACACAACTGCAAGATATGTTTTCACTATTTCCTCATGAACTATTGCACTTATTTGAATGACAAAAAGGTGAGTGTCTATCCCACTGTGTTTTTAAATGCAACTTTGGGTCAAGATGCAGATCAAAAATTACTAAACATTCAAATTTCTAGGATTGTGCAGGCTTGGTGGAGGCATGTGCTCTCTGATTGCTTCCTACTTGACGTCATGATTTTTCGGCAGGTGTGTACAGCAAGAGCACATACTTGCAGATAATAATGAAGGACAACACGGTGCACACACTTGCTGTTAAAATGAAATGAAGTCTTCATAAACTGGCCACAGAGGGCTCCTGTCCTTAAAAAAAAATCAGTTAGTTTTCTAGTGGATAAATGTTTCCATCTTGAATTATTTGCCCTCGCCTCCATCTACTATATTGTGCCATAGTTGACTCTTTGCAAATAAACTGATTGTAGGCTCAGCTTCCTGACCTGCTTAGAGTGTTTCTGAACCTTTATAACCCTTCAACAGTTTCTAAATCTGCATCTTCCCTCTGAGGCCTCGGTTGCCCTTTCATTACAGCTGCTGTTCAAAGTTTTTGTCACTACCATTTTTAGCTTCTTGTTATGTTTCTCTCTTTGATCTGCATGCACCCTCACTGAGTCGGAGTGAAAATAAACAATATAAGATAAGATAAGCCTTTATTGTCCCACAGCGGGGAAATTTTAGTGAGAATACCCATATTTATATAAGTATGCAGGGCCATGTTCGACTGTCTATTTTGGGCAACTTCAAGTGATTATAAGACACAGCCATCTGTAACTTTACTGCAAACATACAGTATGTGTAGACTGCAGTTTACCTTAAAATAGAAAAATTAGGGTTATGTAGTAAGCTACCCAGAGACGCATGGTATATATTGGTTAATATTCAAATAGTAACCAGATCATCCGCAAAGTACAAACTGTAACGTGTCTCTATATTCTATTTTGTGAAGAGAAGTTGTAAAACTTTACATTAGCATACCATTTTCAGTAGGATGACAGCCAGGACAGTGTTTACAGTGAAAAAACCGGCCACCACCATCATGACCACAGCTACAGCCAAGTTTGTATGGATCATGCTGATAGATGCGATCCATCCACTGTCAACAACAGAGACATACAAACATATAACTGTGTGTCATTTAACATTTTCTCCACAGTGAGTGTGTGCTGTACAGTATACAACAGAAGTTTTTTGGCTCATGTCTCTTTAATTCGGTCATTTTCATACTATTTTTTTTATTCCTAACTTGCCCCAGTGACCAATGGAAAAGCATGAAGTTTGAAAAAGTGAATTATGGAAAACTGAAAAGCCTAATATATTACATGATATAGAAAAGAAACCCAAAGGGAAGTCCCACACTTACAAAGCAGCAACCCAGACAAGTTAGGGCAGCAGGAATCTGTCAAAAAGATGCAAGAGAGGAGATACAGGGCAAGAATACACACACAAACACATAGTGAATGAAGAAACACACTGATGCATGCATACCCACATTTACTATGAATCTACCCAAAGCAGAGTGCACAGACTCATTCTTACTGATGAAAACAGAAACGTGTTGTTAGCAATGAACAACTGTCTCATACATTTACACCACACCTTCAGACCTTCACCCAACATGCAGATGATTATTCGGTTACAAAAGTTCCCACTGACCTGTTTCCCCAGTTGGGGATCCCTACAGTCTGGATGACGTACACTGACACTTGGAAGAAAAAGACAAAAAAGAAGAAAAAGAAGCTGAAGGAGCTGTCAGACCTAAAGAGATAAAAAAAGACAACACCAAGAACATGTTATTAATGATACTTAGTTTTTAAGAGGTTTGTTTGCTGCCAGACTATTAGATATTATATATAGATGTTACACTTTTTGAAAAGACATTCAAGTGTACAAGTCACAAAAATGAGTCAAGAGAGCATCTACAATTTGAAGCCTCCAATTAAAGACTTGTGTTTCAATACATATATAAGTCAGTAAAATATAGTGGAGGTTTCTCTCAGACCGAAGAAACAAAAAAGTCTTTAAAACCTTCAAAGAAACTTTTTTTTTTAAAGTTATAACTCCAAGTGTTCAAAGTATCCAGTGAAGGTCTAAATGCTGTTTCAGATGCTTCTCCTCTTCAAAGAAAAGTCTTAGGGAAAATACTTTTTTTCGGTGAAATAAATAAATAAATCTAACAATGAAATAATAAAGCAAGAAAAATCTGATATCAGCATTTTATAATATTTTTAATGGAGGCTGCTAAGTACAGAGGGGCTTGTATTAACGTAAAAAAAGGAAAGAAAACACTTTTTTTTTTTATTTAATCTTTCTTTAACCAAGCAGTCTCATTGAGATTAAGATCTCTTTTCCAAGAGAGACCTGAGAACAAGAAATATTCACAAGAATACAAAGTTGTTTCAGCCAACAGAAACTACACAATAAAAAACATCAGATAATAAAGCTTTAAAATCACCAAGGGGAACGTAAGACTCTAGTTTGAGGGCCGTTTGCAGGTCGTTCCATTTAAAAGATGCATAATACCTGAAACCAGTTCTGCCATCATTGGTCTGTACATGAGGGATGTCTACATCCTTCATCCAGTTACATCCAGTGCTGTAAGTGATGCAAATCAAAGACTACTTCATCAAGCAGCACAAGGCTAGTAAAACAGTGTACCTGAAGGCCTTGTAGACCGGCCTGTACCAGCAGACGAAGGACACAGGGGTGAAGAGGATGAACCAGAGGATGGACAGTCCGAAGTCAACGCCGTGCTGAGAGTCTGCAGTGAAGTAAGCCAGGCAGGCCAGCACGTTGAGGATGAGAGTGGCACTGTGGACTGGGGAGACACACAGGAAACCAATGAGCTGGACTGAAGGAGGAGGAATGGTGACTATCATCAAAGACATCAACCCAAGGACAAACTGAAACACCCTTTCAATAGCTGAAAAATAGAGTTGCGTGTATTTTCCTCGTGAATCATCTTTGGTGCCCTTTCAGAGGAATGAACAGGTGTGAGTGATGTTTTGGGTAAATCCTTAAATCAATAATGTGTGACAGACATTAATGATGTGCAGGATGTGTGAAGGGTGAAAGGGTTTGGCACTGGCGGTCGAGTTGACTGCACTCTGCTGGATTTTAAAAGGAGTGAAACTGAACTGAATCAATGTACGTTTCACAAAAAGATCCAATGCACATTCTGAGAAACCAAAAAGCAACAACAATATTTTGTGATATTAAATATTTGACATAATTCAATTAACTGTCAGGGTTGTCAGACGGGCTGTTAATTAACCAATATTGTACAGCAAACTAGAGATACAATGTTGTAAATCATGGTTCTTTTGTAAAGTAAAAATCATGATGTGAAGATGCTGACATCTGCAGCCCCACGAGCTACAGGAGTGATGCACTCAGATGTGCAGTTAACCTGGGTTATTACTCACCTCAGTTCTAAAATGAGATAGACTTGTTAACACACATAACAGTCAGATGTCAACCATACAACCTTATGGATCAACGACTCTTTCATATTCAAAAACAACCCACTTTGCTGTGTAAGTAAGTATTGAGCAAATACTGCATGCAGGGGTACGTACACATCCAGAGGTAGTACATTCTCTTGCAGATCCTGCGATACTCCTCAGGGATGTCCTCCTCAAAGTCCTGATAGAAGCAGGGCTTCACAGGGAAGATCTTGGGAAGAGGTGGCCAGTTGTTCTCTTTATCTGACAAACAGAAAAGGCTGGATTAACATTATGAGTGTATGTGTATGCAACTTAAAAAACAACAACTTCTAAAACAACTTACTGCCAGTGTTCGACGCTCTGCCTCCAGTCCTGTTGTTAAGCTCCTGCTCCTTCCGCTCCAGCTCAGCTGCTTTCCTCTCCAGCTCCTCCTGCTGTTTGATCAGGTTAGCCTGGCCAGCAGCTGCAGTTGCCTGGCGGGTGATGGAAGAGCTACACTCTTAACACTGTATTCACTATTGTCACTGCATCACTACAACTCCTTCCTGCATTTTTCCTCCTACTACACTACAGGCAACAGTACCTCCACCCCACACCTAATTCAGCTGCTTAGGAAAGCAGCACCCGAGACCTGATTTTTTCCTGATTCTCTGGTCGTAACAATTGACTCTAACTACTGTTAAACATTGTACAGCTATTTCCTATCTTTCAACAGATATATTTTACATATATTGTTTTTTTTATAAATTTCTATTTTAAATCTATGATTCTTGACTTTTGCAGTACTTGTTTTTTCTTTTCTCTTACTATGTTTATTGTGACAGTTGTGACCAAAAACCTACTTGGCAATGAGCCGATTTCTGATTCTGACTCACTACTATAGCCCGACCGATATACCGATACTGGAGGAGTTGGCAAATATGTTGGCTGATAAGATATGCACCAAAGAACTCTGGTAAGTTGATTTTTTGTAAACTCACAAAAACCCAAGTTTAAGGGATCCATATCAAAATGTCATTTATATTATGTGTACGAAAAAAACAAAAACATATATTTGCCTATGTATTGTTATCAACCTCAAAAATCCATTCTTGGTGAGGCTCTACTTGCTGCTCCCACAATTCACTCATTAACTTAAAACAGTAGTGTATTATTATTGTCCTCATTTATTGTTCTGGACATTTAAAGCCACTGTCAACTCCCAAAGACAGATGCACTCTGGTTAGTTTATCTCAGCTGATGTATAAAATGGCTGAAATGTGATTTCACGCCAGCTTATTCGATTACCTTTATTTGTAAATGTGTGTGTTGGACTCACTTGTGCGCTCTGCTCCACAGAGGTCTGCAGGATGGCGGGTTGAGAGGAGGCGGCGGCAGAGATGGGGATGGTGGTGCCAGATTGGGTTCCCTGTGAAACAAAACTGCTATTTAAATAACCTGAATGAATGATGGAAGAACTACACTGTACATCACATCTGTAGTTAGAGTAAAAACAGAGGAGCTAACCACTTCAGGTGCAGAGAAAGGGTTGAACTCTCCAACGTTTTCGACTCCCCTGGTGGCTTGTGTGATTGAAGCATCCTGAAAAAGAGATTAAACATAACTTGGTGTTATGATGTATTTTTTCAGAAGCCATGAACTGTGAGTTTTTATTTGGTGCTATGTGTGGAGCAAGCAGTGTCCCAGGGAGTCCCAACCAGTCCAGGAAGAGCAATTGAATGCTTAGTTGTCTCACACCACATTAACTATTAATAGACTCTTGGCCCTGGACCACATCTGTCTCAGGTAAAACACAATTTCTCAGGTTTGAACAAGCAAAAGGTGTTTTTTTCCCCTTAAAAGTAAATATGTCACATGTCAAGACATATGTTCACCTATAACCATTACTTTCTAGAAGTATGAGATCTGAAAACACTGGGACGTGATAATTACACTAACAAACAAAAACACACAACTTAATAAAGATCCTATAAGGCTACAAAATGCGCCATTAAACTCCACATTGCGACAGGATCTGGTTGACAGAATCTACATTTTGGTTTCAATCAATGGGGCGTTGAAGAGGAGTCACAGTTGACGTCTAAATAACAGCAGTGGGTCTGCTTACCTGCGCAGGTGAGTTAACAGCCCGCGTACAGCGTAAATACACTGTTTTACAGCTAATCTTTACAAATGGCCTATAAATGGACTACAACGTGTCATACTTCATAATTGTGACGATTCTCGGCCAGGAAATGCCGAGGCCAAACCCAGCAACCAACCAAACAGGTTTCTGTTGCAGCAGGCTATCTCTTACAGTCTTAAGTCTTAAAGCTTCTTAAAAAACTCGGTTCGCAGAGAGAAAACCCGACAACGGTCTCACCTGGAAGGGGTTTACGTCCACTGGGTCAACGAAGGGATTGCTGTCAAACTCCGACATTGTGGAGAAAAGTTTATCTTTCGTGAAATAAACAACACGACAGCTCCCGTCTCCCCGGCGGCGGCTCCGGCTCCTCCTGCTGCTGATGGTGCGGCTGTGACACTCGGCCTCTGCGCATGCGTCGATCGATAGGTGGACCGCGTCACCGGAGGCTGTCCCGGAGTCATTTCTAAATCAATTAGCCTACCTTTATTTTTAGAAATAATGTCAATTGGTTCCAAATGTGCGGTTCTCGTGACAGTCTGCATTCAGTCCACTTCACGTCCGTCTTTGAATGAGATCCAGTCTATTGTGGTTAACGAACAAACTGAGCGCTTCTTTTAGGTTGCCTTTAGGTGCTGTCGGAATTATGGCTTACATTAAGAGACTGAACAAACCTGAATTAACTAGGAGAGCAGGAATGTCATATTACAGGCCCGCCCTGTTACAGTTTGTTAAATTTCTTTTGATGTTAACTTTATTAATTTTAGACTATTGGTTTGCCGCTTTCATCCCATATAGCTGCGTACGTCCTGTGGTCAGTGGTGGGATGTAGCCTAAGAACATTTACTCAAGTTCTGTATTCAAGTACTATTTTGAGGTCCTTGTACTTTACTTGAGTATTTCCATTTTATTTTACTTAATACTTCTACTCCACTACATTTTGGAGGCAAATATTGCAGGCCTACTTTTCACTCTACTACATTTTTTTGTGACAGCTGTTACTAGCTACTTTGCAGAGTCAGATTATTAACACAAAATGTAATCAACTAATAATTTATGATGTATTTTTGTGGATTAAGCCATCTGACAGTATATAAAGTAGTTAAAATTACCCCCACCTTTACCAGCTTCAACATTAAAGTATCAATAATTATAATTGAATAATAAAATATACATTATTCTGAAATGGGCCATTATGCATAATGAGTACTTTTACTTTTGGTACTTTAAGTATATTTTGATGCCAATACGTTTGTACTGTTACTTAAGTAAAGGTTTGAATGCAGGACTTTTACTTGTAACGTTATTTCTACACTGTGATATTACTACTTTTACTTAAGTAAAAGTTCGGAGTACTTCTTCCACCACTGCCTGTGATTGTCTTTTATCCTTGTAAATCTGTAAAGTAGCCTACTTTGTGCCTCTTGCTTGAAAAGTGCTCTATAAACTATTATGATTACTAACCAAGCTGCCTGCTGATACACCTTTAGATGACCTAAAAAAACAACAACATGGTATATAAGGGTAATAACAATAAATAAGGCTGCATTATATTTGGGCAAAGAAATTATTAAAACATATTTTGACTTAAGCGCATCTTATCTTCTTCATTAGGACTCTGCAGCACAGAGACTAGATTTACTTTAAGGGTTGGTTTTGTTATAACTCCTCACAAAATGAAATCCACTGTTCTTTCTAAGTAATTAACTAAAAGCTGCGATTGTTTTCACTTTTATTACACGTGGAGAATTTAAACAAATGTTTTACTGGTCCCCTCTAAGGCTGGGCGAGTTCTTATTACACCTTGTTACATTACATTTCATCATTGTACACCTTTTAGCTGCTGCACATGCCTCCTAACTGCTTTTAGGTCTGTTTATGGATGGGCACTTTGACTGTGTTATCCAAAGGTGATGAAATCAATGGACTTTGCAATTGTCTGCTTTCTTTAGGCTACTTAAGAGGTAAGCTGGTTTCAATAGCTGTATCTCAGGAGCAGTTCAATAGTTTTAATTGCAAAGCCAATTTCTGGGTTTTACCTCTGAGTTAAGTAACTCCTGTTCTTCCAAGTTCAGCGGTCGAATTACTTTCCAGGACAGAAGCAGCACCTGAAGGATGAACAAATGTAGAAAAGGCCAGCAACACAGACAAAGCATACTGTACTTTACCTGTTCTCCCAAGAGGAGGATAAAGCCTGAACTTGGGTCTTATTTCATTTCTTGAAGGAGACAACAGATCCCTAAAGCAATAAAGCAACAACACAGCATCCAGGCAGTAACACTGTAACGTGAAACCCATGGTTATCAAAGATTGTGAAATGCAGTAAGACACTTCAAAAAGTGGCCACTGTCTGTGTAAATATCTACTACAATACACACATGTTCTTAGGAGCTGGCGTTCTTCTAAAGAAGAGGTGGTTGCACTTGTGACCAAAACAATTATAAAATGCACTTGTGCTGCTAAAAGTGCAATGAGACCAAAATACAGCTAATAATCGGTTTTTGAGGCAGAAAACATTCAGAAGATAATTCAGCCTCTTCCTTAAAGTGAGCCTATATAACTTTTACTCAACAGTGGCCACTTTGGTGACAATTACAGGATAATGTTAAATGCTAAAATGTCAATATCTAGTTTCCTAACATTAGCTACTGGTCATACCGGACCAAGTAAGACTGTGGCAGCAAAACCCCTTCCCTGTGTGTACTGAATCCAGCAAGGGTGTTTTATATCTCTTTTGACCTCAGCCTTTCATCTGTAAGAAAAATAATGTGTTATGTCTTCTTTCAAAAGTTATCTGGCCTCACTTAAACATTGGAGGGGGCGCAGATTTCCCTGTCTGTCTCTACACCTATACCCTTGCTAATTGCACTGCTACGTATCATATTGGTTTTGCAATGATACATAATTAATCATTGACCATGAATCACTGTAACTAACAATGTAAAACACTTCCCTTGGATCAGGTACAGGGTTCATACAGCTTTTTAAGAGTAGAGCACTTTTCAAGGTACTGAAACCAAAGATTTCCAGACTCTCGAAGCCTTTATCCTCACATCTAAATTGTTACTATAAATGCCAGGATACAACAAATATGACATCATTGTGTAGATGATAAAACACCAGATTATGTTGAAAATCAAGCATTTTTCAAGGATTATATTCGAATTCAGACGTATTCATAACCTTGAAAACATAATGGTTAAAATTAAGCATTTCCAAACTTTCAAGATGTTGTACGAACCCTGCAGGTACTACTGTGAAGTGTTTTTGTGCTTCTTGTTCACGGAAGACATTTCGACATGTTGCAGTAGGAAAAACTCAGGCGTAAATGATAAAATTAACCATCGTTAACTCATTCATTGTTAATAACACTTGCGCTTTTCCTACTATACAGTCTGCTGTATAAAAGGCCTATTTTCAAGTATGTTATCTACGGTACTTTGACACTGCTGCAAAATTCCAATAATGAGAAAGTGTTTCAACGTAGGCCTTAATAATAGACTATGTGGAAAAATACACCTAAATGACAAAAACATAAACATTGTCATTAATAAAGACAAAAGACATTTTGATTTTATGTTCTTGCTTGGTTGCTATTGAGCAAACACTTAAGAGACAGGAGGTGGGGATGGGGTTGGGAGTGGAGGGGTGGGGGTAACAATAGATTTCAAGAATAGAATGGCATTTGTCCACTATACTGTACATATGAACTGTACTGTACATTACAGTTGTTGTATGGCTGTTAAGCAGTGAATGCAGGGATTTTATACACATCTGACATTCTTTACAGAGCTGGGATCCCCTTTGGCTGGAATACACACCAGCTGACTTGGTCCCTTTGATGGCGGTTTTTCCCTTGTAAGGGGGAAAAAAAGCAGCACAAACTTAAAACACATGAAGTGGTTTTCTCTTTCTCACAACATACATACAGTCACGCATGAGCACTCGGCACATGCGCACACACACACACACACACACACACACACACACATATAAATCATCCACTGCCCAAATCCGTACATCTCTGTCCAAGATACTCAAAAAAAAAAAAAAAAAAAAAAAAAAAAGATAAATATTTGACTTCAACTACCCAGCAGAGGCTGGTGTTCCGGCTTTGTACAGTATTTATACCTGTATATTATATGCTATAAAGAATTTCTGTGACATTAAAATTTATTAAATAAGGGAAAATACATTTGCAGTAACAGAGCAACCACTGCTTACACTGATTGTTATGAACTGTAAACTCATAAAGCAGCTAATAATTGTGAGCTTTAAGTTCACTGTAACATTTGTGATGCCTGATTTCTTCGTATTCACTGTAGTACACTGCTTCAGCTTTCCAGCTCTGTAACATTCCCTGATGCTGCGTGGTCTTCCGCATATTCCAACATTCCCTTTCCTCTGTCCTTCTACTCGGTGTATCTCCTCTTGGCGCTGAGTAAAGAGCTGCCAAGGCACTGTGAGAGCATGGGTGGCAGTTTAGTCCACAGAAGAGGAGCCCTTCCACTGAGTTCTGTCCCGCTGCCAAACATCTCCCCCCTCTGGGGGTGGAAACACTGTACACGGCACTTGGGGACACGTCTTTGCAGACTTCAACAAAGAAAGGCTAAGCAAGAGTGCTTTGAGAAATGGAGATCAGTCGCCATTGCGTTACCTCCCAATGAGAACATATATGCCTGCCAGGGAGTTTAATTGGGAGTGCTTTGGTGTCCCAGTGTCCTTCATACCATGAATTCATTACTGCCATACAATACCAGCTGCTGTGGTATGTCTGGAGGGTCCCTGCCATGGTCATCGCTTTCTCTGGAGTGCCTCAGGGTTGAATGCTTGGCCCCCTTAAGTTTCTGTTTGCCCTTCTCTGGATTGAAGGTGCCTCGGCTTGTAAACTGGGGCCTTTCGTCATACATGCCTTCCTGATCACCTGTAGGGCTACTGTCTATGCTGTCGGCTCTGGAGGCTTGAGATGCCTGGGCCTGAGACTGGGCTGGACCTGAGCCTAACGAGGGAGACTTGGTGTGGAAACGAAAGCGTCGTGTGGTGGCAGAGGAGGAAGAGGACGATGGGTGGAAGTGTGATGAGGAGGAGTAGGAGGAAACACTGGAGCAGGAGTCCACAGAGTCCAGGGAGTCAGGCTGCCGGCGGAGAGCGTGGCGTCGGGGGCTCTTCACGTCAGCTCTCCGAGGCCAGGGGGAAGTCAACACTGGACCTCTCTCTGCAATGAAAGGCAAACACAAGTTACGTTTGTTGCTTTTTTTTTTTTTTTTTTTTTTACTTTTCTCCGATTATACATAAAAATTTGCAATCTGAAAGGTGAGATGAGATACCAGAGAAGTCAGAAAAGGTTCCCTCAGAGTCCACATTGAGGTTTTCAGAGCTGTCAGCTGTACCGATAGACGCCTCTGACTCCAGGGTCTCATCATCTGATGCTCGTGGCTCCAGAGTCAGCATCTCAAAAGTCAACTCCTCTCTGCAGAGGCAAACATTGTGATGAGACACGGCTAACAGTAATAATACATGCAAATTGATCATATTATTTTCTTCAAAATAGTTATTGTTCTGCTGCCCTGTTGAATGGATTTATAATTTCAAGTCATTTACAGATCATGTAACATTTTCAGAACATTTTAAGTGCAGCAACGGTGTTTACTTCTCTTTCTGCAGGCTCTCAATTTGCTCTGTCAACACTCTCTCTTCCTGCTGCATGGCTGCCTGCTGATGCTTGGAGATTTCAGGAAACGAGTCCGCTCCCTCTTCAACATCACTCTCTTCTCTCATGTCAGCCACAGATGGCAGCTGCGGACTAACTGGAGGCGAGGGCGTGTGGTAGCTTAGTCGCTGTATGTGGCCTTTTCCCTGGGAGACAAAGCAAGGGCACTTGTTGTCTTCTTATTCTTGTGAATATTACATTTGTGATCCATAAAAAATAAGTTGACTAGCACTAAATGAAAACAGCCATGCTGTCACATACAGTACATTTCACCACTTTTCGCAATCAGCTACTCACTCGCACATGCAGTGAAATGACCGACCAAGTTTAAAAACAATACAGCAGCAATAAAAGACAGATCAAACCCACAGATAGATACACCACAATGATACACAAACTTTACCTTTTTAGCTGCATTTGGCTGCTTAAGAAAAAGTGAGAAGCAAAAAGAAGATAATGAGTAATGCCAGGTTCATAAAGGTCAGTGTTAATGTGCAGTATCAAGGTCTAGCTTCTTCTAGCTGAGTGGCAGATGCTGTACGTGTTTCAGTAGGAATCCTTTCTCAGCTCTTACAAGGGAAGCTAATAGTAACAATATCACTGTTGTGTGATATTGGTGACATTTGCTAGAGAAATGTACAATGAGATTCCTCTAAGGGTTAATGAGAAAACAAGTTAATTATGATCTCTGTCCACAATTTATCCAGAGAAAATAATGACAAAAATAAAATTACACTTTCCAATTTCCTATTTTAGATTTCTTATGAGAGTGAGACACTGATGTAAGACATTTTTATTATAGATTTTAAGTCACAGAATATGCTGAAAATGTTTACTTTGTATGTTCCACACTCCACATAGCATAATGTAACTCTAATTAGAAGCAACTGCATGATTGGGTAATGTCCTTACTTTCACCCACAAGAGACAGAATACAGTCTGACATAAAATAAAAAAATAAGAAACAGAAGCAGAGACTAAGTGAAGTGATGACTCATGCTTTCTGGGATGGAGAAGACGGATGTTAATATTTGAAGAGATGAAACTGTGCAGTGATCTCTACCACAACAACATCACCACTGGATGATGGTTTGGGGATGCAATCCATGGCGTGTGGTATACATACCATAGTGCGCACTATGCTCATAAATCTAACAGCTATTAGTACGGGTTTCTGGGTAAAGGAAAGGACATGTTAGGGAGGAGAATCTGGAGAGGAGAAAAACAGCTTACAAAGGAGGAAATCAGGGAAGGTATAGCACTGAAGGAGTTTTTAGGATGGCTCAGTCAGGTTGATTTAGCAATGAATCACTGTTAATACGTGATTCATGTGATAGCTGTGGGATTAATCATATTATTTTATCTTACCATTGACCGTCGAATGAGGGTCAGTCTGCACTTGGCTTTATTCTCAGCAAACTCCAGGCTACTGATGTCCTTTAGTCGTACTTTGTACTTATTCATCTGTTCACAAATGATAAGTTCCACACACCTATGGAGGGACGGCAAGAAACAAAACCACTTCAGAAGGACTGGAAATACTCAACAATGGCACAGCAAAATGATGAGTTCATATTAAGTCAATCAAAAAACAAACCCTTTTCTACAGTTTTATTTATACAGTATGAGCCTCGTATTTTCCATTAGGCCAGGAAAACAAATTCATGTCCTCATCCCATTAATTTTATCAACCATTATTGGGGATATCTGCAGCAAAGCAAGCCAAATAAAACATTATTTTATTGAAATAATATTATCACGGTGTATGTTATGTTGTCAGTTTTTAGACACGAATGACACAAAGCTGTTCTGCTACAATGAAAGTGAACCTGAGAACAACTTCAGTTGACTTTGGTTTTGATTGATGTGTTTGCTTGTTGAGCATCACCTGTTTTACATTTGTCTTCCCTGTCAAAAAATCTGTCCAAACTATACTTTCGCTGTCTGACCAAATCTTGATAAATTGGATTTTAATAGCCTCGACAAGAATTTTGATAATTGCTCCCACATGAAACAGATTAATTTAACTTTAGATCCACTCCAGTTTTTCATTATGCCCCTTTGTGAACCGCTGCCTTAGGCAAAGGCACAGAATTTATTTGATAGACATGAATTATATTCTTACGCTGTTGTCTTGCTGATGTCCTGGACACTCTGCAGTGGGTCAATGGTGTCAGGACAGCGCAGGATACAGGGAGCAAAAACTATAGCCAAGGCGTTAGCTGACATGCGGTTTGTATCCTCTTGCAAGGCGATCCTAAAAGCATGAATTCAGTATTAGAACAGTCTATCAGGAAGGAAATAAAACAGTTTCATGTATTATTGCAAGTCTAAGATTACCATAAGAACAGGTTTTTTTATTACCTGACAAGATGAAATATGAGGCGTTCAAGGGTATTTAGGTGAGTTCTGCTTAGCTGGTCAATAACTGAATACACCCCTCTCATCGTTTCCTTTTTATCCTGCAAACCTGGGGAGGTATTTCCACAAGACAAATCACCGTTTACTGTTAGAGCAAAAAAATAGATCTTCTGCTGTTCACTGTAATAAATTATTATTGTGGACAGGATCTCTAGTGTGACACATTTTAAGTACTTGAAAACACAATGTCGTTGGATATCTGATGTTGACCACTTACCCATGGCACGTATAAACTCCTCATACAGCTCAAAGGTCATCAGGGGATTAGGCAGATCTCTCAGCCACTGCTTGAAAACACTAGCAATAACATGGATGTTGTAGTCATCCAGATTCATGCTGTCCACATCTGTATGGTCACAAGGAGAATGCAGACAACACTTAGTAATCACATTTAATCCTTTGCCAGCTAGCATCATTCACTTGTTAGCTATAATCTATAGCAAAAGTCACCTGTGTCAAGTCCCAGCTTGAGTTCCTTAATTTTGTTAGTGGAGCCAGACTTTCTGTATATTCCTTCAGTGTAGAGGCCATGCATCTCAATGTAGTTGATGAGCTTCTCCACTACCAGGGGCACTGTCCTCTCGTCATTGGTCAGACGAGAAACTTCCACTCCGAACTGTCTGGAGGAAAGCTCTGCATCAAACTGTTGACAGACACAAACATAATATACTGTTAAACACATAGACGTGTTGCAGACACATGCACAGAAATGGCATTTTGTGATATTTTAAAATGTTCCCAAAAAATATATTCTCAACCCGCTAACAGTGAACAATCACTGCCAGTGTCTTAGGTGGCAGAAATAACACTAGCTACTGTACCCACTGTAACACAATTAGTGTCATGAGACATTGTTGTGTGGGTGAACAATATGGCCGATTCACCTTCTTACTGCATTTGGTGGTCGTCTTCTGGCAGCACTTTCTGTGGCAGGCGTAGCGGCACACTGGATAAACACAGCCAGAGAAATCACACAGGTCATTTCCATTATCCACAGAAAGGCAGTGCCTCCTCATTATTCAGCAAAATTTGGGACAAAAGAAAAAAAAAAACGTTATCGCTTGAGAGACCAAAGAGGCATTGGGTGGCATGAAGAAAACATCCTGTGCGGGTAAAGGACAAACTGTGTGGAGAAATCTCTGGAGAGACAGAGTCCCAGACCCCATGAGTCCAGTTGAAAACAATCTGATTAGGACTGAGCAGAGAGAGGGCAGGGCTCGCTCTCTGAGGCCAGACTGAACGCAGCTCGGCCACAGACATGGTGTGTGTGTGTGTGTGTGTGTGTGTGTGTGTGTGTGTGTGTGCGCGCGCAAGTTCATGTGAGGTGAAGTATGTGAGATGTTGATGCATCTACAAGTAAACACATGTTGCAATTTCAACATCACATATGTTTTAGGGCTGCAACTGACAATTATTTTAACAATTAATCTGTTGATTGTTTTGTCAATTAACTGGTTGATCATTTGGACTGTAAACTGTCAGAAAGTAGTCACACCAAGAGTTCCCAGAGCCCAAAGTGACACTGCCAGATGTCTTGTTTTGTCTGATCAATGAAACAAAACCCCAAAGATATTCAGTTTATAATCACACAAAACAGAAAAGCAGCAAATCTTCACATTAAAAAAAGACTGGAATCAGCAAATTTTGGTAATTCTTCCTTGATAAACGAAAAAACAATTACTTGACTATTAAAATAGTTGATTAATTTTCTGTCAGTTGAATTATCGATTAAATATTTCAGCACTAATATACCTTATTAAGAAACAATCCTACATCCATGACCCTCAAAACTGTTTCTTTTAAAAAAAAAAGGTTCATAACCTTTTTGGATCTACTTGTATGAAATTCAGGGACTCTTGCTGAATCCCTGGTGTGATATTTTGCATGCACACTCACATTTGCACACGCAGGCACGGTCCATCATCCAGATGAGTGATGAGCAGTATTCACAGTATGTGGGGATGCTGTACTGAGTGGACTTGAAGATGTGACCGTTGTGCTCCTCCACCTGGAGAGAGCAGCAGAGCACAGGTTCATTTGGAGTTCATCTGCATATTTCCGTTCACATTTATATTTATGTTTCCCTTTTTTTTTTTTATTATGGCCTGTTCTATTCTGGTCACTGGTGTATTTATATCTTGTTATTCCAAAGGGGTTGTTATATTTCTTCTGTTATGATAAAGATCATGTTGTAATGATGAGAATGAAGAGAGACTTACAATGTCAGTGTCCTTTTTCCTCCGTTTTTTGCGTTCAGGTTTAGGTAACTGCTGTAGCAAAAAAAAAAAAAGAAAATACAACAGATTTGTTTTAGTATTTATTAGATATGTCACTGTATATGTAAGCATTATTAATAAATATGATGTATAACGTAGAGAAAATGTCTAAACTCTTGGAAACTCACAAAACTTTTCTTACACATAAAAAAATCGTTACACATTCAACTTTCTTATCGGATCCACAACAATTAATGCACGTTTTTCTTTAACGTTACCCCAAAACATAATTAATATAAAGAAGCATAGAGCGTATTTTAACAGTTCAGACATCATCCAAAATCCATAACTGTGTCTATTTTCCTGAGCAGTCAAGAGGCTGTTACGTGTCTTTACCTTGCTGAATGTGCTGTCCAGAGGTTTGTACTCAGTCATGAACTCATCCAGGAAAACTTTAAAGGTGTTGACCCACACTGTGACAGGAGACTCCCTCCAGTCCCTCTGCTCCTGTCGCATGGTCTTCTCCAAGATGTGCTCAAACAGAGCGTAGAGGTCTTTGTAGCGGATGCTCTTACCGTCGTCCATCTAGGGAGGAAGACAACGGGGTCACAGGAGGAGCACAGTATTTACCTATCTTAGGAAATAATGTTCTAGTATAAAAGATCTTTGAAAACTACTACCTTATCTGCTATCATATAAAAAGTAGTGGGAGTTGATTACAAATTTGCACTTCTAATCACTTTGTTTGAGGAAGGATATCATGGGTGATATTTTTTACAGGGTTCATACACCTTTTTAAGAGTAAAATTCAAGCACTTTTCAAGCACTTTCACTCTTAAAGCCTTTATCATCACATCTAAATTGTTACTATAAATGCCAGGAGACAACAAACAAATATGACAACGGGATCGTTTCATTTTAAATATTAAAAGATTTTTTATGAGTGATTGTGTAGATGATGAAACACCAGATTATGTTGAAAAAATTAAGCATTCTTCAAGGAGTATAATCAAATTCAAGTATATTCCTAACCTTGAAAACATAATGGTTAAAATTAGGCATTTTCCAAACTTTCAAGACTTTGTACGAACCCTGTTTATAGATGGTGGCTATAATTTTAAAGAATATTTTAAAAATTTAGATGATCGTGTAAACAGTGTTGACAGCACTTACCGCAAGCGCTGTGGAGTAAGAGTTGAAGATGTTTAGACGGAATTCCTTCAGAGCCTTTTTAAACACAACGTCCACCATGGTGTCCTTCTTACTGTCCTCTGTGTCCAAGTCGTTGATCTAAAACATGACACCACAATCATCTTAGCATGAATCAATCAATCATCTTGACCCATATGTATGAAGAGGATAAGAGAGAGCATGTTTGGCTGTACCTTCTTCATGAGGAAGTCGTTCATGCTCCTGTAGTCGTTGGTGCAGGTGAGGATCTGCAGCGCGTCGTTCTGCCACTGGGCAGGTTCCAGAGTCACGCTGCTGATCTTTACACTGCGCCTCCGCTTCACCTTGGGAGATGGCTCCTTGTTCTCCTTCAAGTCTCTGAACCCTCGATCCAACGTCAGATCAGGACTGCAGGGCGGTGACATGTTTTCCTGACCTGCTACGTGGAAGAGAATTCCCGTCAGTGACACTTCAGTTAAAACAACAGAACTTCAGGTGCATTCAAAGATAAAAAAAAAGACAGTATTTCAGCACCCAACGTCTCCCATTATGTAATTTTCGATTATACGAAAGTCTGTGAAATTGACGTATTTGCTTTTGGATAACGCACCCTCTCCCAGCAGTGGCCCAGTGTCTCCATAGTCTCCATCCAGGGAATCACCTCCACAGATCAGCTTTTCTCTGGACGTCTTCTTATCCCCATACTTGGTCTTGCCCCAGAAACGCATCTTACCACGAACCCTGTTCAAAATGAAAACAGCATTGATAAACTTTCTTCGATTACAGATAAAAATTGTGCTAAAAATATAAATAGCTTTAACTTATAAGTGACAAAACCATCCTAAACAGTTTCTAGTAAGACATAAAGAAAAAAATAATTAGGTAAAACAAACCTTCCATCTTGTGAGTTCTTACGCAGTGAGTCCACTTTGCCCAAATCTCCTGACGACATGGCTTTGTGCATCTTCTTTTGCTCCTCAGAGCTCACAGGCTGAAACAACATCAGGTTGGATAACATGTTAGAGACATGGCAAAACCAAAGAAAAGCCTCTCTACTAATGCATCTCCATGTGATCTAGTGTGCTATGATCTGAGGAGCCAGTTCAAGCCAGTAGATGGCAGCATCACATCAACGGAGCTGCACCAGCTACAGTGTACATCTACCAGAGCTCAGTAAAGCATCAGTAAAAGTGTAAAGGCTATTTATAGCAATCATGATATTACAAAACAATAACACAACAAATAATACTTTTGGAATAATACTGCATTCTGAAACAAGGAACAAATCATTTTTTCCAGGAAAAGAACTGTTAAAAGACAGTAGGAGTTTGTTAAGTGATTTCAAGGATCCCCAAGGTTTGACTCATGACTAGTGCTATGTGCTAAGAGAGGAAATACAACCAAGTGACATGCAAATAATGTTAATCAGCCAGGAAGAATGAATCAAGGAGAAAGGTCACTGTTACAGCTGTGAGAGAAAGAGAAGCCAAGTCATGTTAGAAAGGCTAAAAGTTCTGAGGGAAAACACATTTCAAAAATTGTTCTTCATCTATCATGATGCGTAAAGTCAAATTAAAAATCACCGTTGATAATGATTTCTGGAGGGGTTGTCAAACCAATAAAGTACTGGATTAATGGCTTGTTTGACAGCCTGGAGTTGGGATGGAAATTAACAGCAGCCACCAGCCAAAATTCTGGTATAATATGAACGTGCCTGGAAGATTTCAGACACAAAATAATGATTTACTATTGAGTGGCTGGTGAATTTGAACATTTATCTGTCAGTGGCTGGTAGATGTTCACATTTTAAAATGTTAATTTCCCACCCTAATGTATATTTGTGTATTTTATTTCAAAATGTCTTTGAAATACCTGCATTGAACTACCTTTGAAATGTCTTCCACTCTTATGGAAAGTTATTGCACATTTTTAGAAAACAGAAGTTTGTTGAAGCTCAGTTTGAGTCAGAAATGTGATGCTGATGTTCTCTGCTGAGGGGTTAGAAACGTCAAAGAGAGAACGTAGAGAGGGCCACTGTGGGTTTAGATGGCGCCTGTTACCATGTCTGAGTCACTGAAACAGGACCCTCTTAAGCCTGCCTCCTTCGAGTTCTGTTTGGAGAGGGGTAGGGTGTAATGACGGGGGCTGTCGCCGTCATACTCATCCTCGTCTGAATCACCCCCAGCTGAGAGCATGGGGGCGCGGGTGAGGAAGTCGGAGCGAGTCCGTGCCATTCTGGCTTTCTTTTTTTGTCCCACTCTGCCAACCTGGAGTTTACCAGAAGTGATAATATTTAAAAGGTGTCTTCAATAACCTGTAGAGGAGCTTTAGTGCATTTTGTTCTTTACAGAGGTGAGCTGTGTCGTTTTTAGTGTTAAGATTGGGAGATATCCCGCCAAGATTCATTAATTCATTCACTTCACAACACAACACAACACAACACAACACAACACAACACAACACAGCACAACACAACACAACACAACACAACACAACACACTCCTGCAAACTTGCAAACACATGCTTGAATGTCTGTTTTCTAAAAGGAAAAAGGAGAGGTTGCTTACATCCCGCGCTTTTGTTCCTTTAGACGGCTTGGAGACCGGTGATGTGGGTCCTTCTCTGGGAATGGCTGCAGGTGTTTCTTTAGTGACAACATCACTGTCAAACCTGATAAATACAACATAAATACAAAATGTTATTAATGTAAAGAAATGAATCCAAATAAAGAATGCATTAAGTGGCAACCAAGAAGAAGTGTGTCAATGAGAACTGCATTAAATTCACACTTAAAGTCACTAGGTGAAGAATGTTTATGTGTTTATAGCATCTTTCAAATTACTCTGATGGTATAATTTGTTTTTATAGAAAAATGAGCCAATCCCGATGAAAACTGGTGCAGTGTTACTTTCAGCTCATTCATCTCAGTGTCACTGTGTCAGATACATAATGTGGGGTAGCTGTAACAGTGCCTTTGTGATACGACCACTGGGGGGGCGCCAAAGTCAGAAATGTTCACATTCTTCACATAGTAGTCTAGATTTTGGGTCTTACCATGTAAACAATTTATGTTACCACGATTCATTTTAGTTATTTATTTGATCCTTAATGGAAACTTGATTTATTGACCCCTTGAATGTAAACATATATATTTATTTATCTATTCATTTATTTGTTATGGTTATCATAGCCTTGCTTGTTTTTGATTTTTCCCTTGGGTCTTTGTATTCTTATTGATAGTAATGCATTTTTATTATTCCTACAAGATATTCATACATAGTGCAAGCAATGTATTATTACTCACTTTGTAAATGTCACTTTGTCCTTTGGAGAGAAGAAGATGTTGCCTGGCTTGTCTGTCATACTAACTGTGGTGCCTTGATTACTTGGTGGCTTCTTGGTAGCGGTTCTTGCTCTGGTTCCTCCTCCATCTTTGGACTCCAGCGTGAGTTTGGGGGCCCAGCCCTCGGCAACAGGCCTGCGTCTTTCTCTGGGAGCAGAAGCAGGTGGAGGAGGCATCTGGGGTTGAGGGGCACAGCCCTGGATGTCTTCACCCGAGGGAGAGTGCGCCGATGGAGCGGTGGAGTCTGACCGTGTTCTGGCGTGAGGAGTCAGCCCTGCTGTTCTCTCAATCAGAAGGGAACTGGGTCTAAGGGGCCTGCCGGAGGTTGCAGTTCCACCAACATCTTGTCCACCCTGTCGACTCTGCTGTATCCTGTGCAGAGCTTCTCCTCTTTGTTTCTCAAACATGTCTCTCTCGTACTGAGCGAAGAAAAGGCGCTGCCGTTCCAGCACTTCTTTCTGTTGTCTGATCTGCTCCATCATCTCCTTTTCATTCTGCTGCTGCTGATTACGCTGCCTCTCCTCCTTCTCCTCGTTCAGTCGCACCAGCTTCTCTATGACAGCCTGGTCAGCCTGGGGGAGAGAGGTAGAAATAGGGACGGGACCTTGAGGCACAGGAGCTGGGTCTGGTTTTTGTGGCGATGGTGTCAACTCCCCTGTCTGGGCTGCAGAATCTCGAACCTCTACAGGGGGACGGACAACATCACTCAGCTCTTCGCTTAGTGGTGTTTCTTTCTGCATACTGATGACCACCACCACTGGTCGACGCATTGACTCTCGCCTTTCTTTGAGAGGCTTTGTAACAGTGGTGGAGGTTGTAGAGACGGCTGCCTCCGAGTCTTGTTGAGGCTCTTCTGCAGGACGACGGGAGATGACCATGCTGCCCTCAGTTGCAGGGACGTAAAAGGTAGGGAGGTAGTTCTCGATTTTGGGCGGATGTGTGGGGGCAGAGGGGGCTGCCCGATCCATTTTGGTCTGACCCTGGTCGCCTGGGTGGGCAACAGCATCAGAAACACCTGTCCTGTGTGGTACAACTGGCTCAGATACTGGAGCGACTGAAGGAAGAGGGGAGCAGGGGTCCTCAATCTCTGTCACCTCCTCTGTAGCCTTGGGTGGCTCCTCATCCATGCTGAGGAGCTCAAAGCTGCCTTTGGAGCTCTGGCTGTCGGGCGTGCCCTGGGGTGAACGAAGAGGTGGGGTTGCAGGGGGCACCAGCTCGACAGACCAGCGCCGCTCCTCCGATGGGGACGAGGCTCCACCGGTGGTTGCCCGGACCTTGAGGAGCTCCAGGCTGAACTTGGCCTGCTCCAACTCTCTCATCCGCCGGCTCTCTCTCTTGGCCCGAGTGGTTTTCTGGCTGGGCTCATCTACAGTTCTGGACCTCTCTCGCACCACCACAGTGGATGTCTGGATTGAGGCCGGTGCTTCAGTTTGCACTTTAGAGGGGCTCTCTTTAGTCCTAGCAGGTTGTCTTCCAACTCCGTCCTCCTTAACTGCGCCCTCGTGACTGCTGAGGATTTGGAGGCTCCTTTCCCGTTGCTCGTAGGAACGATCCTCCCATGTGCTGAGGTCCAATCCCATGATTCTCTCGGGCGCCTCTTCCTCTTCTTCTGGTGAGAGACTCACCTGGCCATTCTGTAGCTGCAGCAGCTTCTCCTGCTGCTCCTTCTCCTCCCTCAGTCTCTGTTCTCGCAGTTTTTTGAAGCTGCCAATCAAGAAAGCATGGTTACAACTTTAGCTGATGTCAAACTACTTCCTACTTCTATTATCAACTAAAGTTATTCAAATTATAACTACCTCAAGTATTCACCAAACTCAAGAGTATGATTTAGTTCTTGCTCTCAGCAGCTCAGCTGATTGTAGAGCTGCTTTGGGTTGGATTGTTTGCGTAATGGCATGCTCTTACCAAGCCTGGTCTATAAGCACAGTGAACAATGGCCAAATACACTGCAAGAGCTGTGTGCAAAGATTAATCTGGTTTTGCACCAGCTTGAGCAAAAATCATGCAGTCACCTACCCTTTGAAGTTATTTTCCGAGTATTGAGCCTTTATAAAAATGCTAAAATGTTTGCTTTTGTTTAACTAAACTTCTTCTACCAACCAGATCTGTTACTGCTCAAGGTAATAGGTGTTCTACAGTATGGCTTACCTCTGCCTGGCGAGGTAGCCTCTGCTAATTGCCTGTAGTTGAACCACAGCGGCATACAGACGCAAGTAGGCTTCTCTGGCTTGATGACAGCGCCAGGCTGTCTGAATGACCAGAGCTGCTGTGCAGCGCCGGTACAGCCACAACCTCCACGCCCTCTGCAGCACCAGAGCAGCCTCCCTACACAGCCTGAACCTCTGACGCTTCCTGTAACCTCGCCAGTGAGTCTGCAGACACAAAGCTGCCCCTTCCTGGACATTAGGGTCATAATCCTCCTCCTCCTCCTCTTCTATGGGCCGGTACAAACGCCACGATTTCTGTGAGGAGATGATGACAATGATATATTATTTTTATGATACTATGAAGGTTTTTTCCTTTTTAATACATTTATATGTATTAAGTACAGCAACTCCATATAAGCGTCTTTACTCAAAGGGTAATAATCTAACCCCATAATTTTCTTTTATGGGACTGAAAAATACATTTGATTTGAACTGTATTTGAGTTGGACTTTCACGCAGATTTCAGGCTAAATTTAAGATAATTTAGAGTTTAGGAACTTAAGCTAAAATAAAACATGCTTGTCAACAGATACCTTTCAATTTTTTCATTTCAACTTTTGTGTTCCACTGTACTAGGATGGGGCAGTATGCATGAAATCAGTATCACAATATTATTACCAATATATTTCCGATTTTGATTAGTTTCACAATATTGCAAACGTAAGCAAAATTATATAAAATATATGATGACTGATGCAATGAACTGTGTTTCATTGTTATGCATTACATCATACAAACCTTTCACCTAAATAAAACAAAAACTTGAATGATTAATTTATTTGTTCGTTTTTTATTAAAATTTGCTTTGACAGAATTTTGTAAAACTATGATCATATTATCATGATACAATTCAACACAAAGTCAATAAGCATTAATACTGAATTAACGCTCACTTTCAGGAGCATCTTCCAAAACAAAAACAATAAAAGTGATTTAAAACATACAGAAGGAAAAGACAGAAATGAAGTAGATGGAGATGAGATCAGTGATGATGAAAAGCATTGATTTCACTGTACCTGGATGCAGATTGCTGCTTCTCTCATTCTGACAAACTGCTTCCTCTCCAGCCGGGCTCTGAATCGCCGCTGCAGCGTGACGATACGTCTGAGAACTTCCCTGTGGAGTAAGGCCTGCAGCCGCTGACGCTCAGCCTCCCGTAGAAACACCTGAGGGGAGGGACCACAATGGAGTCAGCACAGGGTAACACGCATACTTAAGGAAGAACGGGGTTGTCTGGCCGCACACAAAAAGACACACACACACACTCTTTCACTCCCAAACACACACACACCCCCCCACACTGGCCGGATACATGGTCACAAGTATGTCAGGTATGATCCTCTAATTATATAGACAGGATCCCAAAGCCATGGACCCCTCCATCATGCCTCATTCATACCGTGGACTTGCCCACACCAAATATGGGGCACTGTCTTCATTACATCCTTTTTTTCCAGAGGGAGGATGCTTTCAGGTAATATGAGGTTATCCCCAACACTATCCTTTCCCTATGTTTATGACTATTTATAGTTTTTAACAGTTTAATAAACTCACAGAGTTTGAGTAATTTAAAAAACCCACAATATTTTGAGTAAATCAATTTTAGGTCTTAGACTGACATTTTCCAGATTCCTAAATGCCTCAACATGCAGCAACAGTTAGTATAACATTAAACACATAATAACACACAGTACATTGAGCCTCAACATTTTCTTTTCACTGTCACCAAAGACATAACAGAAGAAAATCTCTAAACCACTGTTTTGCCCTACCTTTTCATTTTACATCTGGATTATACGTTGTGACCTTATTGAACTTGTTGAACCCTGATATTCCTCTTAAATTCCTGCTTAAGTAGCATTCTTTCTATACCATATGTCTTATATTTTCAGCTTGTCCCTAGACTCTGAAATATTCAAAACCAGAATCCAGTTTTTTAGACACAATTAACTGTTACTCTGCATGGTAGTTTTGGTATTGAAGGAAACTTTGGAACCATCAATAAAATCTTAATGTAACTTCTGAGAGCTTACCTGTGTAACATTCAGTAACGATGAACAAATTATTTTAATTTGTTTGTACAGTAGAGGAGGCATAATCAGG
This sequence comes from Macquaria australasica, assembly GCA_005408345.1. Taxonomy (NCBI): domain Eukaryota; kingdom Metazoa; phylum Chordata; class Actinopteri; order Centrarchiformes; family Percichthyidae; genus Macquaria; species Macquaria australasica. The sequence continues at coordinate 812,735 of SEMN01000175.1, forward strand.
CAGCGATCATGTGCCATATTAAAAACAGATGTAGCACTACAGGCGTTTTCGGACTGGAGGAACTTTTTTATAGCTGGACCCCTCCCATTTTTATTGTATTCGCACTGCAAGAACTGGGACCAATTGTAGATCTTAGAACGCCATTTTGAGGGACTTTTTTTTTTTACGGTGATTGTTCGAACACATGAGCCAATGCAGCACCGGCAACCGCCATCTTTAAAAACCTGTGTAAAAGCTCATAACGGTAGCCTTGAAAAATGGACCAAAACATGGACAAATGGACCGACCAGTGAAGTCCAGGATTTATTGAGCGTATATGCGACGGAGGAAATACAACGTGATTTTGACTCGTCAAAGTGAAATATAAAAATATTGTGTGTGATGTTGGGAGTGAAGTTGCTATACCAAATGCCGGCCGGATTACGTCACTTCAGCGTTCCTATTGGCGATGCGAATGCAAATAGAAAAAAAGCCCTTGATGGTATTTAGTTCTCGGGGGAGCTCCCCAGTGGGCAGTTCCTCTCAGGGAGTCCCCAGAACCGTTTGGTCCGAAAACGCCGTATGTTTTACTGTATTTGTATATCACCTAATTAGAAAGAACTGCAAAGAGGAAAGGAGAGGGCAGGGTAAATACCATCGTCTTTCCCACTTGGCACCCATCTGGTTCTAGGTCTAGCTGGTCCAGAGACTGCTGGATGCCCTCTCTGGTGGCACTGGTGCCCTCTGGGAGCAGCACACAGAAGTGATGGACAAAATCCTATCAAGAGAACAAGAAAAGGTGTTAATGAGAAATGTCTTTATTACCCTACAGTATCTGTTCTGTTTGTGTCGTGCACAAGATGTCTGTCCAGTAATATGTATAACAAAAGGTTGACTTTCTGCTAAAGCCATCAGTGTTTCTAACACTGATTCCCATACAGGATTAATTGGTTGGGGATGTACACACTGCGGCCTTGAATTTGAAATATAACTCTTGACCAGCGGCAGAAACTGAAGCAGCCTCCTGCAGTATCCCTTGAGCAGAAAAAAAGCTGTCAAGGCACATGTGGTTTCAGGTAAAAGTCCATGCTGTCCATATTTGCAGGGGTTCAAACATCATGGCGTAAATATGCTGAACTCCCACTCTTCAAACTGAGGCCCATTGTCTGAATTCAATACACGCTGCACCCTGGGCTGTAGGGGGTGGATAGGGAAACAGATGCTGTGTTTATACAATTACAAGCATGGGGAGTGTTTCAGAGACCCGAGGACAATGGAGAGGCTCTGTTCTGAAGAGTCGGGAAGCAGCAGAGTCCTCCAGAGTGATACCATGCCCAAGATATTTCTCATTAGTGCTGACCGTAGCACTAAATATGTTTGGAGGAATTTGTGGTAAATGACGATGTCTGATGCTAAAATCATCTGAGTGAGATCATCGAAATAGTTTAAGTTTTATGAGTTTTGCACTCAGTTATGTCAATTTTAAACTAAAAAGGTCAGTCGACACAAATAACTTAATATACAGTGTTATTTTTATGTTAGTTTTAAAATGTTAGTAGGAGCCATTTTTCAGTGGTGGAAGAAGTACTCAGTGAAAGCACCAGTACAATAATGAAAAATACTGCATTATGAGTAAAAGCCCTGAAAAATCCTACTTCAGTAAAAGTACAAAAGTAAAGTATACTTTAAGTATTCCAAGTAAAACTACTCAGGAAAACTGCCTCTGTGACTGATACATTATATATGTTATGTTATTATATTATTAATACTGATGCAACAGTGTGTAAGCAGCATTTTACTGTTGTAGCTGGTCGAGGTGGAGCTAGACTACTTTATATACAGTTACGTAGTTTAGTCCAGGAGTTCCCAACCTAGGGGTTGGGCCCCTCCAAAGGGTCACAAGATAATTCTAAGGGGTTTGTGAGATGATTACTATTGGATAATTTGACCTTTTTGGGCATCAAACAGATATTTAAAAGAAACCATCTGAGATGTTTAAAGGGCAAATGTCTCTTTGGTGCAACTGGAACTCACAGACATCTAAAACGTGACTCGGAGCCCAAACTACACACTGTGTTTTTGCAAGGGGTCACAAACAAAAAAAAGATTGAGAACCAGTGGTTTAATCTTTAACAATTCAGTGTATTTTATAAGCTTATATGCTGTTTTATGTAAAATCTTAATCTTAAAAGTAACTAGTAATTATAGCTGTCAGATAAATGTAGTGGAGTAGTAGCAGAAAGCAGCATAAAATAAGATATACTAAAGTAAAGTACAAGTACCTCATGAGTGCAGAACTTGAGTAAATGTACTTAAGTTACTTTCCACCACTGCAACTTTCTAGTGAAGTCTGTGGCTTATCCTGAGTAAGTGGGACATTGTTTCTGGACGTTGTTAAAATGACTCTGAAATTACAGATTTTCAATGCTTTGAGTGCCATAAATGAAATTCCATTACCGTTGATTATATTTGGGAGGCAGCAGGAGTTTTAGCAGCAAACTCCAGCAAATAAAACCTAAACTATCTGCACGGCTACAGTAGAGACCACCATGGTTACAAGGAGAAAATAAGTTGTGATTTGGTGAAGGGACTCGCACGGTGACTTAATCTTTGGCTAAAACCTCGACACGACATGACTGACGCGAGTGAACATTCAAGACCACAAAATGGAAACTAATGTAAGAAAAAAAACTGGAGTGGGAGTGAGCCACTCCCAAACGTTTTCTATCCAAAGGCTCACTCACAACATGATCTGCTTTATTAGTCACACAGCATTTCTCACAGGGTTGACATTATTCTTGTGAGAGCCAGTGTGGTTAAGATGGCTGCCACCTCCCATCCCCCATAATTCTCTCTTGACACAATGAATCCTGGCTCAAACAACACCAGCAGCATGCTTCCTGGAGATGAATTCATCACTGGCACCTAAACTCTTGGAAACCTGAGTGTTGTTTAAGTTTTGGGAAGTGAGCAGTGCGATTGATAGTGCATCAGTGTTCTGGCCTGCACTGAGGAAACATGTTAATGTGATCTGCTGCTGAACTCCTTTTACCATTTGGTTTATTGAGAATTTGCTTCCTGGATAACATGATACTTTACATTTCCAGACAAAGATCGCAAAATAGCAGATTAAGCGGGTCTGTTAAAACTCTCAGGAAACTAACTCTCAGGAACAAAAAGCTGCACTGCAAACTGGGGTTGTGGAGTCTAAAATGTGGCCATGAATCATGGATAAGATGCTATTAAGAAAAGATGCTATTAGTTTAAATATGGCAGGTAGAGAATCCAGTGTTGTTGGAGCTTGAACCACATTAAAGAAGTCCAGGTATCTTTGCATCTGCTGCTGTGATTTTGTACCATTCTTTTCATAATTTTACATAATTTTGTATGCATGGACTACCAACAGTGGTGGAAGCAGTATTTAAATACTTAAGTAAAAATACCACAATTTAAAATTGCTTCATTACAAGTTAAAGTCCTGCATTCAGTATTATCAGCAAAATGTACTTAAAGTATCAAAAGTAAATGTATTTATAATGCAGGAAAATTACCCGTCAGTGTTATTTATTTATTTTATTTATTACTAATGCATTAATTTGTAAGTATTATTCTAATGTTGCTGCTGGTAAAGAGGGAGCTAGTTTGAAGTATTTTAATACTGTTAATCTTTAACAACGCATAATTTGTATTAACAGATCACATGTTTTGTATGTAAAATATGAATCTGCAAATGTATGTAGTGACTATAGCTTTTAAATGAATGTAATGGAGTAAAAAGTACAATATTTCCTTTTTAAATCTAGCATAAAATGGAAATACCCAAGTATAGTACAAGAAACGTATCTTAAAACTGTAGGCTACTTAAGTACAGTGCTTGAGTAAATTGTGAATGCACCCAAATTCTTGGGAAATAAACTTTATGTGTGAACTGTATTTGTTTATCTCCAATCGCTTGTTTCTTCTTTTGTCACTTACTGTATGAAATATAAAAGTGATATAAATGACAGTTAAGAAAATCTGGACTAAGATGTTTAAAGAGTATCTACGGGGGGGAAATGTGTTACCTTGAAGTTGTACTTGATGTTGTAGCCCGACTGCCGGATGCGCACAGTCTCCAGCATACCTGTGTAACGCAGCTGCCTCAGCACCAGGTTATCATTAAACCTTAAGGGCAGCTGAGAAAGAGAAAGCCAGAGGGGAAAAAAAGATAATCGAGGAGAGAATGACAGAAAAAGGAGAAGCGATAGGCGGCAAAGGTTACAGAGACAAGAGGGGGGAAATGATGAACAGCTTTAGAAAAGTTCAAACTTCAAAGGAAATGAAAAATGCTTTGAAAAGTAAACCAAAACAGTCAAAGCGAGCTGCAGTCTGGAGTGAGCGCACTGTACCTTCTCAGCATTGGAACGGATGCACTTGACAAAATAAGGCTCAGACTGACCCAGAGTCTCCATTAGCTTATTGAGCGAGGCCTACAGAAGGAGAAGAAGCCAAATTTAACACACAGAAATATATATATGTAAAGAAATAAATATAAGGCATATGTAGAGGCACACTGCTTTTGTTGCTGCACAGTTGTGCAGGCAAAAAGGCAAACTCAGGTGTCTCTGTCGGTCCATCTATAAGCAAAACTCTTTGCTGCAAGATTAAAGTCACTGCCTGCGATCATAAATACTAGCAATATAAAGAAGAAGCCATGTGTAGTATTTCCATGTGCAATTATGTATGTGTAAACAATTCAGAGGCAGGAGGAATCCAGTCCCCCACCCCCCCTCCATGGGAGATTAAAGCAATCAGAGCAGCACAGGATGTGGGAAGTGAAGTCATCCACACACTGGGGCCAGGGCTACCTGCCAGAGGGGCCTCGGCGCTCATCTCTACCAGAGCACAGAGCTCACTTTCAAAGAAATCAGGAAGAAAATAGCAGGGTTTCTTTTGGTTGTTGAAAGTTTTTGTGGTACCGGACTGCCAATGACCTAAAGATAACCAGATTAATCTGAATGTTACTGGTAGTTGTCAGTCTCACCTAGCTCACATTTGGGGACACTCTTTGAATAAAAAATCCTCTGATAACAAATGCTAGAAACAAAGTGCAGAGCACCTACATTTTAATTGTTTTCAGCAGTTTAAATGATAGGAAACAGCTCTTTTTTTCTACAAGAATCACTAAAGTTATCTGTTTTCATGGTCTCATCTCCGACTAACTGAATATTAGTAAGGACTTTTAAAAGGGTGTGTCAGTTACTGAGAATAGCCAAACTTTCTACTTTCTCACCAAATCAAAAGTATTTTTTATGAGACATTTATTCCTTCTTTTTTTTTTTGTTAAATTCCCAGACACGATGTCATGCATTTAAGACTTTTTGGGTGGGTGTGTGAACTACGTAATAGGCTTCACACAAATTATGGACAAATACAGGGATAATACAGTGGACAGTAAAGGAAATGGAGAGACGTTTCCACCCACAGCCAGTTGGAAAGGACACACCATGTTTTTATCATATTCACAGCTGGAGGGAGATTCCTCGGCACAGCTCAGCCTAATCATGTTATTTTTACACTGAGAGCACGGAATGGCAAATCATTGAGCTCTGCAGTATGCTACTGGCTCTGTGTGTGTGTGTGTGTGTGTGTGTGTGTGTGTGTGTGTGTGTGTGTGTGCCTGACCTGGAACTGTGCGCTGATACTGGGTGGTTTCTTCTTCTTGTGGAGGTGAAGCAGTGACTTGGTGATGCGGTCGTGAAGCGTCAGGTTGCTGAGGTACTTCAGGGACTTGACATTCAGTAAATGCTGCAGGTGTGAAGCCAGAGTCAGGCGATAATGTTGATAATGTTAACGAGTACATCAGAAGATACATTAAAAGATATCCTGAACTGTACCTTCGGAAGAACTGGCTTAGATTTGTAGTTTTTGTTCCTCCTGTTTATGGAAAACAGAAACAGAAAAGTTAGTCTATTTTGAGCTCCGAGCAACAGAATCCCTCTTTTTGTTCTTTGACTCAACAGGTGAGGAGGCTACCTTCTTTTACTGTCAAGTAAAAGGTCAACAAAGCATTGAATTAATTCCAGAAATTCTTCCCGAGTGGGTCATATCCCTGTCAGTGAAGTGGAACTTTATTCATCCCTGTGGGGGAATTCTCCCTTCGCTTCCATAAGGAGGTCGGAGGTCAGAGGTCAGGGTCAGCCACAGAGCAGCACCCTTGGAGCTGATAGGAATGCAGTGATCACTGAGGCCACAGATGTTTGCTGACACCGAGTTTGAACTCAGGTCAAAAATAACGAATAACAGTAGAATAAAATGATGCTGAAAATAGTTTTGCATTTTAGAGCACAAAGAAAACCACTAAAAAGTGTCTTAATTATGAGGGCAGTACTGTATATAATCTCTAAATCAGCATTAAAGGAGAGTTTAAAGCATTATGGTGACTGCGGCGGCGTCTTGTTACTGACATGAGGATGTCGTGGGCTCTCTCCAGGAGTTTGCTGCTGGCAGAGTTGACAAAGATGCCGTCTTCTTCTGTGGTGGAGCTGCTGGATGATAAGCGGCTCTGTCGACCCACGCGCCCGTTCCAGCCGAGGCCCGGAGACCCCCTTAGGACAAAACACACACAAAGGCCAATAAAAGAGATTCATTTTTGAAAATCCAAACTTTACACATTATTGCTTACCTTAGTCTACGAACATTTACATTGCAAACCGGACTCCATATCTATCTTGACAGGTAATAAGATATATATATATATATATATATATATATATTAAGATTTATGATGGCCTACACTTAACAATGATATCTTTTACCATTATCACATCACTTTCATATTTCATTTTTAAATGACTAATTTATGGTGTTTTACTCTTTTTTTTTTAATTGTGCTTGTTTCAGAATGATCATTTTAGTATTTTTATATGTACTTCCATGTATTTTGCACTTAACTATCTGTTTAAATTTAAGAGTTTGTTCTTTTTTGCATTCTATCTACTTTACCTCTTATAATTTATTTATTTTCTGCAGTAATGAGACAGTAATCAACAAAGATCTGTTGGGATTGCGAGAGTAAACTTTCTCGGCTACATTAAAAATCAGTGTTTGACAGTCTGGTTTGATTAGTGTGTGCAGGGTCTCAGACACAACATCAAATACCTGATACAACACATAGCTTCGTCCTTTTGGCACTTCTCATATATTGGTGAATATGCTGGAGAGATCTGATGTAGCTTAGCTTTAGCATATCATTTTAAATTGCATCAATGCAACAGTGTCTTGTATTTTGTAAAGGGGATATTTTTCCAAGAAGGAATGTCACCAGCAGGGGCAGTAGTTTCCAGTATTTTTTTTTTTTTTTACCCTTGGAGGGAGAGGAATTCATCTCACACAGAACTCGACACAGTTCACAGTTTACTGAAGCCTCAAAGGGTTTAAACCTCAGGCCTCAAGGTGAAACCTAACCACCTGCCCAGAACACAAACAAAAACACAGGCGGTCAGGTCATGGTTAAAACCATTAACCATTCTGAACTATTTTAGCCCAGAGGAGAGGACAAGAGAGGAGAAAAGGCAACTGAGGTAAAAAAGCAAGAAATGAAAGGCAATCTGCAACATCATTGTTCAGAATCAGAGTACAGCTGTATCACTGATTCAGCTCTTCACATCCGTTGGAGCACTTTATTTTGTTTCCAGTATCATCATTTATAGGTTTACAAGAACTTCTCCTGATGAGTTAACAAGCCACACACTGTGACAGGTAGCAAGATGTGTTTGGTAACTCATACTGTGTTATTAGCAGGGGGCTGAATCATTCCTAGAGAGGAAACGAGGTGGGACAGGAGCGCGTGGAGAGGTGTTTAACGGCTGATGAAAATAAAAGAAATACAGAACAACAGGTGAGAGGGTTGAGCTTTTGGAACTGTAGCTTTTTGGCGCAGGGCCACCTGTTTGGGCTGAAAGTGATTGTCCACTGTTGAAATACATAAATATGATTTTTAAAAAGTAGCTTGTAAGATAAGTAAATGGAGCTTCAGTGTTTTTCAGTTTTTTTTTTCACATTTAAAAGCGCCAACAGTACATTTGCTCTTGAAGCTGTTTTTAGCCGTGCTGTTAGCAGCGTGTCTCTACGGATGGCAAGGTCGGTCGCTCCACCACTTTGGTCCAGAAATATCTCGACAACTACTGGATGGACTGCCATGAAATTTTGTCCAGACGTTCATGGTCCCCAGAGGATGAATCCTACTAACTTTGGTGATGCCCTGACTTGTCATCTAGCGCCACCATCGGGTCAAGATTTTAATCTATGCAATACTGATGACATTATCATCAGCCTCAGCTCTACTTTGTGTGTTGTGCTAATTAGCAAATGTTAGCATGCTAAAATAAGATGATTAACATCAGTATGTTAGCAGTGTCATCGTGAGCATTAGCATGCTGATATTAGCATTTAGCACAAAGCACAGCCTCACGTGGTTAAGGACATTGAAAGCCACTGAAAACCAGAGTCAAGTTCCTTGTATGCCTGAACATACGTGGCCAGCAGTAAAGCTCATTCTGATTAGAAAATAATAAATAATAATAAAAAATACATGTTTAACTTAATCTTTTCTTTTCCAGTGAAATCTCAAAATAATGTGTGTTGAATTTGAAATACATTGTGGACGCTTGCTGAAAATAGGAAACAGGAGTAAAAAAAAACAATGACAACGGAGGTGTGACTGGCCTTTCCATTAGTTTTTCTCTCAATTGGAGGCTCAACTATCCTTACTACCCTCCACAGTCCCAGAGTAGTACAGATACATATGATTTGTACTACCAGCCTGCATTACAGACAGATTATGGCAGAAGATCCTCAAAGCTCCAGTATGTAAGTGTAAATCAAAGTCTTTGGATTTAGATTTATTTACGGGTTTATACTCTATCCTCATATAATCTTAGGACCAGTATTCAAGGGTTTATAGTGTACGACCAAGCCAGAAAATAACTTTTGACGTCACAACATGAAGCACAAATCTTCTGTTTGCATCTGGCCAACCATATAAATTTCTCCCCAGTTGATCATCAATCTCACTAAATGTTGATAGCACAATATGCTTCTTGTAGTGAGTGTTTATCTCCATAGTCTCTCTGAGAGTCCCATAAAGCACTGCACTGTCCGCCGCTCAGCCCAGCCAGCAAGCACCCTGCAGGGACTGAATATTTATATTTATTCTCCGGGCACTCCTCTCCAATGCATAGCTCTGACTTTACATCACAGAGGAAGCAGCTGCACAGTGTTTTAGTGCTCTCCTAGTATGCAGAGGATGAGTGTGCGTGAGTGTGTGAGCGAAAGAAAGAGACAGAGAGGGAGGGCAGAGGTTGCAAATCACATTAAGGAGGGATTTTAACAGCCCCAGACTGAGCTCCTGTGGAACAAAAGCCGTCTTGTACGCGCCGCTCTCCGCTACCAGTCGTGGTCGCGGGCTGCTAATCTCACGGTCCGCAGCTAATTAGAGGAGGTGGTGGACCGGGGTCTCGGTGGGGTGGTATGAGAGTGACGCTTGGGCTCACAGCACAGTCATCACTCTTTATTTTAAAAGGCATGCCACGCCTGTCTCAGTGACAGAGGCTCTGCAAGAAAGGTATTAAGGGGTTTGTTGACAATCACTACTTCCAGAGCTCTTTGTAATACCAATATGTATGTTAGATTAAATACTGAATTTACGGGACGTCCTGGAGGCCTAGGGATCAGGACAATGAACCACAATGGTTTGAGTTCGACTGACTGGGGACCTTTGTTGCAGGTCGTTCCTCATCACTTCCCTAATTTCCTCTTGTTATTGTTCAATAAAAGCAATATGAAGAATAAATAATCCAAAGAAGCGAAAGAAGAAGGGGTGAAGAAAATTGAAAAGATAATATAGAAACAAATACTATGGAGATAAATATGCAAGTAATCAATAATCTTTCATATGATGAATTTTGAATGATGATGTGGGAAAAGCTAATTTTCCTTCACTGTGCCACTACATAAATATATTTACAAGGGATGGACAAAATATAATTAACAACTGTGCATTATAATCCAATCTCATATAATACTCCTCCAATAAATACTACCTTTATGAAGCAGTTAGGTTTAACTGTATGGTAACTTTTGAGCCGGTAGTTTGTGCTGTTAGATTGCATTACAACACAGTATTTTGTCCTCATGCGAGTCCAGAATATCTGCGTATCTGTGGTACTTTATGAATCATGAGTCATCACGAGGACCTGGCTTTAAATTGTGTCTTTATTTCCGTGTATAAGTACTGATACAGCAGTAATTTATTCCTTCAGTTATGTCTGTTTCCTAAAAACTCTCCCGACTTGACCTGACAAGAGATCGGAAGTTTAATAAAAGAGCTTGAAACACACTTTTACGTCTTAAACCTTAAGACGCAGCGCAGACTCTTACCGTGGTGATTTCTCATTGATGGTGTTGCTTCCCTGAAGGTCTGACAGTGGCGTACGTGGACTCTTCCTGGTTACACCTGATCATGGACAGACAAGGTGGCATCATGTGAAAGAACACAGAAACACATGCTCTCTCTCTCTCTCACACACACACACAAAACAGACAAAGACAAACAAATCCCTCAAACCCTTCTCAAGCAAAACCACACTTCACTTCTGACACCATGTGAAACTCCAGTGTTATTGTGGTGAGTGTTATGTGCCTTTTTGTTGGAACTACAATCTACTGCAGGTGATTTAATATTGAAACAAAGATCTGCGAGGTTAATAGTGAGTTACTCTTGTTAGTGTCAAATAGTTTAAAATTTAGTTTGGACTGCTGGTTTGCTTAAAGCCCTGATTAGTTATTTAAAATATTCAAACCACATTTTGTCCCGTGATCAATTATCTCATGAAGTAAGATTTAACTAAAGAGAATTTAAAAAAAAAGTAAAAACTAAAAGCAGAATGGCTTTAATTAACTACTACAGAGTGATTGCTGGGTTTTGGCAGTGATAAGCCTCGAGTTGCTGGCAAAGTGATACAGTTCATACATCAGCGTTCCCTCTGAACCGACAGCCAATCAATCACGGTGATGAGAAATAAGAGAAATCTACAGTGTGTGTGAAAGAGCAATCTGAGAGAGCATTTTATCAGGTGACTTAACAGAATACCGTTTTCAGTTTCGTCACTTTGTACAACATTTTCACTCTCATCTGGAGCTGCAGGGTGGTACAAAACAAAAAGACACAAACACAGAGTGTGATGAAATGTTTGCAGACGGAAAAGTGACCTTTTGGAAGAAGTGTGTGAGGTCGGCTGCGTGTCCTGTGAGCAAGTTAGTGATAATAATACACACATCTGCGTCCCAGCTATGTCCTACCTGTGTACCCCCTCAAGTCTTCTATCACCATCACCAGCCTATGTGCTATTAGTGACAGGGGACGTTGGTTGATTATAGACGTGTCCTGTGGTGGACAAGCAAATAGACCCACTGCCCAACAGACAGGACTGCACATGAAAGTGTAGCTGTGTTGTTTCCCCAGAACCAACAGGAGCTGATACAACCATGCATTTCTCTGCTAGCCTTCTGCTAGCACAGTGTTAGAGACAGAATGGCCGAAGCATGCTAGTAAACAACATGCAAGACAAGACTAAGAACAAATGCATGCAGGTGCACAGGGGGGGGGGGGGGGGCAGAGGGAGCGGAGACCAACAAGCATCTAGTCTAATGATAGAAAACAAGAGTTGTAAATCAAATCACAAAGCAGAAAATAAAAACTTTGTGCAACTATGTCTCTTTAAGTTTGGATATTCTTGTGATTTTGATCTCTTTTGGCTTCAGTACAGTGCAGTAAAGCTGGTGATGTTGGTCAGCCTCGTCCCTACAGTTTCCCGAGTCATGGCTTAACATGAAAGTAGGAGGAGTTATTGTTGTATTGGCAGCCTTACTGTACTTCTCCTCTTTGCATCTCTGCAGGATCTCTAAGCTTCTCTGATGCACAGGGTGCTGCAGAAAGCTAAAACTATCCACACTTTTCAAAACTGCACAGGGAGCAGCGTCATCATGCCCTTGGAGAAGCAAAACAAAAGAAAAACAGAGAAGAGAAAGAAAAAAAATACACAAGGAAAGAGAAGGGAGGGGGGAAAAGAGAGAGAGAGAAACGACAGATTAGACAGCGAAGAAGAAGAGATCAAGAGATGCAGTCGTCTACTGGAGAGATACCTGTGCAAGACATCTGGAGAGAAGATGATTGACATTCAAAACTGCTGTTTGTGACAGCAGTAGGATGTTTGTCATTGCAGTTCTGTGTGTAGGTGTTTGCCCCCCAAAGGCACGTCCATACAATGTCTTCTAAAAGTATTTCTGCGACCTGATTCTACAGTCCTTGTCCTCGTAGACAAGCTGAGGGTATTTAAAGGTCATTTAATTTTAGCTTAACCCATAATATTTTATAAAAACAAAAATTCAAAGACTCAGCATATTAAAAACTTTACTACAAGTCAAAAACACAACTGTCCTTTTACAGAAATGTTTTAGAAGACATGTAACAGGTTCCCTTGGGTGACACTGATATCTTAAGTTGGAAGGATTTCTAAAAGAGATCTAAGGATAAGCAAAGGATACAAAATCTATTTTCACATAACAACATCTACATCAAGGCTGAAGAGGGTGCAGAGCGTAAGTCTGATTCGTACGACGGCAGTGCTGAATCTGATGCTGATATCTACTGCATTACAAGTAGAGCTAGAGTCAAATCTAAGGGAAGAGAAGGCATTCGTAGAAAGCCAAAGCTGAGAGAGACAAAGAGTAAGAGCTACTGTAAATACATGGCAGCACTAATAGCACTATGCACACATACTACAGAACAGTGACTACTGAAACACAAAATATGGCGGAGATAAAGCGAACTATAATGAACAAAGGGGACAAAATCGTAACAGCATGGCGTGTGAGCATACAGTAATATTTATGGCAGGAAAACTGAAAAAGATATGTTTGTAACTTCATGCAGTTTATTGGCTGAATGGAGCTCATTTGTTTTCTATCTTCATCCAATCTGCTTCAGTGGTGGCAGACATTTTTTGTCTGCTGACAGCCAATAAACTGCAAGCATCAAAAACAAAAAAAACATGATTCCCTTCTCTGGATTTAGTAGTTTGCTAGTTTACCACTATTCTTGCTGTACTAAAAAAAAAAATGTAATGCTCACATGCCATTCAGTAAAGCCAATGTCCTTCCCTCTCTATGGATTCTTTGGTGCTGAAGCCTGCCTCGATTTTCATCATTTTTGAATATTTATTCTAATATGATCTATCACTGAAAATCATAAACACTGTAAATTAATAATACAGGCACAAAATAAAGACAGATATTTGTTGTTTTCTTTGACTTTCTGAGCTCAGATAAGATTTCCCCATTTATCTCGTATACCCGTATAACGTACTCTGCCTCACCGCTATAATGTGCATATTAGTAGAGTTTCCATTAGTGCGAGAGCTCACCAGTCTTCTTCTGCGTGTGTCTCTTCCCAGCCTCTCTGAAAGCCACCAGGGCCCTGAAGTAGGCTCGGAGTACCGCCCAGCGGAAAGTGGCTGATGGGTCGATGCCGATCAGCCCGCAGATGAAGGCATTCTTGCTGCTCTTCAGTAAAGCCACGATGTCCGGGCGCATGTGGTCTGTGTTCTTCTCCCTGAAATCCTGTATGTGTGTTTGTGTGTGTGTGTGACAGAGGTGTACAATGGTATTCAATGGTATTTTTTGTTTATGTTATTGGATCCCCATTAGCTTCTGGGGTCTTCCTGGGGTCCACACATTAAAAGATGTCCAAGTAAAACATTAATACAATCATGAAAGCAAGATCCAAAAGCTCCATATATGTAAGCTAATAATTAAAACAATACAGCTATGTTTAAGTACACAAACATCCATAAAATTAATGAAAATGAAGGCAACGTCAGATATATAAAGTCATATAATCTGCTTTAGATACATCTGCATTTGTTTCTTAAAGCTGTAAGCACTTGTTCATTCTCTAATACTGATGGGTAACTTGCTCCATCCCACAGAAGCCCTGTACATAACTGTATATTTTAAAAGGTTTAGTCTTGTCGTTTATTCACATATAAAGTGAGATATGTTATGTGTTTGACCACAGTACTCCAACAGAGCTGAAAAAGATTCAGGTACACCTAAAAATATAAACTTTCCTCATGAAAACCAGAAGACTGGAAGGTAAACTGGCTTCAGTCTGTTATGCATATCAATAATACTAAAACAATATGAACAACAGAGAACAAGTCTAACAGCCTTATTTTGAAACATATCACGTATTGATAAATCTCAACACTTGTAATTTTGTTTCTTAGTTTGCCACCATTTCTTTAAATCTAAGAAGAATTCCACTGTAGTGGATTTTTCCTGGTTGACTGCATGTTGACAGGCCAAGACAGAGCAGTCTGTTCATGCCAGTAACTCTGTATAGAAAAGCTCAGACCTGCACAATAGGTGAAAGGGTCCCTGCGATACCACATCTTGATTGTGTAATATAGAAAAAGGGATTAAAAGGCCTCCTCATTGTTATGTGAGACTTATGTGAACCCTTTCTGAGCTCCACAAAAAAGGAGAGGTTTCATGTTGCGCTGTCACTGATGTACATTGTTTTATGTGAGCATGTGTCGGGTTTCTTTCAGCATTTCCTTTAAATATTTTGTAATATGTTTTATGTATTACATTATGTTTTACGTTCAGGTCTGTGCATGTTCTGTGTTTTAACTGGCTGCAGGACAAGAAAGTTAAAGTTGAAAGAGACTGACTGCAGAAGCTGATAATGTAACGACAAAAACAAAAAATTACGTAACAAATCCTGTAAATCTCTTACATTCCATACAATTTAAACATGAGATGCTACTTTATTAAGGATGTAACACTGTTTTAATGTTGATGTAATAATTACATTTATATTATACCTATATTATGATACTATACACATAAAAGTGGTGCATTGTATTTCTACAAATTACACTTCTTATTCATACAAGTTATTATATCTTTGGTCAATATCATTATTACATTATTTATTTATGTAATATGTAAATTATCTAAAAATATGCAACACCCATTTAGGTGTAACAATCACTAGTTGATGTAATGTTAATGTAACATGATGTCTCACAAAATCTAGCAATTTATTTTTCATTTTAAACCGGTTTTACTACATTTTCCTGTTGTGTGACTT
This sequence comes from Macquaria australasica, assembly GCA_005408345.1. Lineage (NCBI taxonomy): Eukaryota > Metazoa > Chordata > Actinopteri > Centrarchiformes > Percichthyidae > Macquaria > Macquaria australasica. Next base: position 827,910 of record SEMN01000175.1, read on the forward strand.
TCAGCTCCAAATAAAAAAAGATACTGTTGATGTTTTAACTGCAGTTAAAAGATATATAATCTTCTATGGGTTCAGAAAATTTTACAATCCTTCTGAAGCTGTTTTAAAACCCACTGAATAAACTGGAAATTACATTAGTTAATCAAAGTTGATAGTTGAGAAAAGGCTTTCACCAAACTATAATTCTTAACCTATTTAGGGGGGAAATAATCCAGATATTTTTAAATTATTAGTTGTAACAAGGTTGTGATGATGATGTGTGTGAATGTGTGAGAAAAACAAACACTTTCACACCCACAACATAAGCTCAAAAAGTTGAGATTGACTACACTTTCTCTTCGCATTCTGTCCAATCAATAACTAGGCGTGGAAGTGGAGATTACACTGACCTTGACACCGTACTTGACCTTGCCAGCATAGTGTCGGATAATGAAGGCGGACTCCATGACAGCGGGGAACTCGATGTAGCTGCTCCCCTCATGCTGCCTCTTGAACTTATCCAACAAAGTCTGGTTGGTGGCTTGAGGGAAACTGAAATAAAAAGGACAGAAGAGTTTGATTTGAACAACAATGGGGTTTTTTACATCTGTTTTTAATATGAAAACACATTGTTGATGCACTTGTTTAAAGCTGTCAACTGCATCACGAATACTGCCGTATAAATCACACTGAAAATGTTCGACAGACTCCAGATCTAATCATCCACAAGAACCTAATGAATTAAAGACATTACTTTTTCCACCGGGCTCTAATCGAGTCACGACGACAGTGGTACTTATGGTGGACCACTGGAAACGTGGCAAGTTAACATTATCTGATCTGTAATCAGTTTTGACATTTTATCCTCTGACACCACAGGTCGAGGATTATCATTTAAAGCTGATCTCGGTTCAGATTTCCCTCCAGTCCTTTAATATCAAGAGCCAGCAATTCTGCAGAAAACCAACAGCTTACAGGAAGAGAAGAGGGGAAGAATGAGACACCAGGGGTTTTGGAGCGGGGTGAAACCTGAGCTATGAAAACAACACAGCCAGAGACTCAGTGCTCTCCAGCTTTTCTAAGTGGGAGGAATTTGATTCAGTGTCCAAGCGGAGAAGAGGGGGAAATAAAGGAGGAAACATTGTTAGTAAAAATAGTCACAGTACAGTCATGAACCTGAGGGGATTAAATTAACTCTGCAGTTTTAGAGGGTTTACATTCAAGGCAACTCCATCTTACACTATGGTCATTTGCTTACATTTCAAAGATTATATACGCAGAAATACATGGACATTTGACACAATTCAAATGTATTTATTATTTGAAATGTGACAATGTTCCCATAATGTGCAGGGACAGTCACAGCCACTATCATTTCCCCAAGGAGCATGTGCAGTTATTAACATATTTCAGGTAGGGTGTAGACTACCATGTGCCCCCTCTAAGAGTCGCTAGCCGCTTTACCTGACAGCGAGTGGTTTCACAAGAATAGCATTTATTATACATGCTTGATATTTTCATTAGTTGCCTTCTAAAGTCAGCACCTATGTCAAGATGAAAATAAGACTAGATAGTAGGAACATAATGTCCATTAATCCCAGGGTTGGCGGTTCGATCCCCCAGGCTCCTCTTGTCCACATGTCGAAGTGTCCTTGGGCAAGACACTGAACTTCCGATGGAGCTCCGTCATCATCGGTGTGTAAATGTGTGTGTGAATGGGTGAATGAGACCAATCTGTAAAGTGCTTTGGGAACCATTAATGCTGAAAAGCGCTAAATAAGTGAAGGAGCAGCAGCTTTATTACTGTAGATGTTCGTGGTGAAACCAAAAAAATAAAACAAAGGGATGATAAAAAACAAACAATGTTTTATCTGCAGCTAGCCTAAAGCTTGTAGAAGTTTGTCGAGATGAATTTAACCTCTAGGTAGCATGTGTGCATCGCTCCCTATGAGCTCCAATAATCACACAATAGTATCTGGTGAAGGTTATAATGTAGACAGCTAAAGCCACTTTCATTGATTTGTGTCCATTAGAGGGCGTAACAACTCCAAAACAAGCTGACAGACACATGCCTGACATACTGTCACCTTAAATAAGACTTAAACATGTTAGCAGAAAATTGGCAATTCATAAATCCAGCAGACATGTTAGTGTTTCAGGCCACCTGACCAATGACAGTCCAATATGCATTCTCCCTTTATCTTCCTTTATCTCCCTTTATCTCCGATTATGTCCATCTTGGTCTTTAAATGCTACATATATTTTTTCTTCACCAGCTAGTCACTTGGTCTGTTGTGGTACATTGCAGTTATATGTTGCGCGTCTTAACCTTTCAACTATCAGGGTGCCTGCCAATTCTGCTTTTACCTGCCAGAAAATAACTAGAACTAGTCAAACAGGTACCCAGACAGGCTCAGAGACTCACTTGCACTCTTCATCCAGAAGGTGGAACAGTGCTGTGGGCTTCTTGCTGATCAGGCTGATGCAGCCTGTGTTGTCGATATAGTCGATGTTGTGCCAGCTGATGCCCTCTGCTCTATATTCCTCCTGCAGGGACACACAATGCAAACACAGAGCTCAGTGTCAGTGCTACCTTCAATTAGACTTTAGCATGTACATTAGCATTGTAATTTGATGTAGGAACTGTAGATTTATTCTTTGGCTCCTACTGTATAAAATCAATATTAAGTGCAGTACCTCATCACATCAATATGTAACATTTTTAAAAGAGAAAAGAGTCTTAAAGTCTGGTAAAATTCAGTTTCAGGCCAGAAGCTGTACAGTGCATGTGGCATCAAAGACAATATCTCTGGGCAGCCTTAAAAATATGAATTATCAGCTTGCCATCAAAAACAGACAACCGGTCCTATGTGGTTCAGGCTGGGTTTTTTTCTTTTTGGTTTTTTTAAAATCAAAGCAACAATGTTGTTTGTATGCATGCTTTCATGTTGTCTCACCGCACTATAAAACACTCATCTCTTGGTGGTTTAATAATGAGAGAAGCGTTCAGAGCATTTATCAGTGCTCTTCCCTCTTACATGTTTTTTCTTTCCCCTGAGTTCCTGGGAAAGAGATTTAACCAATAAAGACCTTTAATCCAGGGGAGGTTTAATAGAAATCACTGGAATCTCCTTTTCTCAATTAAATCAAGTTAATTACTGTTGCTTCCTGTGCTGAAGACAAAAAATTATAAAAGGGTAAGAATAAGGGAAGATGATCCTCTTCAGTATTAAAATTTAAAAAAAGTTAAACAACTGAGTCTGCTGCTAAACATTCTTGTTTGAGAGCATCAATCTGTAACTGAGCTTTCTAAATACAAACAATCCAACCAAGTCCATTCGACTCATATAAACAAAAGATTTATTTCACTGTTTTTAACTAAATATACTCTTCAACACCAGCTGTTACTCCCCGACTGAAAAGTGCAGTGGGTTCATCCTTTCGGTTATATTACAAAATCATAAGGACGAGCTGTTTATTCCGAGACTGTAGACTTCCTGAGTTATACAACACAGCGACAGTGTTTAGTCCGTGGAAAAATAACCATTTGTTCTTAACTTCTATAGAAACATTTAAAGCAGCACAAAGTGCAAATTACAGCAAAATTGTAAATGCTAACTTGTGGTGCAACAGTAGCACAAGGCGGCAAGAGCCATAAAGTCAGCAAACTGACTCAGTAATGTCAATTACACAACTGTAAATATTTAAAGGTTGCCTACATGAGCCACCACAAGCAGCTGCGTGAGGCTGCAGCAGCAAAACCTCTGTGTGTACTGAACTGAGCAAGAGTGTGTTTTATTGCTTATAACCTCAGTTTTTCATTTGCATGAAAAGGAATATCTCTTCTTTCTAAAGTTATATAGACTCACTTTAAAATCAATGATCCTAGAAAATAATCTTAAACTCAGATTGGACAAAAAAAAGATCTTTACTGAAAATCTTTTCTAGAAATATCAAAGTTTTTAGTCTAGTCTAGTTTCTTACTTCAGTTCCACTCACTGTTTAATATTCTGCTGTCTTATATGGCTTTTCTTTAATTTTTTAGAAAAACATATGTTAAAGAAGGAAATAACACCAAGGTATAAACAAAGTTATAAATGAATTACTTTTTAAAGTGAAATTGCTTTATGTTGTTTAGTGTAATTTCCTTCAGGAGAATAATAAAGTTAAAGCTGCGGACAACATCTGCCTTTCACAATATCATCATCTCAGAATGTGATAGTTGTCTTTGACTAAAGACGGGTTTTTACTCGTGTGTCTTTTTAATAAGACTTGCGACACACAGAGGCTGGAAACTATAAAACGAAACACCTGTGTGATATAATCCAATGAAATCCAGTGAAGTTTATAATATTCAATTTGTGTGTCAGAGGGGTGCTGACTCAACTCTCTGGTAATCACTAAGCTGTGGTTTGTGGGGGTGTTGTATTGGCTTGCATTACATTGCACAGGATACTGTTTCCAACTCCTCGACATGCCTTTAAATCATTTTCCTATAACTGCTGTGATTCACTCTCATTCTGACTCAACCAATGAGAAAATACTCCAAAACATGTCTGCAAAATGTGCAGAATCAGCTTCTACACAACTTCTCTACAGATTGTTTTCATATATATATATATATATATATATATATATTTTTTTTTTTTTTACATTTTGTGTTGATAGTGTTTTATTAATTTAGCCCAATAATTATAAGTAATAGCCCATTCCCTACTAGTGCTGCTTTACACGCCTCTTCAGCAACAGCTACATTTCTTTGACAGCTATAGTTCCCAGTTGCTTTTCAGATCAAGATTTAACAAACAAAACATGTCATCAGTTTATAAAATATGATGCTGTTATAGATTAAAACTACAGAAAGTATATAAAGCATTTAAATTAGCTCCACCTCAACCAGCTATAACATTACAGTACTGTTTACATGTTAATGCATCAATAATGGTCCAGTAATATAATGATATAACACTGACAGAGCCCAGTCTGACAAACAAATACTTTTACTTTGATACTTTGAGTACATTTTACTCACAGTACATATTACTTTTGTACTTTGTACTAATTTTGAATGCAGGACTTTTACTTGTAACTGAGTATTTGTATAGTGTGATTTCACTACTTTTACTTAAGTAAATGATTTGAATGCTTCTTCCACCACTGATTCAGACATGAGACCGACGTGTTAAATTGACATCAGATTAATGCAAAGAGGTGAAAAACCTCATAAATTATTCGGTGAAACTGGAAATTGAGGTCTAATAAGTGCTCTTGTGAGTGTGTGTTTTGTGTAAATATTTGTATGTCATGTTTGAGTATTCCAGGTATTACTCCAGTACAGAGGGATTTATGGTCTGTGTAGTATTGTAGCAATGACAGGAAGATAAGTTAATTATTAGTTACCATTAACATCCTCCGTCCTTCCACATTTCTATCATGGAAATCTTTCTTCTCACCATCATGGTAACAGATTTAAAAGTTGGATAATAATAATAGTTATTTTACCATCTTAAATCAGCAAAATTCAATCTGATGTCAAACTGACAATTACTGATTTGTAAATTCAGTTAAGATCAGTGCCAAACTGCTAATTGACCAAGTTAACTCTTAATTATAGAGTAGTTTTATAGTATATATAGTATATATATATTTTGATAGTCTGATAAAGTGACTTTAAATGTAATTTACTAAATAAGTTACTCTTTGAAGATATTTGACAATAGCTGCTGTTATCATTAATATATCTTTTTTATAGCATTCATGCTTTGTAAATTTAAATTCTTAGTTAGCCCCTCAGATGACTGCTGCTTTCTTCTTTAAATAGTGGGGATTAAGGCCTGATGAGTCAAATATGACATTTTACTGTCCTATCTTTTCTTTTCCCCCCCTAATTCTAAGAAGCATGTTCAAGTTTATTCCCTGCAGAGGTAGTGTTTACCTCTTTCACATGGAAAATGAACAAAACATCCAGTGTCCTGAGTATATCTGCATAATTTATATCATGTGCAGCTGCATGTGTGTGTGCAGATGTATGGTTATCGAGTGTTTTGTCAGAAGGTTGAAACCCTGCAGTAAACAACCATTCGATCCGATAATGACAGAGCTGATGTCTATCCACTTCCTGATGGGTAAAACACTGCTGGCATGCAGCACACACATTCACAAGGGAAGAAGTCACACTCATGATGTTCACTTGTACTTGTACTTGTTGGTAACAGGTGCATGATTATAACAGTGACAATTCTGTACTTTTACACAATTGTTGGTTGAGTATATGTAGCCTCATATACTCAACCAACCCTGACACACAGGTTTACAATTTATTGACCTCCACTTACTCTACATGTGAACAGGGCTGGGAAATGATCACTAAATGTGTCCTCCTATTGATTTCTACTATAGTTTTTAAAATATGACATCCTGGATTTTATCAGGACAATGATAAATAAAATCCACATTTTAGTTAAAATCACAGCTTGTTCTGGAAACAAAATGAACACGGTTTTGGACTTTTGATATAATAATTGATTAAAACTTTACTGTAAAGACTTGATCAGCGGAAACTGGAGAGCTTAGGAAGTCATAATGGCCTAAGTGCAGTACAACATTAGTCGTGTATGGAAAAATCGATGTGCAGCCTGAAAGCCACTGAAAATGATTCAGCCGGGATAGGTCGACCAAGAACTGGCATGCTTCATATTTCCGCTGAAGCCAACTTCACACCCTCGTCTACAGTTACATACAGTATATTTCCATTCATCTGTGAGTGATGAACGGTGAGTCAGTGAGTCACTGTTGGAGCAGTTAAGGGCTAAATAGTTTGCTTAAGGACACACTGATGGTCATTTAAAGGGGGAATGTTTTCTTCTTTTGCTCTATTTTCCAACCTTTTCAAACAACCTCTCTGCCAGTAATCACATCGTTGAAAGACATGAAATGGAATAAGAGAATGTTAGTGTGTATATATATATCATCAGGCCTTAATCCCCACTATTTAAAGAAGAAAGCAGCAGTCATCTGAGGGGCTAACTAAGAATTTAAATTTACAAAGCATGAATGCTATAAAAAAGATATATTAATGATAACAGCAGCTATTGTCAAATATCTTCAAAGAGTAACTTATTTAGTAAATTACATTTAAAGTCACTTTATCAGACTATCAATTGTTCCTGGTCTCATTCTACAGCGTTCATTACAACAGAAGTTATTTTTGTTTTTTCCAGAAAAAATCCAGTAATTCTGTCCTCTAGACCCCCAAAAATCTGTGGAAAATCTGTGACGTTCTCTGGGACACCACGCTCCCAAACTATAAGACAACGTCACATTCAGTCCCTGATCGCCCCCTCCATCTCTGGGTTTGAAAACATTTTTTAAATGTGTGAACGCAAATAGGGTTTTAAGTTGCTCTTTAATAAATGTAATAATGGGGAACAGATGACGTCAAGACAAAATCTGGAGGACCAAGGAAATCCAATAGGGCCGCTAGGAAAATGGATCCTGCATCCTAAGATAAACCATATATGCAATCTCATCACAAAATACTACGCCTTAACTGGCCCCAGACTTCAGTCTGATCTCAAACATGTTTTACAAGTGTAACTGTTGCAAGCACAAAGCTTCTATGAGGAAGAGTGGAAGACATGTTTTCCAAGAATGAAAAAACTGTTTGCTAATTACAAGAAATGTGGGGGGGGGGGGGGGCAAATGAAGTACTGACTGACTGTCTTACATTCTTAGCATGTTGTACATTATTAGATTTCTTTTAAACTATAAAAAAGCATCTGAGGATAAAAATGTCATGATCACGTTTGGTCCCTGCAGAGGTTGCATTAAAACATGCATGCTTAACAACGTGTTTGCTTTATGAAGCTTTGAAACTGTAATTCTTGGGCCATTACTTGCATAAGCCATCAGATCATATGAAGAACAAACCATCTTAACGTGGCAAATCTGCCAAGTCCTTAAGCTATAGCACAATAATTCTGAATTTCATTTAACTTAACCTCCAAAATAAAGAAGTCTTTGAAGTCTCTCTTCATGACATAAATCTACAGAATAAGTCTTGACATATTTATAACATGGGGTTAAGACAGGGTTTGTGAACAACTGCCTTTGTAGAAAACATGAATGACTGAGGACGCAGCCCTTCATGTCTCGTTCCATGAACTTAAACCTGTCAGGGCAGGCCACTGATTCAGTCAATCTCAAGGTAAACACAATGTTTAACTTACTGGCAAATCCTATAGATCATGACTTTAAAAAGCCCTTTGAAGTTAATTATCTCACTTAAGAGAACATACATCCTCAGTCGGGGTGGTCACAGGGAGGGTGAGAGTTGAGTCATACGGCCGTCAGCTTCTCCACTAACCCCGCTGCATAATGTGATGAAGAAATCCTCCATTGTTCCAGTGTCATTGTAATGTATGTATGTGCACTGTGTGGCATGATAAGGATGAGGGGTTTCCTTGGAAATGGTCACAGCCAAAAGAACTTAAGCGAGTAGAGCTACAATATGTTAAAATAATAGTCGCAGTAGCTCAGAGGTTCAGCTCCCGGTCAAAGCCTTAAATAGGAAGCCAGCTCCTACGAGTTACCAACCTTGAGAAAGAAGAATATTTAAGAGACGTCTTACTTGTTCAAGCTTGAAGATGTGCTGGTTGAAGTAGTGCTGCAGACGTTCGTTGGCAAAGTTGATGCAGAACTGTTCGAAGCTGTTGTTCTCATAATCCTCAAAACCAAAAATGTCAAGCACTCCAATGGACAAGATCTGAGGAAGACAAACAAACACAACATGAAAAAAATCCTCCTTAAATGTTGCTTAACAATGACGGAAAAGTTTTGTTTCCTGAAATTAACCATCAAGATCTCTGTGCCATGTAAAAGTTCACTATGTTGTCAGTAAAGGTAACTGGTAAAAGGTAGTAAATGTGATATTTTCCATCCAGAAGTTCATTCAAATTAATTAAAGTTATTATTATCAGACTACAACTCACTCATCTCTTGATCTTGTGTCTAATTTGGGCGGTTTAACTCTGTTGCACATGACTGTAACAGTCGATGTGTTTGTGTCGTCCTACCTTGGTGGTCTCCACCAGGTCCTTGATGTTGAGCAGTGCGTGGTTGATCCTGAAGACAATCCAGTCAAACAGAGCACTGTACAGGGACTTCGCCATGGAGTCTCGCACCGTACCAGCCTGGAGGTGGACACATACAGTATCTCTTTAGTGTTACTCCCACTGGTAATGTCTCAGCTTATAACATTTGATTGATTAAGAGGGGAGAAGTATGAGGGATACAACTGTTTCCGTGTACAGTGTGACAGGTAACTAATTTATTATATGATGTCCTTTTACTGTATATGTTCTTTTTATTTGTAACCTTGTCTGTCTCATTTCCATTTTTATTTGTTTCCTTGTTATCTAGCACTTTGCAAGTTAAATGATACCTTAAAGGAACAGTTCAACATTTCTGCAAAATACGCTTGTTTACTTTCTTGTTAGATGAGAAGTGATACCACTCTCATATCTGTCCGCTAAATATGAAGCTACCGCCAGCAGCCAGTTAGCTTAGCTTAGCACAAAAACTGGAAAACAGCGAGCCTGGCTCAGTCCAAAGGCAACAATCTGCCTACCAGCACCTCTAAAGCTCACTAATTAACACGCTATATCTCATTTGTTTAATCCTTACAAAAACTGAAGTGTAAAAAGATGTTTTATGGGGGTTACGTGCCAGACTGTCCCAGCTAAGACACAATGCGGCACATAACCCCCCCAAAACAAATGAGATACAACATGTTAACTACTGAGCTTTTGAGCTGCTGGAAAGTGGATTGTGCTACTTTTGCAGAGAGCCAGGCTTGCTATGTCCCCCTGCTTCTGGTCTTTATGCTAAGCTAAGCTAACTGGCTGCTTTCTCCCGCTTCATATTTACTGTACGGATGGGAGAGTGGTATTGCTCTTCTCATCTAACTCTCAGCAAGAAAGCAAATAAGCGTAATTCCTAAAATGTCCAACTATTCCTTTAAGCTTGTGACACATATTTGTGCAGTTTCAGAGGTCTGAGGAGTCATCCATTACTTTAGGTGCCAACTGATGCTTGATACAACTCCAGACATCATCATGTGTCACCCGCTCAAGCTCAACATCTGTGTTACACATTAGAGCTTGGCCTTGCAACACTGCACTTTTGTACTGGTCCAGAATAAAAAACACACTGAATAGAGACATTTAAAGACAGAAAATAAAATGGATTTATGTCAAGGTCTAAATTTGAAACACTGGCTCTGTTTGAAAAAGGTTATTTTTATTTTTGTGCAGACAGTTGTATTTCTCCTTTATAACCAAACATTTATAGTTTGACCTGAGTGCAAATCACATCCTCACTGTACTGTAAGAAGCCACTGCACTCGCATACTCGTAAAGGAAAATGTATAATGGGTTAAAAACAGGAAAAACCAGACATCTCCAGCATTGACATTCTCTACTGAAACTTTGGTACAGAAGGCAACATTACAGACATGCTGGCAGACTGCACTGTCTCACAGCAGGGAGTCCCTGAGCCATTTTTAATGTCATTAGCCAGCCTAACACTGATCAGGTTGACTCATGAGATTTGGCAATCCAACTGAGTGTGGCACAGACAGTATGATCTGCCAAGCTCGGATAGACGAGGTTGCAGAATGTTAAAATTTCATGTCATGGCCTAATGGAAATATTAGCTTTAATAGGCTAAACATAGACTGTATATACTAAATATACAGAGGCTCTGCTGCTGGGGAGTCCAAGATGATATTCAGATGACAAACATTAAATATTTAGAAGATATAGATGTTGTCTTCTTATGTCACATTCATAATCTTTATGTTGCCCGGTATTTAAAACCTGGTGTAGACTGAGAGAGAATACTGGATTGATGTTGTGTTTTATTTCATAAACACAGAGATTATTTGACAAAACGTTCCTTGTCAAATTATTGAGGAAAAGCTCTCTTAATTCCTGTATCCGCTGGAAAGATTTGACCTTGCTGCAGCAAAGGTGAGCCGCGGTCTTCAGAAACAAAACAAACCATAAAGTGGCCACTCAAAGTTAAAATTCCTTTGTTTCTAAATAATTACTGAGGATATTTTTAGCAACCTCAGACCAAATATGCCTTCCATGAGTCGGGACAGATATTATTTTGAACTCCATACATACTGTGGTCTAATGACCCATAAGCTTTTCATTATTTAGAGGAAGTTAGATTTAAAACATTCAGAGGGAAACAGCCTCATAACTCCGACCGAATAGAGAAAACTAATTTCAGAAACGCTCAGATTTCTTTGAGGTTTTCAAGTGTATGATTTCAGTTAACAGGCAATGAGATTGTTGTGACTGTTAGAGCAATATTTACACAGAGACCACCCAGTGCGCTACCAAAACAATCACTGTTTGTTCATATGAAATGGCTCCTAAATATCTAACAGGCCATTATGAGGCTGTTGCCATTTTGATGGGAATGTGTAACATGCCACCATCTTCTGGGAGAGTTTGTGGTAAAATACTGCTGAGACAAGTTTCCCTGGGTGAAAATATTGAACTGGAAAATAAGAAAATCATTTAACCAAACTAACTGTGTGTGTGCAAGAAAATATTTAACATTTGACATCGCAGGGATATGAAATATTTAGGCATCATGACAAGTTTAAAAGTTAACCAAATCTGTGCGCATTACAGTGTCTGACAGGCATGTTGTTCCCTCTTCTCTTTTCAGATGGCTCTCAACGACAGACCGTGACGTGTGTTTGTTTTCAGAGTGGGGGTCCCAATGAAAACTGTAGAGGGACTTGAAATGCCTTCCCTTCTCTCTAAAGAGATGGACGGACTCTGTGCATGTGTGTGTTGGTGTGACGGTGTGTGTACATGTGTGTTCATGTGTGGCCTCAGACTGAAAGAGCTGCAGAGAGAGGGAGAGAGAGAGCAGGAGGGAGGGAGATCCGGTACTGGTGCACACTGTCCTGTAAACACGGCTGGGTCAGACTGAAGAGACGAGGCACACTGAGTTGGCAATATGCCTTAAGTCACACTACTGAGTATGATACTTTATTTAAACATAATAAAATGCTCAATCACACAAAACTTCATGTATCTTCATGTCTGATTCCAATTCCTTACTGCAGTATACAGTATGTACTATAAACTAATCTTCACAGTATACCATTTTTTAAGTCAGTATGTAAAAAATTAACATATTTAACTGTTTTATACTAACAGGAAGTGATACAACACGTACAACTGGATGTCAATACTGTGACGTCCTAATGCTACTGACAATCAGACAGAAAAATGTAAGTTATTTTGTTTCCTGAGTTGTTCTTGTTGTTTCACAACTAATCTGTTTTTTCCCATAGCTGTCAAGAGCTCCTTCGTTTCCTTTGTGCATTGCATTGTGGGACAATAGTGTACAATACAGGAAACTCAAACCTTTATTTTATTTGGCTGCGTGCTTTGAGCAGAGCGGTAGAATACCAACAACCAATTTAAACTTGCCTGACATTAAGACTAGAGTTGAACACAATACAGTATTTGTGTGCACTCAGGGCACATTTATAGTTATTTACGCTCTATGGAAGTGATGGTGCATGAAAATAACATAGGTAACAATCACTTAGAATAACTGGAAATGCAGCAGCACTATTGACAGTTCTGCACAACCAACCACTGAGTCAGCTGAGAGAATATTAGGAATTCAGAATCACATGAATTGATTATTAAAGTGCAGACGGATGTGATTTTTCTTGATCTACTCCTTCTTGAGAGCAGGAAAGAAGCAGACTTGACTTCATTACTTCGTTTAAATTATGTGGCATTTCTGTATTTACATGTCTAAATTCAACATGTTTAATATTGAACACTAGTCTGATGTTTAACGTTAGCATTACAGGAGAACAGTCTCACCTCGGCAAGTTTGTAGGGAACGATCAGCTTCTCTCCGACAGTAACTGTCTTCCGTGTTGTCAGAGCTTCAAACAGCATCTCTTCTTTGACCTGGTCACGGCAGCGAGGGAGAAAGAGAAATGAGTTACAAGATTAAAAAAAAAACATCATTCAATGCAATGTATTTATGTGTACACCTTTATCCAAAATAATATGTGCACTGTGACTAGAGAATCCGGGATCATCACAGAGATTCCCATTCAAGTTACCTTTCATCTTTGACAGTGTTGAAGAACTTGTGTGCAGAGTGACAGCTTGAAGAAGTGTTTTTTAAGAATCTACAGCAGCAACATTCTTCGTCATGAAAACTGTCATCTGCTTATCAGTCTACACTGTCCCACAAACATCCCGTTAGCACAGAAGTTAAAAGTAGAGATGCGACAGTTCTGCACAAACACTAAATTGTGATAAGGAAGGTGAATACTGTAAGACTCTAGCCACTAAACTGGCTAATGATCCACAAACAATAATTATGTAATACAATACTTAAACCACATTTGTAGGATAATACCAAACTGTCACTGGTAACGTAAACACTAGGGCCCCATATGTATTTATTAACTAATTCAGGCTCCTTTAGCTGGAGAGTAATATGCAGAGTATCCAACCTTTCCAACCTCACTCGACAAAAATAACACAGAACATGATTGATTTTATTGATGTTAGAGGTGGACCATGAGACAAAGATCAGTCACTTTGAAACAACAGTCTCCTATGTGTGATCGACACAGAAGCAGCCTGTTGAAGAAGAGATTAAAATGACCAACTTGGTGACTAAATGAGAGACAGACAGTTACACAAATATTCATGTACAAATAAGTGCTGGCAGGCAGAAAAGTCTTGTTGCACTTCATGTACCTGGGAACTTGATTATTCAACAAATAAAAAGGTGTCTTTGTGTGCATGACATAATTCAGATGGATAACTATAAATCTAAATAGAGCAAAAGTATTTTGCATCAACCAAACCTTTACATTAGGTGCCAATATTTAAAACACAGGGACTATGTTTTATTTCATCTTAATTTATGTCATATCTTGTAACTGTGAAATAGTGAAAAGTTTTGTGTTGTTTTATATTACGTTACATACAAACAAACGCTGTCAGAGCAGACGCATCATCCATCTTTTTTGATCTAAACACACATTTAGAGAACGTGCAGCAATAAAAACTCCCAATAGCATTATTTTACCTCCAGCAGTTCTGAGACGATAGGCAGCACCTCTGGGTTACAGATGTCGATCGAGTCATCCCTGTAGGTTTTCCTCTTGTAGCGGATGTTGCCCAGGTGAAGGATGGCCGACAGCAGGGAGAAGATCCTAAACATCCATTCAGGAAACATTTAAGAGACTGGAAAAAATACTGTCTGTAGCTGCAGTTACTCTCAATCTGTGGGTTCCTTTGATATTTTTAGTACAGATTTGATTGAAATAATGATAAAATTCACATTATGGTACTGGTGGTGATGATGACTTGAAAATGTGGTGGCCAACAAGGCTGCGGTGTCTGATGGTGAAGGAGACTGTATAAATGGGTGTTAGTATGGACACATACAGGTGCTATATATATGTTACAACACTTTGGACTGTAACAATCCTTTCTTCTGTGCAAAACAAATCTGTCATTGGAGAAGTTCATCTTATCACACACTCATTGCGGTTGTGTGCGTGTGTCACTCACTGTTTGCGTGTGGCAGGAAGAAAGCCCACCATCTCCATGGCCAGCTGAAGCCTCTCAAAGTCATGCTTCAGGTCTTCTCCTTCAACGGTGAAGCAGTCCTGCAAAAGAAAAGCAGCAAGTGGGTGTTATCAGGCTGATAGAGCAGCTGTTAGGAGACACACCGGCCTGGAAGCCAAAAGAGCAAATGACAAGTCACTATGAAGTTTAGAAGGACTTACTAAAGATTGTTGACACACAAAGTGCCCCAACGTTTTCAATGTTTACAGGTTGTCCAGCAACGACGCTTAAAATAGTTTTTTTGTTTACTTTGCAGCTGAAACAAAAAACAGCAGAGTGGCCTGAAGCAGACAAAATGAATGACTCATACTAAAACAAGCTATCATTAAGAAGCTTGGCGGTCAAACACAACAGCAACACATTTCAGTCTGACGTGCAGAGCATCTAGCGATCAGCAGCATGTGCAGGTTCTGCTCATGTCGCGGAAAATCTGGCCCGGCTTCCCCTTTTAAACCAGTCCGCAGATATTTGGCAAACTGGCAAAAGAGGAGATGAGAGGAGCAGCAATTTATGGGTTTTCCTGTGTTTGAGTGATGGACGACGAGCTAAACTAGCAGGGAGGAGACACAGGAGGAGCTTTGCTAGTGATATGTGCAGACAGGCGCTTATATGCACAACTTCACATAAGCAAGAGCAAATTTTACACGGTACATTTAATACACGTGAAGTGCAGATCTCACTGACAACACAAAGATACTAGAATCAACATCAAGTCATTATAAAAAACAAAACAAAGCATTAACATACTGTGTATCAAATAACAGAAATATCTTTTAGCAACCAAATGCACATGAGAGGGATTAAACTTGTGGATAAATCTGGATCTGGATTAGTTGTATATGACAAGAGGAAGAGCTTTTCCCAGACTAGGAACACATGCTTTGATGTAACTACATAACTGCACAGTCTTTCACTACATACACCCACCGTAATGTGAGGTCTGCTCTTTGCTCTTTATTGGCCCATTCCACTATGGCTGCCATAATTATCACATACCGAGGCCTCAGAAAGACAAACACTCCAAACATGAGACTCTCACTCTCTGCTTTCATGGCAGAAACTCGCACTGACCTATTAGTGACTCTGGTGTTACATTTCCAAAGCAGGACAATCTACATTTATTTAGAAAAAGGGGTTGCTATAACTTAAGACTTCTTTCCAGTGAAAACAATCTGCCAATGTAGTAAAAAGGTGTTTGAGGATTTCAGATGTTGTAAAAGAAACAAAAACAACATTACAAAATCATCATAACCATTAAAATACATACATTTGGAATAACATTTCCTTAGCTGACATGTAATAATTAAGTTGTTTTCCTTGTGTTGAAAAAAAAAGTAAAATTTAGAAAGTTGACTAAAATATGTATTAATTCCTTTATAATACAGACCATTGCTGCAGTGCTAATCACACAGAAGTCACTGCATATTTATAGTATTTTCTATTCACTAATGTCAGAGTACATAAACCACGTTATGCATCTCACAGTATTATGAGTACTCAAAATACAGTTAACTCACTGAGGTAGAAAGAGTGGGAAATTAATGATTTGATCAAATGTAACTCAAGAACCAACATGCACTGTTACAAACATGTGTTACTGAAATACCCACCACAAAACCAAATAAAAAAAATGCCAACACATATCACAGAAGACTTTTTTGATCATTGACATCACACAGTCTCTGCATTTCTGCTGCAGAGCAGCGAGTGCATTTTGAATCAGATCCAGTGATTCAGAGGTGATGGCAAATTACTTGTGGCAACCCGGAGGTATTAGCATGTAAATAAGTACTGTAGCTCAGTCACTAACTAGCTAGTAAACAGTGGCAAGTATCTTCTATGCAGGCAACTTTTAGTAGAGTATTTGCACTTTTAAGTCTGTTGACGATGACCTCTGGGAAACTACCAGCTCACTGTTTTACCTATGGTTATAACTAGTCATACTTACATGTGTTGTGTCCCTGATCTACAATAACCAGAACTAACACTTGCATTTCTACATGAAGGTATTCTATTGTCCAGAAAGAAAATTATGACTGGCTTAAAAAAGGAAATATGTTCTTTTAGCAAACACATTCACTCTCTGTCGAGCCTCTTGGACTTATTAACTGACTCGATTTAAGTCATCAAAGTGTCTATCTTAACTTGATCTTAATGTGTAGTCTTAGCCATGATCACTGAGCAGCAGTGCCAGCCCCTCCTGATAAGAGCCTTTGCCAAAATGTCACTGAGTAAATATGATGTAAATGTTACAGGAAGGCTGGCGACATAATCCCATATTTACTGATGAAGTTTCAGGTCTTCTGAGAAATGTTCAGCTATCGTAACAGAGTGCAGGATGTGATAAGAACATCTCCACAAGAAGTAACGTCTTCGACTGTGGTTTTAAAGTATCTCATCATTTCAGTATAGGTAATGTCAATGATCAAAAAAAGTCACGCACGTTACAGCAACCCAGGCAGCTACAGTGGCCAGGATATGACTAGACATACCAACATACCTCAGAGAAGCAGCACAACAGGGAAAAGCAAAAACAAACAAAGCCAAAATAAATACTACCCCAATCCAAACCAAGAAATATCCAAAAAGCAACAAAATGAGCAGGGAGGGGGGTGGGGGGTGGAGGGTGAGGGAGGGAGGGAGGGAGGGAGGGAGGGAGGGAGGGAGGATGCAACTGTGCAGGGAAAATGTGGCTTGAGCTGCAAGTGCTCAGGTGACTTCTCCAACACGTACAGACACACGGACGGTACACAGATACTGACCGGTTCACTCTCACAGTAACTGTCCCAGTGCAGTTGGCGGATTGACTTTGTCATCTGGAAATGTTAAGGCAGAGTTTACAGGGGGGCGAGGTTACGGTTAGACAGCAGCGTTCCAATGACAACACATACCATACACAGACTTATGTGCAACTAACAGCAATTGAAAGGACGTGCTGTTAAGATGCAAGCAATGACTGAACTTTACAGATCGGTTCATAACATACAGACACAGACAAATATCGAGTACTCAGTCAGACATAAGTCAAACATTCAAAGACATATAGACACTGATGAGAGAGATGTATGCACACAAAAAGCATTCACAGACACTAAACAATAAGTACATGTCATGATTGAAGTCATCAAGTTGTTAAAGCAGGGTCAGAAGGTGGAATGAAAGCTGCAGATTTTGCAGACAAATGCACATGAATGACTGGCTTTACGTTAAATTACAGCTGAACATTTTTAAAAGCATACCCTGAGTTTTTATGAGTGATTTCATGTGAATAAGGTATGAAAACCAACTTGCAGACATAAACTTGCTTGAGATATGTTTAAGTAACTATTGCATTGCATGGTGTTCCAGTTTGTAAGCAGGAACTGTTTTAAAATTCTTCTCCAGGTCTGTTTGGAAAGGCAGCACCATCTGAAATTTCAGGATGTGCTGTTGAAAAACGACATTTGGTTTAAATGACCATGATCCTTTTCATGCAGCATCCCTGTCTGCTCGCTGTCTGGATTTATTTCAGAATCATATCTTGTCAATGCAAAACATTTTGGCAGCCAGAAAAACGCAGTCAGGGTGTCCTTAAATGCACCACTGTCGAGAGTTTTGCTTACAACTTACAACTGCAGTACCACACAATACTAATGTAACATTGGGCAAAAATGAAAAGTAAGGACCGTAAGTCTCTTCAAAATAGTTTTCATTCAATGCTTAAATGAACTAGATCCAATGGTTGCTACAAAATCAGGAAGTCAATCTAAAAACCTATGGCTTGCTTTGAACATTGGCCACTTAAATGTACATTTGTGGTTAATGGGCCAGTTAAGAGATGCAAAACCACAGGTGTGGTTCTCAAAGCAAAAATGCAGAATGAGTTATGATCAAGTACCAAGGTGTGTTCAATGAATAAAAACAGCCACAACTGCAACGTGTTTACGTAGCTTGTAAACAAGTTGTCTTGATTGTGTGGATTGGAGGGGTTGTGAAATCCATGCAAGAGCCCCAGCTGGTGCAAGAGTTTCTACGTAAACTCCACAGAAGAGACAGAAAGGGAATGAGGAAGAGAGATGCAAAGTGAAGGGCAGAGTAAGAACAGAGTGCAAGAATCTGTGTATATATTTATGCATGCGTGTGCGTTTGTGTGTTTGCGTGTGCACGTCAGCGGCCGGGAGGAATGGAAGAAATTCCCTGCTCTCTTCTGCGTAGGCGTAAGGATTTTGGAGGAGGGGAGCAGGTCCCTGGTTGTCTCTGCGTGACTGCCAACGCTCGGAGGAAGAGACGCAACAAGTTTTACACAACATCCACATTCCATACGCGTAATGTGCGCGCATGTGTTTGTGTTTATTGTGGCTTTGTTTCATTGTTATGCTAAACCTGTTTTCACTGTGGGCAAAGAAAGTAGCAGAGACAAGTGACACACACTATTTTCGTCTTTATCTCTGTCATTGTGTGTTTGTGTGTGTGTGTTTGTCGGTGATGGTGCAGGGGTGAAGTGAGTAAATGAAGGCCAAAGTGAATGCGAAACCCACAGACATGCAGTTACACCCACAAAACACAAAGTAACACAGAATGAAATGAACACAAACACACACAGATGTTTAAAATAATAAAACTCCTGCACGTCTCTCTGAACAAGTGAAGAGATTTGACAGCTTTTGTTCATATGTGTGTAATAACAGAGGGATGCGTTTCCTTTGTGTCCTGATTTCTCTCTCTTTCCTGTTTGCAGAGACACGGAGGTGACTGTACTTGGTTTGCCGGGGCCTTAGGGCTGGTAGATGACACCAATACAGTCACAGACAAACACACAAAACTCTACAAATAAATGAAAACTATGGCAAACACATCATCACAGCACATAAGACAAAACTCATAAAGATGTAAAAACACAAACAGAAATTGACAACAACCAGTGTAAGACAAAACAAGGCAAGATAACATATTGATATCATATTTTTCTTAAATAAACAGTGTATTGTGTGGGATTGTGAAGGTCCCACCTGACTGAGGTAATGGTATTCTTCAGGCTTCTTGAGGTGAAAGGCTTTCCTCTCTTCTTCACTCGATCCTGCCAGCAGGTAATAAAACACGTGGTAGTTTCTAAAAGAAAAAACAGGTAAAGACAAAAAAAAGAATATTTTTCACTTATGGTTAATTACATTTAAACTCATAGGAAATGCAAGCTTTACTGTTAACTAATCAAAATTTGTCTTTTTGCGTGTTTTCATATGAGAATACCATGTAAGGATGGGACAAAAGTATTTCCTTTTTAAATGGTTAATTAGTCGGTTAGCAAAAGTAGTAAGACATTAGCACCATTATTAAAAAAATAAAGAGTAGAAGCGTTTATCCACACCAAACAAAACTGTAAATGGAGGGAGACAACTTTGCTATTCTTAGATTCTTACTACTAATAATAACGTTGTTACCTAAATAAAAAGCGTTCATCCTCTGTACAATGGTCATTTTAGCATGTTAGCTTGCTAAAGTCAGCATCTGAGCAAACTAACATGCCACACACACACACACACACACACACACAAGCTTTTATGTGCCTGGAGTCAGCAATCCATCTCAATAAGAGGTGGCTAACACAGGGGGCCCCACTGTGAGCCCCCCATGGTGAGGTTAACCCTCGACACACCGTCCAGCCAGTCCAACACATTAGTGTCAGCCCCACAGAGCGCAATTCACTTCATAAATCACACTTTGACAAACTCAAACAACAGGCTTTCTGAGTTAAATTCACTCAAATGCTCGTCTTTCCAAAATTCAAACTCCATTTATTTTATACTTGCTGCTAGCACCATTTCTTATAAAGTTAATGAATAAAGTTTTAAGCAAAGTGCAAATTGACACAGCCTAGTTTGTTGACATCTTGTCCATATTTGGGACCTTAAACATCATCCATATCAGTGTTTATATAATATGTTACAAGTACAGTATTTAAAAAAAATGTTGCTGGAATAAATGTCACACAAGCGGTACATGGATCGTGTTAGATTAATGTGTACACGAGAGCGGCAGTGTGAATCGTGATAAGAAGTTTCTGAGGAAATTGTGTGTCAGAAATCTGGAGGTCATCATTTGACAGTTTGTCATTTTTATTTGTATTTATTTACCATTGCTCAGAAGTGATGTGGTCTCTAAGTGTCACTTCCTGCTTAACAAAACCATGTAGTTCAGTTCTGGATTTCTAAGATGATGATTATGATCTGCTTTTCTGAGAAGCGCTCACCGCTCATTGTGCTCCTGATATACCAGCCTTGACTTCTCCAGGAGGTATTTCTCAACATATGCTCTGAGAAAAAAAAAGTACAATAAAATGGTTAACGTCAAATCATGATTTAGGAAAATGAAAAGCATTTTGTCTCTGGGTCCTTACCCTCTCACTGTGCCGCTCTCCTGGTAGTTCACCTGAATGAATTTGCCAAAGCGACTCGAGTTGTTATTGTGGGCTGTCTTTGCGTTCCCAAATGCCTGAAGGGAAAAGAGAGGTAAGATGAAAACAACTACACACTGGGTAAAATAAATGGGAAGAGGCCACATATTACATATCTTACACACAGGTTAGTGACAGGCGTTTGAGGTCAAGTTCTGGTCGACTTTAGGTGCGGATAATTTGTTTGTGGGTCAAGCACACAGAGACTCTGGCCTCGTGCCAAACATTGTCTTGAAACGCTGTCAGCCTGGACGGCGCGGAGCAAGCTTTTCCTCTTACATAGTTTCAAACAGCGTCAGTCTGAGACAGATTAATAACATGGTTTTAGGATCTATTCAAGTCAGAGTCAGACAAATTGCCAGAGTGAGGATGAAAAAAAAGGCCTCATGGAAAAAAAGCTCCTCAGTGAGTAATGGGATCCATGTGGCCGTGTGGAACATGTGTAGTGGTTGTGCTTTAATAAGACGGTCCAGTATTTCCCCTCGCGGCTCTGTTTATGTTGTATGGCTGCCTGGAGGGGAAGTAGTTTTTCGTCCCATATATAAACCCTGCAGTTATTTGTAGCTTTGCCACAAGTAAACAAATTCCTTAGTGAATCACTTAGAGCTTCCCCAAGCCCTGCGTCTGCGGACTTGGAAAACACCCCTCTCTGACCCCACCCTTCACCAACGCCACTTACTAACATACTAGCATGCTAGTAGAAGGCTAATACAAAGCTAATAGGCAATATTATGGGGCTTCAGGCGTATCCTAATTTACACATTTGCAACAGAACCTGCGCTGAATTTCACTTGAATTTCAAGAACATCATGGAGTTTTGTTTCACGGTGCGCCATGATTGGCTGGTTAATGCAATGCAACACAACTCAAATGACAACTGACTCACGGTTTGCAATGTGTTTCAGTTGGAAATACGCAGGGTATCATACAAGGCACGTAGGGTAGTCCTTTGCAAAAGTTAAAAGACCTATGTGTTTAAAATGCAGCTCTATAGAAACATGAAAAGCAGAACAGGCAATATATAAACACAAACACATCATGAAGATCACAATCACCTGAGTGATGAATGTGTTTGTGTTTATATATTGCTTGTTCTGCTTTGTGATGGTGATTTGACAATGCCTGAAAAAGATCTCTGTTAGATCAAAACGTTACTTAATTAAAATAGTTGGGAGTTATTAGTACAGTGTGCAGATCTTTTGCCTGATTCTTTCAATGATCTCTGTCCCATTGTATGTCTATGGGCAAAGATCATCAAACCATTAAGATGCTTTTGGGGATCAGGACAGAGGAGAACCCAGGACACTTTGGCTTCTCCACTACTGGCAGAGACAGGCTCAAACAACTGGATCACAGCAATGAACCCGCCCTTCATTTATGACTCACTAAGCTGAACAAATCATTAAAATGGGCAGACGCTGTGGAAAAACATTTAACTCCGCTGTCTGGACAAAGAAAGAGCAGACAAGGTCAAACTGAGGAACAGTGACGATATCATTGCACATCCAGAAATGTGGGTTTTAAAATGTGATGCCTGATGCATTCGATATTCCCGGAGGAGCTGGTATTCTGTTCACCACTCCACCCGTCTCTGAACTGGCTAACCTGCCTGGTTCAGGAACCACAGGTCAGACGAGGACAGACTACCATCAGTCAGTGTCCCTAAGTAGTAAAAACTTCCTGAATGAACAGCCAATAAAAAGCAAGCACTAAAGCGCTCATAACAACAACCTGCTGGCAGACGGGGTGAGGAACTCGTCAGATATTGGACCTTTCAGTGTTTTTTATTAAATGGCTTGACATTCAACATTTTGTGTTGGGCCAGCAGGAAGCAGGATGTGGAACAACTAAAATACTGAGAGCTGATTTATGATCAGGCACTGTGTGTTCGTCCACCTGGTCTGTGTAAAAAAGATGCATAGTTTAAGAAGACATTTTTACAGCCGACAGTTTGTATTCCTTCTAAACTTGGCTAGCTCCATATCAACGGCAATAAAACACAAATCTCACAGCAGAAGGGACGATATGTCACAAATGACCTCTGGAGGGGAGTTTCTTGCCAACATGCAAGAAAAGTTTAATCAACATAAAATTACACCATAAATGAAATAAGTCACTAGAGAGAGCCAGCTGTTATTAGTTAGTCAATGTCATGATTAAGAAAATTCCATTTCAATTCAAGAATAGGAAAGGATACTGCCAGTAACATCTGTCACACTGTCCTCACAACATCAGAAGTATTAACACTCCCTTGCTGAAGAGCAATAGAGCAATCTATAGTAACATGTCAACAGACAAAAACATCAGTCAGTCACAAATCTGTTGCAGAAGACATTTTATCACTCAAAGTAACCCCAAACAGATCCGAATGCAAAGCAGCCACAAGAAAAGTTGTGCTTTCAGTGACTTGTTCTCAACTGCAAAAATTATTTCACCGCACTCTGACTCTTGCTCTTTCCACCTACGAAAGCAACCCACAACAATGCAAATTTGTTCTTCCCCCTTCTCTTATGGGAGTTGTCAAAAGTTATTCTGTGAAATCTAAGTCACTAACTTAAGCTCAAGTACACAGGGCAGGTTGAGGTAAAGTGGGAAGGCTACAACACAAAACCACATGATTTCAAATTAACTAATAAGATTTCTAACACATGACAGTGGAAGAGAATCTGAGGGTGGACTCGAAGGGGCAGCAGACCTAAAACTGTTTGTACAGACATGATTCGCACCACTTCAGTCACTCCAGCAGGTCAACAACATTATTCTTGGCTTCAGACCACAGACTGAGCCAAAGGCAGACCAATGACAGACTTGAGATGGTGCCAGTGTGTTCTGGGTGTAATGTGTCTCGGTCAAAGTCGTTCAGAGGAGCACAGACAGTCAAACACTTTGTCAGTGCAGCTGGGAACAAAACACGACAGCATAGTCGATGTGAATTCATCCAAAATTGACCACAGAATTTAAAACAGAATTGAGTTAAACTGCAGATTGTGTTTTCAGTTTTCTCAACACCGTCATTTTCAGATTTCTCCCGACGTTAGCGGCGCACGAACAGAACTTTACGCTCAGTGATTGGATGTTTCTAGCTGAAATGCACCTTGGGAGTCATAGTTAACTTCTCACCCGAAGTTTTTATGTATACAGGCTTGTACCTTCGACTTGTTATCAAAGAACCAGATATCTTCTAGCGCAGCCGTTACTCTTTTGTACAGAGTATTTAGCCAGGAGAGTTTCATGCTGATCTAAACCTTGGAAGTGCTCCATCTGTGAGTCACGTAATATAGTGTATGGGAAAAATTAATGGGAATTTTAGGCATCCGATATGGCTCCTCCCACTTCCACTTCAACTCCCAACTCAATTTTATAACACTAATGATTATATAAAAATGGATATTCTTTTCATACAAGACACTAATCCTGGAATTGAAGATGTTTAAGTTTGGTCGCATTTGTACTTCTACGACTTGGACATTTCAACCATTCATCCTTAAATCCTTATTACTTTTAGCTTTATCTGCTTTAACTTGTCTTCTCGCTTACTTACTTGTTTTCAAGCACTCTAAATACTTGGGGTTAAGGTGTTACAACTGACTCAGTTTGGAAGGAGGTGTGTACTGTGCATAGCTGGTAGCTTATTGGTCATTGTGACCATAAATATACTAAAGATCAGGCACACACCTATCTGTAATCCTATTTAATGTACTGATTTTCCTCCACAACACAAATGTGTGTATATATATTTATCTTATGTAAAATATTTTGATTGAGTTGAACTACTTCCCAATCTTTTGACACTGCAGAAGTTGCCAAGTTCCAATTTTGTGACGACATAGAATAATGACTGATCCACAGAACAAGGCCGATATGCCTCATAAAATTCATCTCTAAATATTTAGCATATTAGATCAGTACATCACTAGTTTTGCCAAATAAAATAAATGTTTACATTAGGAATATATGATGTACAGGGTCACAAATCTCTTACAGAAAACTGCAACATAAAACCTAAAGTTTCTCTTCTAGAAAATCAATTAGACTTTCAGCGGCGCCGTACACAGAGGCGATCAGTCCAAAGTCTATTAAAGCTTCTGCCTGTAGTGAGGTAATTACGTCTTTGTCTGCTCTGACTCATGCAGTGTGG
Source organism: Macquaria australasica (assembly GCA_005408345.1). Lineage (NCBI taxonomy): Eukaryota > Metazoa > Chordata > Actinopteri > Centrarchiformes > Percichthyidae > Macquaria > Macquaria australasica. The sequence goes on from SEMN01000175.1 coordinate 853,162, forward strand.
AGCACAGACACATGGCCTTTAATCATATGAGGATGACTTCATTAGCAGCATCTTGAGGAGAGAAGAATGAAAACAGGAAAACAGACTGTTTTGTCGAGTCTGCAGGGAGCGTTTCAAACGGATGGAGGAGTCACGCTAGGCGCTCAGATACAAATCGCAGACAAAAGCCTGCTTGATTTAACTCACAAAGGGATTATCTTTTAGTAAGTCATTAATTGCTTAGGGGTTACAAATGAATTTCCATGCTGGGTTGTGTTTAGAGGTCATGTGACAGCACGGCCCCAACGTACACACAGAAATGCTTTGTCTGAATTTCAAAGTTACTTAAGTGAAATGGGCCATGATGAGATACAGAGACGGCATTCTTCTGACTCACTGAGCGCAAACTGATTTAGGAAAGTGTCACCAAATTTTTAGCATTCCTTCTCTGACAGTAGCCACGCAGCATCTGTGTGATTCAGTAGCTACCCAAAGAGGCATTGCTCATTTAACCTTTGTAGATTCATATCCTTTTCCAAGCTTATTGCCAGGCCTAGTCATCCACCACGGTATGCGGACAGGATGTCAACAATAGAGTGAAAGAGCAAGTGACCCGGCCCAACACGTCTCATGGTTATGTCACAGCGTATGTGGGCAGATAACATTCTCCAGAGGCTAATTTGTAACCATGCCCCTTATAATCTCACACCTAACGTCATGCTGGCCTGAGTGGGCTGTGGTGGTCACTGTGGTTGTTTATTCACTGGGTGGGGTGGGGTGGGGGATCTGCAGTCATGGTTCCCAGCTGAGTGAAAGCATGGTGGGATGTGGGTTCTGGCAGTGGCTGTTTCTGTCAAAACACTGCCCTAAAATGTGTTTGAGGTAGGATGCGTACAGGTTTAACCGTCAGCGTAAAACATTTAAGAGGCTTTTCTCCTCCGTGCAATAGGAGCAATGAACATGTGAGCTTGCTTTTTTTCCCACTTTGAGTAGAAAATAAACTGTGGCTGGACGATATGTCCTAACAGGAGTACTAAGTGTTTACATTCATGCTAACGGCTCTGTGAGGCTGTATTTAGGCACAGTGGGGATTTGGGCTAAATGCTAACATCAGCATGCCAAGATGACAATGACAATGCTAACATGTTGATGTTTAGCAGGTATAATGTTATAAACATTTTTTAGGTAGATTTTTGCAAAGTATGTCAATGCAAAACACTGAACCACCAACTGACACCAGAAAATGTGATTCAGCCATTTAAAAAAAAAGGTACCAATGTTTGGCTGTGAGCTTTGTTTAAAAGTTTAAGCTTTTTGTAACACTGCACTAGATCCTGCTGTCAGAAAAGCTGTCTTCCACAATTCTCAGTAAGGTCACCGTCACTCTGCCTCAAACACCCCTGGGAACCGATCTGATGGTCCAGTGACATTAGCAGTACAGACGTCAAGCTTGACAAGCTGTGCAACTCTGGCAAAAGGTGTCAGGCTCGAATGAACTGCCACAAACCTCCGCGCTTGTTTGTTTGGGGTTTTTGACAACTGCTGTGTCCAAGACAATTTCAGCTTCAAGTTCTGCTAAAACTAAAGTCACATCTGTTTATACTGCATAATTCTGTGTGTGCATACTAATATAAGTACATGCAGTTACTGTACTTGGCATTTCTCACACTACAGCCTGAAGGATAAAAAGAGAAACTGTTTTAAAGTGATATTTTAAGGGTTTTGTCATATAACAAGATAAAGTGATATGTTGTTATACCAGGAAAAGTTTCTCGTAGAAATGGAATTATTTGGTACGGTATAATAACGGCAAAATAAGTCATAATACTGTGTAAAATATGTAGTTATAACGTAAAAAGGATCTTGTTAAAATGAGGCAGATTTTGATTCCTTACAATAGAGCCACGCTAGCCATTTCCCCCTGTTTACACTGTTTATGCTAAGCTAAGCTAACTGGCTGCAAGCCTTAACCTTATACAGTATTTAACAGACAGATACAAGGTATTGATCTTCTCATCTAACTCTCCACCAAAAAGCAAATAAACGTGTTTTATTCCCAAAATGTAAAACAATTCCTTAAAAAAGTTTGTAAATCACTGGACTACAGCCGACAAGTACATGTGAGACAGAGAAAGAGGGAGAACAATGAGAAAGAAAACAAGAAAAATCGAATTGGAAAAAGCAGTGGCCTTTTGATCAGTGTAATGGCTGACTATAGTATCTGGCTCAATTAGGAAGTCCTCGTGAGTTAGTCAGAAGGAAGTGAACATTAGTCACAGGGATGGAGATGAAAGCCAGGCGTAATAGAAAAATAATCACGGATCTCCAGGACTCCTCAGCTATCAGAGACATCTCTCATATAACATAAACCTCCCTGAATTACAGAAGATGAGTGGAAAAAGCCACATTCCTGAGTTACAAGGGCCCCTCAGACAGAAGCAAATCTCAAACTTTCAAAAAACCTTGAAATTAGCGAATTCATTTCCCATGCTATTCCATAAATTGTAGACCTGTGTGTATGAATCCTGAAAGAAGTTTTCTTATCCTCCGGGCTGTGTAATAAGTTCTTCATCATTGCACTGTGTTTGAAAAGTGAGACTATGTGAGCCAGGAAATTATGGGGAGAGAGCAATGACAACAAACCATATACTGTCTGATATGCATATCTGAACGAATGCTTACTGATAATGATCTATAAGGTAGAAAGACTTAAGCCAAGATAATGTTAAAGCCAAGATAAGTTAGCCTAAAGAGAAGCAGTAAATTACTGTTAGCAGCAGTGTAATGGTGAAGATTTTGTATCTAAAAAGTCGGGAACACAGAAGAAAAGCACTTTTCAAGGAACACAGACACAAGCCTTATTTGTTGTTTGAGTTAAGCTTTGGATTTTGCAAAGAATTCATGAGCCCAGGGGATAGGAAAATGTTCTCAACCAGCCGTGAAACACTGATTCTTAAAGCTAAATAACACTGAAATTGGGAGTTTGTGTGTTTTCATCTGAAAGCAATGAAACACGAGTTAAACTGTCCCCAACACAACAAAATACATGCAAATTAGAGGATTGTTGCCATCATCACACTGTGTTTATCATTCACACAAAGTGGACTAAATTGTGCACCAACATCAGGACTGAACGACATTTCAAAAATCTAAAGTCGGACCTGATCCACCTTCTTATTCATTCAGAGAGAAAGCTTGAGAAAATGCATCTGATTGGCCAAAGGACTCCCTGAACTATTTGTGGGTGGCAGCACTGTTTTCTTCAGTGGTGAGTCAGCACAGTAAGCTGCCCAGTCACTCCTTATCTGCAATGAAGATGTGTGTGTGTGTGTGTGTGTGTATGCAGTCATCTTCCTTTGACTGCCTCCCTCTGGCATCTGATCCCTGCTTTGTTTGGCTTTCTTCTGATTTCACTTTCCCTCTCTCCATCACTTTCTCTCACACATCACGGATACCAGCGGACAAACAAACACCAGTAAATACGACCGGTAATGGCGTCCAAGATCCAAACACTTTAAAACACACACACATGAGATTACAATATCTCTACGGTGGACTGTTCAACAGGGACAGAGAACAGAACAACCGGGACAAAAAACACAGTGAAACGTTCCCTTCACCAAAAACTAAACAGGAAGAGAGCCTCCAAGAGCAACTTATTCAAAACAATAACAGAACTCAATTCATTTTACTCCATTTTCAATTCATCCACACATTGATTAATAACCATGCCAATTCAATGCAGCAATCTGCTAAAAGAAAAGATCAATTCAAATTACACTTTGAATCGGCATGATCATATTGAAATTAAACATGTTTCTACTGCTACTTCACTGTTGTTATATTAATACCACAAGGCGAGGCACATTCATCTATATAGCACAATTCAAACACAAGGTTTCAAAGTGCTTTACAGACATTCAAAGTTTAAAAGAAAGTGTGAATATATGTACAAATTTAAATCCTGACATAAAAAAGAAATAATTAACAGAAGATTTGAAGGCAGCTGAAAATAACAGGGTTTTAAACCTGCTTTCAACAGGGTTCGTTCAGCATTTTAAGAGTAAAATTCAAGAACTTTTCAAGCACTCTCAAGGTACCTAAACCAAAAATGTCCAGACTCTCAAAGCCTTTAATTGTTACTATAAATGCCAGGAGACAACAAACAAATATGACGGCGGGATCGTTTCATTTCAAATGTTAAAAGATTTTTGGTTTACATGAGTGATTGTGTGGATGATGAAACACCAGATTATGTTGAAAATCAAGCGTTTTTCAAGGAGTATATTCGAATACGAGCATATTCCTAACCTTGAAAACATAACGGTTATTAAGCATTTTCCAAACTTTCAAGACTCTGTACGAACCCTGTTTTAAGGGCTACAGTTACTAATGTCACCATGTAGGAGAAATAAGGACAGTTTTTTATTTAATTGTGCTGTTTTAGAAATTAATACACAGTTTTGGCTAATCATTACAGAACTGAACTATGGTTCCAAAAAAAATTAATTAAATTATAAATCGCTCTTAAATCTAATTTCCAGTTTGAAGAATCAACCTGGATTTAATGTGTTTTAAGACAGTGGTTCACAGCTGTTGTTTCAGTTTTATCTGTCTGCATAAACTCTGTCTCGCAAAGGGTTATGGGTACATTTCAGTATAAAGAAAAAGCCAATAAGAGCAACTAGCTCTGGTGAGGAAATCATAACAACAGTGTTATAGATTTATTAAAGAGACATTCACATACCTCCTCACATTTAAGAGTAGCCTTAAGACTTTCCTCTTTGATAAAGCTTATAGTAGGGCTGACTCAGGTGACCCCTGAGCCCCCCCTTAGTTATGCTGCTATAGGCCTAGACTGCCGGGGGACTTCCTATGATGCACTGAGCTCCTCTCTCCTCCTCTTCCTCTCCATCTGTACGCCCTCATATCCCATCAATGCTTGTTACTAATTCAACTTCTTCCCGTAGTTGTGTGCTTTCTCTCCTCTTTCTCTCTCTCTCCTTCTGTTGCTTTCTGCAGGTGTTTCTGCCTCCGGAGCTGTAGAGTCTGGATCTATGGTTGCAGCCACCTGCTGCCCCCGTGCTCCTGCTCTGCACCCGCTGCTGCTATTACTGTTATTGCTCTTATTATTAGTATTACTATTATAATATTGCTCTTAGTATTATTTCTGTTGGTGTTATCATCAATACCATTACCACAACTATTGCTTTACATCTCTATGTGGAACTGTATTGTGCTGCTGTATGTTCTCTTTCCTCCTGCTCCCCCCCACCAAACCCAACCGGTCGAGGCAGATGACTGCCCACCTAGAGCCTAGTTCTGCTCGAGGTTTTTCCTTGCCACTGTCGCCTAGTGCTGCTCATGGTGGGAATTGTTGGGTCTCTGTAAATATAAAGAGTCGGTCTAGACTTGCTCTACTCGAAAAAGTGCCCTGAGATAACTTTGTTATGATATGGCGCTATATAAATAAAACTGAATTGAATTGAATATTCAACTCTGTTTTTGCTGCTTTGCAGTGTAACTCAGTCTGGATTATTAGTATACAGCTGGAGTGGAGAGATATGAGGCTCGGCTAAATTGAAGGTTAGTCCTCTTTTTAAGTTCCCATTGGCACTGAATTCCCCCCCGCCAGCACGCACACACACACACACACACACACACACAAACACAAAGAGCTGATGCTTGACAACAGCAGACACATAGCACACAGACAGACACACAGATCTACTCGTGAACAGTAAACAGAGAATCAAAAGTTACATGTGTGTGCGTGTGTGTATGTATGTGTGATCTCTGTAAAACACAGCTAACATTAGAGGTGCTGATGACTGGGCTCAGATGCACGTGTGGCCACAGGCAGGGAGGTGACATTTCAACACAACTGGGAACTGAAAAGGGAAATTAAGACTGACACTGGCCTCTCCCGGTCCCAGGAGTTCAGGATCCCAAGGAACTAAAGTTAACACATTCTGTTATGTATGTTTGTGTTTACACCCTATGGAGAAGGGTAAATTAAACAGTGATGTCTGTGATGCAGAGCTGAAACAATTAGTTAATAAATCGATTGGTGGTGCTGTTGAATTGTATTGCTGGCATTATACGGACAGGTGTTTCTATTATTTTGTCCAACCCATTTCTATCAATGAAGGTTGGCTAAATAGAAACACCAACATGTATAATGCAGCGCAGTTCAATAGCACCAGAAACGACACACATGCAGTTGAATCAGCACCTCTTTAAAACAGTTTAAACAAAAACTAAACTTTATAACTGCTGTTTTAGACTGCATTAGTTTTAGCTAGGTGTACCTAATAATCTGACAACTGTATAAAGCCTGTTCAAGTGGTGCCCATGTCCCCCAAAATATCTCCATTTTCTACTGAAGCTTTGCTGAGATCTGCTCCAGGACATAAACCAAGACTTTGGAGTCGAATTAACACCCAAAATCAAATGAATCTCTTTTTAAACATTTTTGCTAATATTGCAGAGTTTTGGGCAGTCCCAAATTGTATAGATTAAGTCCTCTACCAAGCCACAACCCCTCCAACATAAGTCAGATGAATCATTATACTGTTTTTGTTTTGACCTTTCATTCAAATTCCCTCCATGCTGGGCTTTTTGTTAGTCTACGTCTGATTTTGAAAGTTTCCTCCCACATTTAATTTGAAATTATAATATTAATTTCCAGTTTCCATCCAAACTGTTGTTTACTATTGATTTGTAATGTATTACAGTTGAAATGTGTGGAGGACTTAAAGAACACTGATAAGATCACATTATAAGAATTTCTTGAAAAATAAAACTGATTCTTTTTATAAAAGTGAAAAATAAATAGAAAAATTTGCCAGCACCATTCTTTTTAAAGATAAGACTTGCACCTGCAACTTGTCTGGGAAATATCTTCCAGCTTAGGCGCCATTACATTGAAAAAAAAATCCTAAAAATCATAACATTATGACGGCTGGTCTGCCTTTCTGCATTCCTCCAAAAGGAAGTTAAACCACATTCTTGTTCAGTGTAACAAGAAGACGGCCCTTTGCTGTGTGGAGTGACTATTTGTAGCAGAGGCCCGTTCCTTTTCTGTGAAGCACAGCTGCCTTACAGGATTTATTTCAAACACTGACAAGATGCCTTTGACGCAATGTCATTTCTCACACTGGCACACACTGTCTGCTCTGTTCTTCAGTCATTCACCTCATTATTCCTGCTCTTTCTGCCATGTGACAATTTCAAAGAAGAAAGAAAAAACATTTCCTCAACTGAACTTTTGACCCAGTGTTACATAAGAGTGCTCGGCTTCTAAAGTGTGAGAAAAGAGGTTAATGTGGCCCAAAGACGCAAGAACCATAGAAACTCTTTTTTTCTCAGATCTCAAAAGGAGCACAAAGTGTGGCAGGAGAAACGGGAGCGGGGAGGCTTCTTGTTTCTGTTTCAACTTTACCGGGACATTATGGGGTAAACAATAGTGCAGTGTTTCCTCGTGGTAATAAGATGAGGTATACGAGAGGCACCGAGAGGGATGAAGAAATGAGGAGGGAGGAAGGGGGGAGGCAGAAAGAGTGGGACAGAGTGGAAGAGAAGAAAAACCAGAGAAAGTTCACCTGTGCGAGTAGTTCATATATAGTGTGACTGTATCTTCAAGATGCTTAGAAGCGCAAAGGTGCACTCTCCATTGACGTTGTCATTTGTTAATGTGGAAAGAGGAAGTTGGTGATTTTTAAAATGAGTTCAAAGAAGCAAAACAGGGAGGAAGTGTATTTTGAGAAATTCCCAGCATTAATTTTATCTATAAAAACAAGTTAAGTATTAATAAGTAGGGGCAAATCACTAATACTTTGTGAATATTAACTTTTCATAAATATCTGGTGTTTGTGCCTTTTGACTCCACATGTCACCTGTACTTTAATTACACGAATAGACACACAAAACAATTTAACAGCAGCTTATGACTCCAGTTTGTAAAATGATGACTAACTTCTAAATGTGTTTAATTTCCCTAACCAATAAGGAGCACTGGAACTATTTCAGTACCAGAATTTATATCAGGTCTTCTGTGGTATACTTCGTATTTTAAATGAAAATAGGAACATAAACTTTTGTTTCCATTATGAACTTTTTATTTCATTTTCCAACATGCATGAGCCGAAGAGATACACAAAAGATTTTTAGCTCCTAGCCAGCCCACCATATGTGATAAAGGAATAAGAAAAGTGTATCGCCTTCATTGAGCAACATATGGAAGAGTAAACACCATCCATCTTCAGATTATGACTGATGACTGTCAGAACGTAGACCTGTTTCCATTCAAGTTCGTGTGATAAAATAGTAGAGTGAAATAAATTATTCTATGGACGCAGTAAAGATCATTCCCTTAATCCCCTAGTGTCACGCTTATACTTCAAACATGTATATATACACTTTTATCTGTACCGCCTGCGAAAGGTTTGACAATAATTGAGGCCACACCATGCTGCATGTTTTGTCCTGGTGTCAAGAGAACACAGCACCCAGTATCTTTACCTGAGCTTCACATTTCATCTCTCAACTTTCAACTTTCATGGATGTGATTGTGTAGTCAGTGAAAAACAGCTTCCCAAACACGTCAGTGATAATACAAAGTGATATGCTAAATATGCACACAAATACAGGCCCTTAATGGCATGAAGAACACAAAAAAAAGGCAGCTACTCTGGATTGCAGCTCAGTTCAACTTGGCAGTCTTCTTTCTTTTTCTGTGTGATAATAACGTTTTACCACAATTCACAGTATGTTAAGTTCTCCAGTATCAGTAACTGTAACTAATTCTTTACCCTAAATTAAATCACCAAAACCACAAAGCTCATCTCCCACAATTTGTTTATATATATTTAAACTAGTGAGATTAAAAAAAATAACACAAGAGAGGAACCTTAAAGCTGAAGTAGACAGTTTGAACATAAACTATGCAAAACCTTCCGCCTCTCTCTCTGCTGCCTCGTATCACTCCGCTAAGCCCCTCCCACCAAATGACACACCAAACATGCACGTGCATTTTGCTGGGCTTGAGGTGGAACGTCAAGGTTGTCAACCTGACTTGCAAATTAAAATATCTTCTACTCAGCTAGTTATGTCTGACTCAGAGGTGAGTTTCTGTAGTTCCAACAACTCCAACAGAGTGATACGTCTTCTCTCGAGCTGATCGCCTCATGTCAATTTCGCCAACTGTTTGTACAGAGGCGCTGTGATTGGCTAGTTACGTGCTAGCTAAGCCTGATTGGTTGTTTGCAAGCCTCCAGGAAGTGCACCAGGCTTTGAAGCTAATCTGACATAGTGGCCAAACCGTGTAATTACAACTTCCGGGTCCATCATGTGATGCAAACTTTCCCCCATAGACTTACACTGTGAAAGAGACATCTTTTTTTATTATCAAACACACAGACACACATTGTTTTAAAGGAATTCTTCAATTACATATTGTTAATGACATGCTATAGTTATTTCAACCAAAATTTTAATGACATAATATTGCCTACTGCAGCTTTAATTCTCCTGTGATATTCAGTGATAACCGCAGTTTATCCAGCCCATGTTAAAGAACACAACCTGTCCAGTCTCATTAGGATCAGAAGGGTTAACAAGATGCAAACTGATGGTTCGGGTTTGAACACATATGTGACTGAGTACATCTTCATTAGACCAGCTTTCTTCAGTTTTGGGATTTACCAAAACAGTAGGAGCAGCTGGTGTTTGATAGTCATGAAATGCTGTCATTCCTTCCACTCAGCCCACAGGCTCGGCTCAGCGCCGTGACTCACTCCACCAACAGATAGAGGAACAAGACCTGATTGTTGAGTCAAATATCAGACTGACCAATGCACCCACTGCAATAACGAGCCACATGAAGAGTATGAGGGGAGATGAGGTACAAACTTGGAACAGAAAACACACTCGCAACTAGAGCTGAAACGGTTATTTGATTAATCGATTGACAGAAAATTCACCAGCAGTGATTTTGACAAGTGATGTTTACGTTATTTGTTTAAGCAAAAATGGCCAAAGTTAACTGGTTCCAGCTTCTCAAATGTGAAATTTTTTCTTTTTTCTTTCATCTTTTGCAATATTTAACGGAATATATTTGGGTTTTCAACAAGACATTTGAAGATGCCACCTTCTATTTTGATCCTAATTTGATAATTAAATCATTTTTTTGGTCATTTTTTGAAGCAAAAATGCCAAACATTTGCTGGTTCTAGCTTCTCAAATGTGAAGATTTTATGCTTTTCTTTGTCCTACATGATTGTAAACTGAACGTCTTTGGGTTTTGGACAGTTGGTCGGACAAAGCAAACAATTTGAAGAGGTCACCTTGGGCTTTGGGAAATTATAACAGGCATTTTCACTATTTTCTTACACTTTATAGACAACACAATTAATAAATTAATCTGTAGCTTAACTTCAGCCGTTGGTAGATAATATGATAACACAACACATGAATCACAACACACCCACAACTGAATCTGATCCTGAAAATATTTCTGTGGCAAATGTGTTCAGTGTTTCAGAAGTTAGTTTCTTCAGTTTCTATACACAGTCGTTCTCCAGCTGGCATCAATGAAACCCGCCACACAAACAATAAACCAGGAGCTAACCTGAGCTGGCAAACTGGGTGCGACTGGGTCACCAGGCCAGCATTACTCGTATTGATCCACATACACACGTGCACACACTGCACACACAAACAGAGAGAGAGAGTTACACACACACACACAGAGAGAGAGAGAGAGAGAGAGAGAGAGAGAGAGAGAGAGAGAGAGAGAGAGAGAGAGAGAGAGAGAGTCCGAGCCCTCATCTTGAATCTCTGCCAGCACAATGCAGCACTGCAGACATGGGTGTGGCCTCACCAAAAGCCCTTTTCATCAAGACACTGAAGAGTAAGTGCACATTAACAGGTAACTACATTGTCTGACTGATTGTTAATTGGTCAAAAGCAGAGCAATATTCATACATGTGGTCACATTATCTGCGTCACCAAGAATAAAGTCCAACTACTACATAAATCCAGTTAATACCGTCATGCTGATGGTCATAGAGGCAGCTGGACAAGCAGAGGGAACCAGATCTTTGCAGTTTTGCTTCAAAAATTATGTAAGCAAATATCAAAATTGATGCCAATTAATTATCGATCGACTGATTGATTCAGCTCTACAGGACACACCAACAAAGAAGAAACGGGGTGTGCTTTCACGCAAAATATATTTCACACAGCAAAGAGTAAAAACAAGGGAGGGGAGGTTTTTCTTGTCAGTTTTGAATAACACGGTGACTATCTGCTATTAAAAGACATTTTATTGGCTAGCACCAACATTTATAAGCCTCCACACTCTGATGATGTAATAGCTTCCACAGCAAAACCCCTTTACATGCCACTCTCTCACATGCATGCCCTCGTCACTCATAATGTTTATTTTAATAGCTGGGTGGGGAGAATGTCAGGTTCAAGTACAGCTGTGGACTTCAGAAAGAGTGAGTCAGTCACACTCTGGTGCTTTTTACTGGCCACGATGTTTGATTTCTAGGAAATAGGACTGAGATCCTAACGTACACAGTGGTGAAGAGGCTTCTCTAGAAGAGGTGTGAGACACTGGCTCCTGCCCTGCTGTTGGCTGAGCTGGGACCTGGCATTTCATCTCCAGTCCAAAACCACTTAGGCAGCGGCTGATCTTTCGGGAAAAGGCGAAGTAAACATACACTAAGTTTCCAGTTAACACACTTACCTATAATAAAATGCTTTTATTACAATAACGCCACTAACTACAGCCTCCAAAAGCACTATGACTGTTACAATCTTCACAGTGATATTTTTATGTTAGCTTCCAGTTAAGCCTGCCAGATTTTCATCACACACAGTGTGTCCCATATACTGTCCGTTACCATTGCTGCACACATATGTAGTCATATTGGTCTTTGCAATGGGATTTCCTGTGGTGTTGAATTACTACATTTAGTAGGGCCATGCATCGTTTGACAGTAGTGTGAAGTGCACGCCAAAGCCGTGGATGTTAACCTGCCTGTACTTTTTGCCCACGCTTCTACCCTGTGCATGCAATGAGCAATTTCAATAGACCAATCAACAACTCTCTGACACTAAGAACTAAAAAAGAATGTTTACGTGCAACATTTTTGATAATCAATTAATCATTGAAGTCATTTATCAAGCCAAAATGCCAAACAACGTGAGGATTTGCTGCTTTTCTCTGTTTTGTATCATTGTAAACTGAATATCTTTGAATTTTGGACCATTGGTTGAAGAAAACAAGCAATTTGAAGATGTCAGCTTATGCACTGGGCATTTTTCACTATTTTTTTGTCATTTTACAGACTAAACAATTGATTGATTAATCTAAAAAAAAAAAATCAATATTGAAAATAACCAGTAGTTTCAGCTCTTGAACAAAGACAAAGGCCCTCACAAGCCTGTACATGTGTGGTGAAAAAAGTTTCTTTACTCAAGTTAAAGAAACAGTAACATAATAAAAAATAACTTTACTGAAGCAAAACTATACGACTAGTATAAGAAGATGTACTTAAATATTTTGAAATGTGATCTTATTGATCTGTTACAAAGTGTTTTAATGTTGTAGCTGTCTCATTACTCTGTATACTTCCAGATACTTTAAATTCCAACATTTAATTTTTATTGTGTGAGATTATTAACATATATGTTTTGTACTTAAAACCTTATTTCCCAAGTAACTAGCTATTAACTACAGTTGTGAAGTAGAAAGAGAATTATTTCTCTCTGAAATGGAGTTAAATTAACATGTAAAGTCTCACAAAAAGAAATACTCAAGTGCTAATGCTTCAAAGTTACCCAGAATTACACTTACAACCAGAGAAAAACTAAATCGTCTGTATTGGAGCAGATTTGGAGGCGTTCCAGTCGGCGCTGCGCTTTGATGATGACGGAGGGGCGAGTGACCGGAGTCAATTTGCCTCCCTCTATAGGATGTGTTTGACAAGCGCTAAGTAAATGTGCTCAGCCATTAGGAAAACAGGCCTATCTTTTAGAGCAAACACTAATCCCACTCACTCCAGAAGTCTGTGTCAATACACAATTTCTCAGTGCCAGCAAGTTGCTCGGATAACCTGCTGCAGCCTCAGAGGCAATATCTCCCTCCTCAGATCCTTCAGTAAATGCACGATATAACAGTGAAAAATACTCAATTACAAGTAAGTAAAAGTACGTGAGTATCATCAATATATAAATAAATATACTTAAGTATCAAAAGTAAGAGTACTTGTTATGCAGTAAAATGTCCCCTGTGACTGATATATTTTTAAATATGACTTCATTAGATTGTAATCATATTGATGCGTCGATGCGTAAGCAGCATTTTAGTGGTGTAGCTGGTTGAGGTGGAGCTAGTTTTATCTACTTTATATACAGTTAGGTAGTTTAGTCCAGTGGTTCCCAATCTAGGAGTTGGGCCTCCCAAAGTGTCACAAGATAAATCTGAGGGGTCGTGACATGATTAATGGCAGAGGAAAGAAGAAAAAACAAAATTCTGGTTCACACATTTGAATTCCTTTCTGGACTTTTTTCTAATCTTTGCTTTTATGTGTGAAATAATGACACTAGGTTTGTAATCACTGGTTTAATCTTTAACAATGTTTTGTATTTATTACCTTCTCATATGTTCTTTAAGACATTGTAACTGTTAACTGCAGCTGTCAAATATATGTAGTGAAGTAAAAGGTACACTCTTTTCCTCTAAAATGTAGTGGAGAAGTATAAAGCAGCATGAAATGGAAATACTCAAGTAAAGTACAAGTACCTCAAAATTGTACTCAAGTACAGCACTTGAGTAACTGTACTTCGTTACTTTCTACCACTAATTACTTGCAGCCAATAGTCGAAAAAAAAAGAGATGAACATATGCTAAAGTTAGCGCATGTTAACTTCAATAGGAACAACATGATCCCTTTATTATGTCTGTACTGTTTTCTACTAGAAACTGTCTCTGATATCTTGTTCTTGTCAACCAAGTGTGTGATGAAACTTTAATGAAGTTTATTATCATGTTTCCAAAACAGGAAACGTGAAATGCACAGCTGAGCACAAACACTGACTGCAGGAGAGGATGGGCTGAACGAGATAACTCAGGACAATTGTAGGTTACAAAGCAAAAGGCATCCCCATATAAAACCTCCTACGCTTTGTACCGCACACTCGCATTGTTGTGTGTTTTGTGTTTGTGCCATTGTCTCTTGGTGAGTGTGGAGGTTTGCCATGAGGGATCACAGGGTAGATCTGTGGAGTGGTGACAGATTTCTGGGCTAGTAGAGAAACCTCAATTCAACTCTTTGCATTCTGACTGTGTCTATGTGAGTGCTGGTACATCAGCATTCACAGCAGCTCAATACAGCATGTAAAGTATTGTCAGTCTGTGAGCGTCAATGCCTGTGTGGAGGCTAAGAAACAATACGCAAAACACTCAGTGTAATGATATATTTCATCATTTCCTATGTGCACGATTGCCGCCTTCACTGTAATTCCATACAGCCACAGAGAAAATGAGTAAAAAGCTCCTCTCAACACTCCTTTCAAAAAAAACCCTGGAGAGGCTCACTGTGAAGCGAGAGAAGCAAAAACAGTCCAGACATCAGCAGAAAGAGAGGAAATGCGGGAGGCGCAGAAAGAAGCTTCCCAAATCTGGCCGCCATACAGTGAAGAGGAATGTAATAGTGAGGGGGAGTGACGGGAGGGGGCGCGATGTCCTGGAAACATGGAGTCACGTCCCAATTCACAGGGTTCGGACCAGAGGGAAAGTCAGGACAGAGCAAGAATTGGAAAAGAGTTGTGACCAACTACAACTGAAATCTCTTTAGTGTTGTCTCAAATTCTCACACAGCACGTTACACATTTCTTTCTTACTCTAAGATTGAATGAGCCCAATGTAGAGCTGAAACGATGAGCCAATTAATCGATTAGTCGATCGACAGAGAAATAGCCAGCAACTATTCTGACAATCAATTAATCGTTTAAGTAGAAATGTCAAATATTCCCTCATTCCAGCTTCTTGCTTGTAAGTACTGGCTGCTTTTCTTTGTCTTCAGGTACAGTCGCATCACATTTACAGCCTACGAATATTCGCTGCGTCTCCCATTCACTTCAGTTAAAGCCTGAACGATGGAATAGATTCAAGCATGTGTTTCCTGTTTCGGCTCCGGTGAACTCACAGGTCAGAGTTCACCTTTGCTCAACTTTGTCCGAGCGGATGTGCTCGTTCGTCCAGTAGAAACACTGATTCACTGTGTTTGGGAATGAAAAAACACTACCAGACTAAAAACCGTAGCATCACTCTCAAACACTGTTTACAGTTTGCGATCACTTTGATCAACAGTCATTCATAGACGCAACAGAACTGTGACATCAGGTCATTTTTCGGGGCTGCATGCAGGGCAATTTTATTGGACAGAAGTGTCATGTGACCGTATCTTTCTTCGACTGTAAACTTAATTAGATTAAAGATTATTTTTTTATTAATTGTTTGGTCTACAGAATGTCAGAAAATAGTGAAAAATGCCCAAAACAAGTCCCTAAAAGCCAAAGGTGACGACTTCAAATGTCTTGTTTTGTTCAACCAACATATTAAAACCCAAAAATATTCAATTTACTATCACATTAAACAAAGAAAAGAGAAAATCCTTACCATGTAGAAGCTTAAACTGGGGAATGTTTGGTATTTTTGCTTTAAAAAGCCTTTTCCGTCGTTGCCCCCTCTCTCTGGAACTCACTCCCCAAACCCATCAGAGACTGCACTGATCTCCCCACCTTCAAATCCCTGTTAAAAACTCACCTTTTTAAACTGGCTTTTAATGTGTGATCATGTTGTGTTTAGAACCTGATTATATGTTGTGTCTTAGTGTTTAATGTTGTTTTATTACGTCAGTGTATAATGTCTTTAATGCTGTTTTATTGTGTTTTAGTGCTTAATGTAGTTTTTAGAGCTTGATTTTATATTGACATCTATTTTATCTTGTACAGCGTCTTTGAGCACTTGTAAAAGCGCTTGATAAATAAAATGTATTATTATTATTATTAAACGATTAATCAATTATCAAAATAGTAGCAGATTCATTTTCTGTCGATTGACTAATCGATTAATCCACTAATCATTTCAGCTCTAAACTTAATGTGTTTAGGTTTTGGTGTGTTGGTTTGAGAAAAGCAAGCGATTTAACGGCATCCCCTTGGGCTTTAGATAATTGTAACGGGTCTTTTCCACTGTTTTCCGACATTTTATAGACTAAACGATTAATCAATTCATCAAGATGAACACAACTGTTTGTTACAGCCCTACACCAAGGTACAGTATGTGCATCAGAAACTCTTTACAGATGTGTAGTTGACTTTAATTCTTGAAATGGGCCGTAAAAGGGTAAGTATAGAGACTTGTTTCCTTTCTCACACTGCAGTTATAGGCTGTAACAAAACCCTAGTGTCCTTTTGAATGATGAAACGAGAAGTATCGATTACATGCTGGGATAGTAGTAAAGGTTCTGCTGAAGTTTTGTGGAAAGTTAGAAACAAAAGTGAAACATAACCAGGTTTGGGATATTTAAAAGCATGTTTATGACCCTGTTGTTCATGTAAAAGGTATCTGGAGTATCTTTTACACAGATGAAAGGCTATAGCAGGTTAAAAATCATGAGCAGACTTGAAAGAATCAGGTCCTGTTGCATTCCTAATCTACTGTCTTCTATATGATCTTACTGCACATTCAAATATATTCATGCTAGTTCTCAAAATGAATTTCTTTGGAGGTTGCCAGCTACCATTTAATTTGTCTAGATACGTTTGTAAATATCTGCCTTAACTCTGAGAACTTGGCTTGATAGTTGAAGTATCACTTCATCTAGAAACTTTCTATCAATAAATCCGAGCTGTGTACCCGACGCTGTCAGCACTGTTTGAGTTTAAGCTGCTTGTGCACTTGGTAATGGAGATTGTCAATTTATTTATCTGTTCATCGAGGAATACCAGAGGACAAAACAGAACCTGTTGAGGCCGAAGAAGGAGACGGATCTTGGAAGAAAAC
Organism: Macquaria australasica; assembly: GCA_005408345.1. Lineage (NCBI taxonomy): Eukaryota > Metazoa > Chordata > Actinopteri > Centrarchiformes > Percichthyidae > Macquaria > Macquaria australasica. Next base: position 870,224 of record SEMN01000175.1, read on the forward strand.
TGGAATTCCTAAAGCTGCATTTTCCTCATTGGGGTTGTGTTTTGTTAAATCTCCAAACTGATTTTCTTTTTGGCCACTTTGGGGCAGCAGAAACAAGTTGTGAACACCAATAACATATCATCATCACCTTTTAAGTTGATATGGTGAACTGTTGCTTATTTACACATCCAACAGTTAGGGGCAACATTATCATTCATATGGTGTCGTGTTTCTTTAGCCTGACAAATGTGAATTAGTCTGGAACCTCTCAGTTCATTTTTGATTTCCAAGGGGAGTTATCAACAGGCGCAGACCAAAATGCCTCTGGACGCAGTTGGATGGACCTACAACCAATCAGAGCAACGAAACATGTGACGTAGCGCTGAGAGAATCCTGTCGGAAGTACGGCAGACACATTTTTCTTATCAACAAAAGCTTTAAGTGCAGTTGTTTGTTCTTCTTTTAGAGAAAATATATCGTCCAGTTCATTTAATACTGACGTGATAGCGGATTAAGAACATTCCACATCAGCGGCAGCCATCTTGGTTGTTTATGAAAATGCCTCAATGGCGCTCCTCTGTACAGTCATTGCATCAAATCAGCCCCATATTAGATAAACGGTTGTCATTGACCCGACCTGGGCCATGTCGGCTAGAAATCTGTCTGAATGGGAGGGGGACCAGATGCATCTGCCAGAGCAAATAAAACATGAGCTCGCAGATTTGTCGGGTTCCCAGGCTCTCTTTTACTTCAGTTTTTGGTCTCTACCAACTCCCGAGGGAAATATCTGGCTCTTTAGCTGCTAAATGCTCCAGTGTGTTCACCACCTAGTCGCTAACTGTGTCCGTCTGCTGTCTGGTGCTGAGCAGGCAGTGTACAGAGGGTTTTTAGAGAGAGCGGTGAGAGTGAACCAAAACAGTAAAGTTGCAACCAAACAGCTAAACAATGAGCTGAAACTCACTATGAAGCTCCGTAAAGCCGAGAGGAGCTGCAGATTCAGGTGATAATTCTCTGTAGGTTCATCACTATGAGCGACACCTTTCACATCGTCATTGTTTTCATGTTGTCATTTCATACATTGTTACAGGAGAAATATCAATTACAGCCTTGTTTGAAGCTTCATGATAGTGTTTTTTGGATAATCCAATTGGCTTATGAAGTGTTTTATTGGCCTTTAATCTTTAGTTTATCAGAAATCTTTAAAAACTCACAGAATAAGGAAGTGCACGGCTTTTCACTAAACAGTGATGGTTTGTCATTTTTCTGTGCAACTTAGTATAATTTCTTTTTTCACCCTACTTTGTTGTCGAGACATTTTATCCTTCCGTCTCTCACACACAGGTTTACACACACATTTAGTTCTTACCTAATAGTATTTACCTAATAAACACCTTTAAAGAATACTGACTGATACCTGTGTAGTACCTTATAGCTTTGGCAATCACAGTGTAGAAAGCTCTCTCTTGTTATACTGTACATGCACCCAGTGAGGCATATAAGCTCCTCTAACTATAGCTGACAGATGAGTCTCTATGGGTGCGTGTGTGGGTGTGTTGTACTGTGACCCCCCTGTCATTAGCCAGCACCCGGGTCATATCAGTAAAGCTCCGTCCACAGAGCTAGCCATGCTGGAGCAAAGTCGGAACAGGTGGTCTTATCAGCAACACGCCCATATGTAGGCCACATGTCAAGCATTAGCTGCTGGCCGGCACTAGGCTAACACCGAGCTACGCTGAGGCGAGACAATGCAGCCCGCTGAGAGGAGTGACTTAGCACAATCAATACACTAAAGCTAAGCCACGTGGTCAGAGCAGAAAGGAGGTCAATCCAATTAGTTAGATCTGAGAGACACAAACATCAGGACTCTGTCCAATCCCGTGCCAGTCCTACAATATCCGTCCCCCTTCAGGTCCCCTGTCTTACATTACACACAGATGTGTGAAACTGGCCAAGACACATAAATGCATTTTTATCAGTCTTTAAAGAGTCAAAAAAACCTAAACAAGATGAACATATATACAATGGCTGGAATTAAGTGGTTAATTATCTCATCCAAAAACATTTTTACCCATTGTTTGACCTCAGTCCACTTTAATGTAATGTTATGTAAAGTATTAGCAATTTACCTCACTGCACTTATCACAGTCGTACTCTAAAAGAACCCGTGGTGTTTTCTTGTAAACGAACACGGTCATGTTTACATTCTGTCTGTGTGTCCTTGAGGCTTAATAAACACGGTGAATGCATTTCCTTCCTAATAAAACAGTTGCAAAGTACATTTTTGTAATATTTTGAAACCTGCCTCATTTAACATTGACCGGCAGTCTTCTTCTGTCCCGCCTTTTGCCAGCAGCTTGCGATCAGTGGTAACCGAGGGATTTCTAGCAAAGTTAATTTCCCCAAAGAGCCTGAGAGAGTCTAACGTTATTCGCATTATGAAAAAAAAAAAGAGTAATATTGACTGAAAGTTCAACATCAAAGGGAAATGCAGCTGTATGTAGAACATAATCCTGTCATGATCCTTTAATGATTTAACAGACACTGTCTGAAGAAGGGCTTGCACCCGAAACGTCTTCTGTCCAGCACCTAGTATTCATCACGCTTGGATGAGTGCGCTTCTGTAAACTTTTTTGCATAGCCTCTAATGATTTAAGCCTGAAGTGAGTGTTTATTCAGCTGAACCAGTAATGTCTGTTAAAAGCTTTACGACAGAAAGGAACCGTATCTCCACACTTACTAAACGCACCGCAACGCCTCTTCAGAGCCATTGTTCTGGACATTTAATGAGTCATTCACACCACCACAGGCAACTTTCCCAGAGCACAAAGATTTATTCTTAGCGTGGCGGTGACACTTATCTTCTTACTGGGATGGGCTCGTGGAGATAGACAGTCCGCTATTGTAGTTACAGGCCAACAGAGGAAGAGAGGAATAGAGGGACAGAGAATAAGGAAAGATGATAATGGCACTTCATAATTGCTTTACATTTCCTGCAGTGATAATGTATCAGGGGTACAAAAGTCAAATCTTATCTTTGCTAAAAACTTTCATGTCCATTCCTTCCTATATGAGCCAGAAGAGATGCCATTCAGAGAGAAAATTAAATCCAACTTTCCTCAACTTGGCAACTTTAAATCTATAACAGTAAAGTCAAACTACGGGAAATCACATGGAGCAGCACGTGGCCTCCTGGGATGATCTTTCCGTGAGCAACTTGCTCCAGGGGTGACATCCCTCATGTTTTCTGTTCCCTTTCAGATGTCTGCGCCTTTCACACTAGGTTTTATTACACCACATCTGGACAATATGGGAAGCACAGGATGACCACAAACCACACACACACACACACACACACACGAGAAAATCGCAGCAGAGAGGTCACCTGCGAGGATTTATGTAACTCGAGTGAGGAGTGGAGGGTTGTGCTTTCAGCATTTATGTAACAGACTTTATTGATACTCAAAATTATGAGGATGGAAAATCTGCTGCAAGAACAGACTGTGTTCTGACGGAGGGCAAGTGGTGGCTTCAGGTTTTAACCGCTGGTGTTCAGGAGAAACAGATTATATATAAGTAATGAAAAACTTGACTTATCCTTCAGATTCTTTTACTGAATTTTAAAAATGTTTGAATTTGAGACAGCAAAGTGAAAGACAGTTTCTGTAAAACAGCATCAAAAGAAGACCTTGAAGACTGTTTTGAGTTCTCTCTCTCTCTCTCTCGGTTGTTGCCACTCCTACAGGAGGAGAGCAGAGGGGACATGACTGAGCATCCTCAAAGGGTTTTTAAAGCAAGTCCTCGACATCCGCTCCTTCACAAAGAGCAACAGAAGAGAGTTTCTAAGGAAGGATGACAAGGGAAAGGCAACATCTAGCCAGCTGCAACAGAAGGGAGGACAGAGTGAGTGAGTGAGTGAGTGAGTGTGTGTGTGTGTGTGTGTGTGTGTGTGTGTGTGTGTGTGTGTGTGTGTGTGTGTGTGTGTGTGTGTGTGTGTGTGTGTGTGTGTGTGTGTGTCATCTAGGAGAAACAGGAGGCAAAACAGGGATTCAATTCTACTTTATTTGCTACTTCCATGAATTTCTTTCCTGAAATAACTGTGACGACTGTCTGACGAAACCTAAATCACAGTTTCCCGAAGCCAAAATCGACATATTTTAATTTCTTCTTTAGTCCGACCATTAGTCCAAAACCCAAAATAATTCAGATTACTATCACAGATGACAAAGAAAACCAGCAAACATTTCAAATTTGAGAAGCTGGAACCTGTGAAATGTCTGCTTAAAAAATGACAACAATTAGTTTTCTGTCAATCGACTAATTATTTAGCTCCACTTGACTCAATATAAACTAGAGACTTTTCATTAAAAACATAAAATCCGAACAAAAGATTTAAGCCATAATTCAAGGCATTACCAACACAGATGCGCTCCAGAGTTATTTAAGAGAGAAGGTCCACTGTGTCTAGATTTGGCACCGTGACTTTTACGTCACACCGAATAAAGCCTTTTCTGTCCATCTCGTTTCTATGTGACACGCTGGTGCAGGTGTAGTCAGGGCAGTAGGGCAGCTGGTCGAGTCTGACAGCAAGTGCTGACTGGTGTGTGTGTGTGTGTGTGTGTGTGTGTGTGTGTGTGTGTGTGTGTGTGTGTGTGTGTGTGATGCTGACGAGGCACCTGCAGACTCTGGCGTACCCCAGCATAAATAAAAAGTCTGTAAGGGGACACAAACAGCCACATTGTGGGGCTGCTGCTGATATCTGTCGCTGACGACTGACTGGTTGGCTCAAACAGTGTAATGAGGGACACAAGACAGAGCTGACGCCCATAAACATCTGCACAGATGTAGGGCTGCAACTAACAATTATATTCCTTATTGATTAATCTGCAGCTTATTTTTTCAGTTAATCTTAGCCACTTCCCAGAGCCAAAGCTGACTTCTTCAAGTGTCTTGTTTTGTGCGACCAAAAGTCCAAAACCCAAAAATATTCAGTTTACAATCATATGTGACAAAGAAAAACAGCAAATCCTCTCATGACACGCTGATTTTGGCATTTTTTTTCACCATTTTTAACTGAAAAATCCATTATCAAAGTTGCAGATCACTTGACTGTCAATCGACTAATAGAATAATTGATTACAGCTCTACATAGATGTACTGTGGTCATGAAGACTTTGACAGGTTTAGCTACCCTTTCCTTATCCTGAAGAAAATTCTGGGAATGTCGTAAAATTTCATACGCAAGTTTTGAGTGTGGTGTGCAAGTTAAAATAACGTCTATCACCACTTTACCTGCAAAGTGCGAAAGATCCAACTGGAGAACGGAGGAAAGGTTAAAGTCGTGATTATCTCGGCCTATCCTCCTTTTTTTTTAAACCTGCAACACAACACAAACTACACTCAGCTAAGAAGTCAAACAAATCGCTCCGACCCCTCAGAGACTGATGTGGCTCCTCCGAATCTCTCTCTGTTACAGCCAGAGTGAGGAGATGTATCAACACTACCCTCTGCTTGAAAGTTGACAAAGCAGGAACAGTATGTACTCCTGTTTCCCAGCCAGCGGTACCAGGCTTCATGTATACGGTTTCAGAGAAAAATATAAGAGCTTGGCACCAGTTTGGAGAGATAAACAAACAGTGAAAAGTAACAGCTGGAGCTGTTGGCATTCTTCATCTTTGAGCTGAGCAAAAAGCCATTAGTTGTAACACTGGCGTTACAAAGTCTGAAGTTGATGCTTGTGGGTTAACATGTGATACATCTGACTAGATGAAAGTAGCTTTAAGTAAGTAAGATTTTATTAACATGGACTGAAAGGACATACGGTCACTGCTTTAATTTGACAGAAAATCCATCAGAGTTTCGTCAAGTTGTGTCATTTTAGTGTCATTCAAAACTTTCAAATCTCATTTGTCGCTTCAATGTCCATCCACCAAGATACTTTCCCTATGCAACTGTGTGAGAACTAGAACTGCAACTCTTAGGGCTACAACTAACGATTATTTTCATTAGTGATTAATCTGCTGATTATTTTCATGATTAATCGTTTAGTCTATAAAATGTCAATTAATTGTGAAAAATGCTCATCACAATTTCTCAGAGCCCAAAGTGACGTCTTCAAATCGTTTCTATTGTCCGACCAAGAGTCCAAAACCCAAACACTCTTAATTTCCAGTCATAAATGACAGAAAAGCACCAAATCCTCACATTTAAGAAGCTGGAACTAGCAAATGTTTTTACATTTTTGCTTTAAAAATGAAACGATTAATCAATTATCAAAATAGTTGGCAATTCATTTTCTTTCAATCGACTCATTGTTGCAGCTCTAGCAACCTTTAGTGAAAAGTCTTAGTCAAGCAAAAACGTCAAACATTTGACGGTTCCAGGTTCTCAAATATGATAATTTACAGCTTTATTTGGTCTTACATTATAGTAAATTGAAGTAAATTGGGTTTTAGACTGTTGGTTGGACAAAAAAAAACATTACATAAGATCACCTTGGGCTGTAGGAAATTGTAATGGGAATTTTTCAGTTTTGTGATGTTTTATAGATCAATGGCGGATCAATAAATAATGATAATGATTAGTTGCAGCCCTAATATAAGATTAGTCAGTTCAGGCAACATTTTAGTGTCTCTAAACATTTAAATCTCATTTTCCTCCCACTGGCTCCATTATAGAAGATAAATATTTCATATGCAAATGTGTGAAAACAGCTTTTTGAAAATGTCTTAAGAGTGTGGTCACACTGATTCATCGTGTTTGTCTGTGGATACATTTGTTTATTTATAATCATATATTTATTTATATGTCATGTTCCTGTTGTACAGCGCTGATGATGCATCTCCACCAGATTTATGTTTGTTATATGAACATTAAAGAAAACGTTTTGGAACCAACATACATTTCAGATCAACCATTTCGCTACTAAAACCGCTTTTTTGCTATCAGTGTTGCTTTATTTTGAACAAGCTAAAAAAAAAACCTAATCCATTTAAATAGCTACAATATTGACAACTGACAAAAGATGGACAAAACATTTAACTTTAGCTAATTTAATTTTGATTCTGTAACATCTGATTTGTGACCACATAACCACAACAGTCTCACCACAAGTCTCATATCAATAATGGCTAAAAAATACAGATTTTCCCGCAATATCAAACCTTAAACTCACAAAAGCCAATGCCCACTAATGTTTGTTCCACTGGCTACTTCCACCACAGAAAGTGAATAATAGACTGAGTGAATAATTCATTTCCTGAGGTACGTTTTTATGAGTCTGACTAATGACAATTATATTATAGACAGCAGAGGAAGGAGCATAACTCATCAAGCAGTTCAGGTAATCAATCAATCTTTATTATTTTACACACTCAAATACAATCAAAGGCGGCCGAATCATTAAGCACAGACATTAATCTCAGAGTAACAAAAGACAAAACAATTTGTCTTAGACGATGTTTTGGAAAACGTTTCTGCTGTTTTAAATTTAACTGCAAATATTGACGTGATGTGACAATATAAACTCCAGCAACCTACACCACTGAGAAAACAGTTTAAGATGAATTTTTCCTGAGACTAATTTCTTTCTGTCTCAGGATTTCAATCAACAGTGACGTCTGGACCAGTACATTGAGCATCTGTGGTTGTAGAGTGAGCAGCACTCGATGGAGAGCTGAAGTGAAATACATCCGAGTTCTGTTCCCGAAGTAAGAAACCTCGTCAGATATCCCGCTGACATTTGTAATAACGCAAATAACTAGAAATCCAGCCTTGGAACAAAGCCTTTTGTGTGGTTCAGTTTACATGTTAAAATCATAGACTGTATATAAAGATGGACGACGTGTCTCCACTTCCTCCTACTGTACAAAAATGAAGCCAAAATATCCCGGATATGGGCGCTGCCATCTTGCGCTGGTGACGTCATTTGGAGCCAGAGTCTGCACAGTTGTGATCCTTATCGAGGTCCCGCCCAAACACCTGCCCGAACCAATCGCGAGAACACTCACAGTTGTCAATCATGACATCAGACCCCCTTTTTATAGCATCAAATAACTAATTAAAACCAAACTTATCTGAAAAATGAAGACTTGAACATACATCAGCGTGATAAGAACTACCTAAAATGACAGAAACCACGTGACGTGTACTTTAATTTTTTAGTTGGCCCCATGTCCCATCCGCTAACATGGAGGGGGCGGGGTTTATGACCTATACTGCAGCCAGCCACCAGGGGGGTGATCACTTTTGGGAGCTGTCATGTCGTCCGTCTTTATATACAGTCTGTGGTTTAGATAAGGACGGTATTTTATCAGTATTTCTGTTTTTGGTGGCCTTTAACAAACACTGTTTCCCGTTACTCTACTGTGAAGATTTTAGAAATTACGGCTAAAAAGTTGGGAAAATTACTTTACAAGAGAGTGTTGGGGAAACAATAATGGCGTAAGTACCTGCGCTGCCATGCTGGTGGATTTTCATGGGAGCTGTAGTTTATTCTGTGCTCACAAAGTAATCTTTGTTTAACTTTGTTTACATACTGAAGGTTTAAACTTCTAATAGTATGCGCTGTAGTGGATGACAATTTGTCTTTGAATATGAAAAAGTAAACCCAACAAAACACGCCTAATTTTTTCAGAAAGACAGATGAAGGAAATGTTGAGAGAGAGATTGCATCGACTTACAGAAGCTAGTGGGAAAGAGGCTAGACAGGAAGTGAGGTCAGGACTTCGGCTCTTTGTTGGTTGAGTCAATTTAACCAACAAGTGGAAGATAATAAACAGACAGACAATAAAACGGAAAATAACAGTTAAATTAACATGATTCTACCACTAGTGTCCGAGACAGCCTTCCCTCGATCATCTGGGACAACCCTTAGCAAACAACTAAACATATGGCTGCTTGATATTACGTAATCCTCACACCATGAGGAGAGTAGCTGCAAAAAAAACTAACACTATTCTTCAACTACTCCGCTAACCTCAAGTTGCTACACAAACAATTCTGTGGTAAATTGCTTCTGTAACTTGCTACTGTGTGTTTTTACTCCATAATGCTCATGTCCTTACCTTACCTAGAGTCCAGCGCAGTGCAGATCACCTGGCACTTGAGACGTGGACCTTGCGTGTTACTCAACCAGGGAATGCAGCCTATAGGCCGAGCCCACTGTGTAAGCATTCACACTGGCCGGTATCACACTCTTTACCCTAGTTTCACCTCAATAAAAACACACAGCACTGTAACTTTACACTCAACCGAGGGACACTGCACATGAGCGGTGCTCGATCACTCCCCGCCGCCCTCATCATCTCGTCTTTTTTTTCCACCCCTGCCTGGGGAAAACAACACTTTCAGGGCACAGTAAAGCTCGCTTGACCCCGCCCAGCCGGGGGAGATCCCGTAATACACACTAATCCTACTCAGTATTAGTGGGGGGGGGGGGGCTGAAGGAGTGAAGGAGATGCTGAGAGGTGAAGCTGCTGACCTGGGTCGACTCACACTGGGAGTGTTTCTGTTGGCCTGGGACCACAGAGGAGCACAACAGGAGCTCCATCGCTCACCGAGGCCAACGAGCTCTGCAGGTCCTTTACATGCACAAAATATGAATACTTGTAGGTAAAAAAAAATGAACCCAACTAGTAGGCGAGATTGAGTATTTTCTCCAGAAAAGAATGAACTACATGACATAATCACAACTGCTTTGGAGAACATGTGTGTTTGGTAAAGAGTTGCTATACTAAGGGCTTGTGGGGTCTGACCTGTTGCTTCATGGTAAACTCTGCCATAATGCTGTAAAAAAAAAAAACTTAAGCTGCACTGATAAGATCTTTGGTCATCACAGGGTAGGGAAACAGAAAAACAGGCTGACAAAGCCACCATATACGGCCTATCAGTCTCATTCAGAATGGCCTTGGTCCATTATCAGCTAATGTGAAGCCAGCTGCCAGAAATTTGGGAGTACTAATTGATTCAGATCTAAGCTTTGCTCCACAGATCAAAAACGTTGTCCAGTCCAAACCAATGCTTTCACACTCTGACCTGGAAAAAGTCATTCACTCATCCTCTCTAGACTGGACTACTGCAACTCCCTTCTTTCTGGCATAAATCAAAAGTCACTCTCTCGCCTCCAACTGGTTCAGAATGCAGCAGCTCGGCTTCTTACTGGTTTTAACAGACGACATCACATCACCCCGATACTGGCTTCTCTACATTGGCTCCCTGTTCGATTTAGAATTGATTTTAAGATTTTACCGATCACTTTTAAAGCACGTCTGGGTCTGGCCCCAAGCTATATAGCAGAAATGTTGACCCCATATGAGCCAGTTCGCTGCCTTAGATCCTCGGGTGGGGCCCTTCTGGCCTTTCCAAAGTCGAGGCTTAAATCAAAAGGTGATCGTGCTTTTGCTATCAGGGCCCCTCGGCTCTGGAACGACCTGCCCGAGGAGATAAGGCTCGCAGAATCAGTAACTTCTTTTAAATCACTTCTTAAAACCTATTTTTATAGACTTGCTTTTATGTGATGTCGTCTTTTCATCGTCTTTTTATTGCTTTTACTGTTTTTAATTCTTTTTATTTGTATTTATTGATCATTAATTTTTATCTTGCTTTTGTTTGGCTTTCTGTTGTTACATTGCTTTCTGTACAATATAACAGCATACAGTAAATTTGTAAGTCATACAAGCAAAACAATGAGCTAAAAGAAGCCAAAAATCCCTATAGAGTTTGAGTTTCTGTTCATTTTTATGGCGGTAAGTAACTGACTATTATTTTCAGTTAATTCTGTATTAATCGATTAATTGTTTGGTCTATAAAATGTCAGAAAATTGTGAAATGTTCCCATCACCATTTCCCAGAGCCCAAGGTGATGTCTTCAGACAGGTTTTTTTTTTTGTCTGACCATCAGTACAAAACTCAAAAATATCAAATAGCAAATCCTTATATTTACATACCTCAGCAATTAAATCATTATCAAAATATATATAAATGAATGTAGCTTAAGTTTCTGCCAATTAACTAATCAATTCATCAACTCAATTTTATGTGATTTTCTCATTAAATGGAGTGGTTGTTTTCAATGTTAGCATCAAAGACACTGATTAATACAGGTTTAAGTGTCACAACAACCTCCTAAAAGCCAATGTGCAGTATGTCTGTATGCACTGTAGTGTAATGACTGAAAGCAAAAATGTACGAGTGCACATGAAAGTAGGTGTTTGCATATCCTTCGAGTTCCTTGCAGCTCAGGCGCATTGACGTGCCCCTGAAACACCCCACTAACACGCACCATTAGCCGTGCTCCCGCTCTAATGCCCTGTGACACCTCCCTGGTCTTGGAAAACAGATCTTGATGATGCACAGTCAGAGTGAGCAGTGTCAGGTAACCCCATACGCTCCCTCTTGACCCAGGGGACAACAGAAGACAGCTGAGCTCATATTAAGCTGTCACTCGGCTCACATGTAAAAACAAATGACCGTGCTTCCTGTGAGCAGTCTTTGTTTTCATCAGTGTCAACAACAATGTTAAACCAGAACCAGTTCCTTGTTAAAATAGTAAAGCATTGTTGCCCTGTATTGGTACCATAAAATGACATGAATCCAGATCCTAATTTGTTATTTTCCAAAAAGCCATCCATATTAAATTAGGTTGCTGTAGTATTCTATTTTTTATTTATTTTTGATAGCAGACACTGTAGAGATATACAGGAAACATGGTATATCTCTACAGTGAGAGTAAAGGGTATGACATGCAACAAAAGGTCTCCAAATGGAATCGAAGCGTGGACGTTGCGGTAATGTTTAGGCTGCCAGGATGCCCAATCCTGTAGTATTTTAAGCACATCTTGCATTATCATACCTACTTAGGACATTCATTCTCCGACTGTGCCTTCAATCATTCTTAAATGTCAGGTAGCCACCTGAAAACCCAAAGTCTCCACAGGCTGACATCTGGATTCAACGCCTGGGTGGTAGTTAAACACCAGATGATGACTAGCTGGTACAAGAAAACTACAAATTAATTAAAATATATATATAAATAAAGTACACCAAGGATCCATCTCCAAACTATCCTGGATGCATTTTTCATCTATCAATCTTTAATCCAACAGGTGTTTGGTCTTTGTAGATATGTCACAAAGAGCTAAAAAAAAAAAAAGAGAGAGAGAAAAGGTGAACTATTATGTGAGCGAACTCAGCAGTCAGACAAGACAGACAGTGTTCTGCACTAACCTATCATTACTGGTGAGTACGGCTGAACAAATGGAGACCAAGCAGAGAAACAAATTGGCTTTAATAGTAATGCTGCACTAACAGCTTTCCTTCATAGCTGTCCGTCATCTATAGCTATACAGCTAATGTCGTGTTACTCGTTATATAGCAGGTTGCTTTAAAATATTGTCACATCAAGTTGTGAATTGGGAAAAAGCAAACATGTACAGTGTGTAGTAGTAGTAAAGTTTCGATTATATATATTGTTACCGCGTTCCTGAGAATGAGTCAAAACTTCCTACATACCACGTTCCATGTTGATAGATAAAGACGACCCAAACAATGTATGTAGTCACAGGAATGTATGGCTTAACGTCAGTTTCAGTCATATCTGGCACAAGAAGGCAAACAACGTCAGGAATGACAGACAGCAGATAAGCGCTAAACCAACATTAGGTGAAGTATTTGGTATATTTCACGTACGCTTGTATTCATCTTCACTCCGCAGGGTCAATTGAAGCCCAAAAGGTGTTGAAGGTAGGATAAGTAAAATCAGTCTATTCTCCTTCAAACTCTAAACCCCAAAATTGAAGCCTGTCACAATTCTAACTGCCTTAATTTAGAATAATAACCATGTTCAACAAAAACGCTGTAACTTGCTGTGTTTTTCTAACCAGCACAACATGCCCTCGTGGTTTATGTTTTCATCTCCTTAAAGCTGAGTTTTATTAATTGAAGCAGTTGAGCGATAGGGCATGTCAGGATCTTAACACGTAGCTGCAGCTGTTGGCTGGTTTCCAAAACCTCTTGTAAGTGACATCCTCCATCAAGAGTTAAAGAAAAAAAAAGAAAAATAACTCTCTCTATAGGCTTTAGGCCTCGGGGTGAGTTTGCCCTGCTTTGCGTCTGCTTTGCTTTTCTATAGTATTGTTAACTTGAGGGTGACGACTCAACACTGTCCTGGTCTTTCTGAATGATGAACTGGCCCACTCACTAATGCCAGGAAGTGGTAAGGAAAATAAATATGCAGTACCTCTCTTAAACTAAATTAAACCTCAAGTCACTGCCACTAAGCAAGGTACTAAACCTTAAGTAAACTGGCTCAGTAAAATATGATTTCCAGGTGATTTCAGGTGAAAATGAGCATGAATGATCCTCAAAGCTTTGATGGATATTAACTGAGTGTCATGGTTTAGTAAAGTTTTATATACTATTAATACAATTATCTGCTTTACCCCGTGTTGGCAAAAACTTTCCTTAAATCTGAAAATGTAATTCCACAAATCAACAATTTGTGCTACAAAGCACAAAGTGTTGAATTATACAAAGTCAAACTTTCTTGTCTTTTGGTTATTAGAATAAGTCCCTTTGGGCTTTTCTTTCTTCCTACACATTACTTTCCATTAGAGCTGCAACAATTAGTCGATTAATCAATTAGTCAATCGAAAGAAAATTAATTGCCAACATCATTTCATTTTTCCAGCAAAAATATCAAACATTTGCTGGTTCCAGCTTCTTAAATGTGAGGATTTGCTTTTCTTTGTCATTTATGACAGTAAACGAAGAGTCTTTGGGTTTTGGACTGTTGGTTGGACAAATGAAGCAATTTGAAGACTTTGGGCTCTGGGAAATTGTGATGAGCATTTTTCACTTTTTTTTTTTGACGTTTTATAGACTAAACGATTCATCGTGAAAATAATCGTCAGATTAATTGATAATGAAAATAACCGTTAGTTGTAGCCTTACTTTCCATAGTTATTTTTTAAAACTCATTAGAATCCTTAAAGAAAATCCACTAGACTGTGCTTGTTTTTTCCTGCTTAATATGTGACCCTAAATTCTAATTAGGCAAAGAGTGACATTAATTCAGGGCCCACTGACATAATGTCATACTGGATCTCCCACCATGATGACTTAAACGTCCTAAACCAGTTTCCTAAAACTTTAAAACTCCATCTACTAGAAAAATACACAATACATGAAATAGGATGCACAATTAGTCTCTTGTATGATTGAGGACTCTGAAGTGAATGGCTGCTGTAAAGTTATGAGAGACAACTCTATTTAAACAAATGAGATGTGGCAAAGACATCTGTCATACAAACCAAGAAATATCCACAAGCATGTGATGAGTTCAACTGTGCACAACACAAAGAACATTTAGGCTACTAACACTGTAGCATCTGCAGTTGATGTAGGATGATCTTTCAGGTCTTTCAGTTAAAAAAAACAATCAAAATCGATTCAGCAGAACCAGAGATATCGTCCTTTTTTTATTCCACACATTATCCTTCCTTGTTAAAACCTGGCACCTACATTACCCACAATGCAACTCGACTGCTGACAGTTTGGTCAGAGATTCGGGTGTGTTATGCTAGTAGAAGGAAATGTAGCGTCGAGCTGCTAGCCTCAAGTAGAGATGAGGAGCGGGCTACAGAGGTCTGATAAACTCACTACTTTCTTACTTCACAACTCCAGTTTTTCTTGTTTGTTTCAGACTTGTAGATCCAACCAACACTGACTCAAGTGACATCACTTGAGGTAATTTATCAGACTTCATGCAGCTCCCTCTGAAGCCACAAAAGGCTTTAAACCACTTTTTTTCCCCCACACATGCAGTAGAACTCCCCAAGACCTGTAAACAGACTTCGATGTGTAAAAATCGGTGGAGTTCCCCTTTAAGTCAACTGAGACAGTTCCTACAACCAATGGCCCGTGTCAGACGTCAAGGTTAAAGTCAAAGCTCTTTACATTAAGATGTGGGAACAATAAGTACAGTAGGTCAATACTTTTTACTGTCTCCAGGACATTGAACGTCTTGTCAATGACAAAATTCTGTGATAAAATATAACTACACACAATCAAAGAAGAAGATTAATAAACATAAAGAAATCCACAGAATATATTTAAAATTTCAAACATAATTCTTCCTGTGCTGCTTGTCTGCTTGCCTGAATGAAAAGCTACGAGGAAATGAAGATGAAGTATTCCTATGAGGTAATGTTGGCTGCTGTTCCTCCCCCCCTCTCCTCTATCTCTCTCTGCAGTAGCACCGCAGCTCCAGTCTTGGCATCAATCACCAGCGGGCAGATAGGCAATCTTACTGTGCAAACAATTAAAGGCTGCTCCTCTGCACTCAAAACTACTCACTCGTGTTGCTGCGTTGAGGATTAACCCAATATGCTTACACATTAACCCCGGAGACACACCGGTGAATGGCATTCCTGAGAACCGTGTTTGCTAAACCGAAGGCAATAAAAGGCAGCGTAGAGCTACTTGTTGCAAAGATTGCTGTCTCGCTGGTTGCCTCTGAACTTGGCTTCTAAGCCACCATTTTCAACTTGACATCGATGCTAACAACACTGGCAGCATTTTTATTTTATTATATGGGGAGGAACTGAAATGAATTAATTAATTTTTTGCACCGTGATAAACAATTTAAAACTAACATCATCTCCGGTAGACTGGCCACAAAGTCAAGATACCGTAAATTATTTGGCAGGTAGATAATGAACACGTTTGGTAACACTGACTATACCCAGATGAAGAAATACCAGAAGACATGTATACATTTCTGTGAGCACTGTCCGGTTCTTTGTAGGTGAATCAAGTGTAAACAGCTGGTGGTCGGAGTGACTTGACAGTGAGCGATACAACCCCTTATAAAACACAACAACGCTCTTGATAATAAGCAACCAGTAATTACCTTCCTGACTGGCAGCATTGTGCATACAGCTAAAGGGTGTTATGCAACGTTCAGGAATTCAGTTGATGCTGAAGACAAATGAGAAAACAATGTGCAGTTGTGAACTTGTCAAAGACTCTTGACTGGTGTGCATTAAAGTGACAGGTCCCTGAAGAAGGAAAAGAATATGAGAGGAATGTCTTGAGTGATATGAAAACAACCAGTTTCCTTCGCTACCTTTGGCTGGGCCTCTACAATCTTTCCACTGTGCAGAGAAAATGGTCGGAATCACAAAAACAAGAATCTGTAACTGTAACCACTGATAGGCCACCGGCTGCTTTCAGATAGAGCGCTCCTCTGTGTGCTGCGTAATCCCCACACAGCTGGACTAAAAGTGTAATAAACCTCTGTATGGGGGCAGACACAACTCAAGGACAACCATAGATACACGTGTGGATAGGCAGTGTTGTGTAACTAATGTTAAAAGCCACACAGAAACCTTTTTTCACAGCAAGTTGTGTTGAGTATGGTAGCAGGAATCAGTCCACTTATTCAAGCAAACTGTAGAAACTAAAGTTCCACACTGTACGAATCAGCCCACATATATAATCTGAATATCTACAGATGTTACAGGTCTCTTCTTATGTTGCCAATTCAACTTACAAACAATGAGAACCAGGCAGCATTATTAGCAAGAGCTGTCAGTCTTTTGGGGCAAATCCAAGTCAAGTCTCAATTCAAGTATGAGGGAATCTCTGCGCATCAGCCAACTCGAAACTCAAAGCCTCAACAGACAACTGAGATGGGATCTGGATGAGGTGACATCCAAGTGCAAGTCTTTCACATTTCAAACTGCGCAGTTATAAAAGACCTGCCTGTCACCGTCTTGTTTATTTTTTGTTAGCCACAGCTTGTCTTTTGGGAGTCAAGTCTCAAGTCAACTAAGTCTCACAGCAGTCAAGTCTCAAGTTGTCATTTTTGTAACTTCGGTCTGACTCAAGGCCCAAGTCTCTAGCCTTAAGTGCACAGCTTCGTTATCAGCAGAGCAGATTCGCAAACAAGAAATACATTTTTATTGAAACCCAGAATGCTAGTGTCTTTGCTTACCTCTAGGACTGGCCCCGCCCCCAAGATTATCTGCTCCACCCCACTGGCAAAACCCTTCTGGCTGAGAGCTGTCAGATGATGAATGAGAAAGTTTGTGCTTTGCGTCTTCCCAGAGCCGCTTTCCCCGGATATAACAATGCACTGATTTCTCTCTCTCTGCAGCATGGCGTGGTAAGCCACATCCGCCACGGCGTAAATATGTGGCTCCAAATCTCCCAGTGTATGATTATCATACATCTTCACATACTTGGGGTTGTAGATGGGCAGGAACTTGAAGGGGTTAATGACGATGAGGATGCTTCCAACATAAGTGTAGATCCTTTCCTGGCGGAAACGTAAGCGCAGGTTGTCCAGCAGCGAGCGCTCGTTGAGCTCCGGCAGGTGGCATAGATCTGCGTGGTCACCTTGAGAATCAGGCTGTGGCAGCAGTCCACGTTCCACCATGCGCCTGCGCTCCTCTGTGACCTGCAGCCACATCTGGAGGCTGCCGCCATAGTGAATGGAGCCATCCAGGTTCTTCTGCCTTAGGAGGAAGCGGTAATCCTCGCCGCCATACAGTGGGCGGTGCTCTAGTGCCACACGGGGCCAGAGCATCATCCTCTGCACGGGACAGTCGCATGGGTTCAGAATCCATTCTTCCCCACCAAACTCCTTCACCTCAGCCAGAACATAACACTTGGTGCGGTCCAGCTGCAGGCGGTCAATGACACGTTCGATGGCCTCAGCGGCTGTGGTGGTCTTGCGGGCACTGATCGGGCAGTAGATGGTTCCCTCAGCCAGGTCGCCTGGGTAGATGCGCACAGTGAACTCTGAGTTCTCGAAGCGCTGCCGCCGTCCCAGGCTGCCCACGCCACCAACGCCACCAACGCCATCACGACCACTCATGACGGAGCAGGAGTTCCCATTAGCAGCAGCCGGCACTGGCACGTCCTTTACTGGGCTGGAGAGGCCACCGATTCAAGACATTACCACTGTAAAGCAGAACAGGAAGACACAAAGATTGATCAATACCCTGAAGACTAAAAATATCCCTTGTTTCAGGTTAAGCACAACAGAAAACACCAACATTCCACACAAAATAGATAAACAAAATGAACAGCAAAGCAATAGCAGGAATGATATCGTACATCTATGATCTGAAAGTGCACAACAAGCAGATTTCTACCGACTATTAAATAATCTAGAACCAGGCCACTGCCCTCTGCATACGGACAGATTACGAAATTTGTCAGACTGTGACACAAAGACTTCATGTGCTTTTATGTAATCTACTAAAGATCCAAATTATTTTGCTGGAGCCCGACATGCATACTCATAAAGGATAAAGGATAAGTCATCAGGATCTACAGGATTACCATTAACACACATACACACTCCCAACAACACACATAAGCTCTCGCCAACGCCATGACCAGCAGCTGCCGTCCTCTTTGCTGAATACACAATCACGCCATTCAAAAGTTCCCTCTTTAATACACAGCAGAGGGACATCATGGGGTGAGTAAAGGCCACAGAGAGAGAGAGAGAGAGAGAGAGAGAGAGAGAGAGAGGGTTTAATAACTGAGCTTCTGTCAAAAACTCTCTGCTGCTCTGTGATTTCTTCGCTATCACCAGTATTTGGACAGTTCTGTAGCACAAACACTTTATAAACTACATCCGAATGAATCGATAAAGCTAAAGTTTTAAAGGGTTAGCAAATAGGACAAAATGTTCCTATTGGCCATCATCACCTCTTCAAACAATGATAACCGATGTATTCAGCACAGCAGGGGACAGATATTAAAAAGCCTTTAAACCATACGTATATCCACGTGATGAGTTGTTTGACTGTATTCTGTGTAGAACATTGTGCAGGTTCTGGTTAACAGTGAAAGAAGCCCTTTGCTTTTAGAGGACAATGATTTGTGTGACGTTTGTTGCTTTGAATTCTGACGAGACAGAATTATAAAAGGCACATTTTTTGGTGTTTCAATCAGCCAAAAAGAGTCAGTCGATCATACATGAAGCCTACAACGCATCAGCCAGTGTATCTTCCCCCAGAGAGCATTACAGTCTTGGGTATCATCAGTCTGAAATGTTCAATGCATTCCAGGAGTTATGATGCGGCGTGCTGTAATTTGTCTTTATGTTATACCCACTTTCCTCTAACTTGTCTCGCTGACTTCTGCTTTAGATACTGATTTTCAAAGCAGAGGAATGGGCTTCAACTTGTTGCTTTATCAGCTGTGGATTTTTCATGCAGGTAGAGAAAAGGAAATGGCGTCCTGTGTTACTTCAGTTGCCCCTATTAATGAAAGTCTAACATACGTGTTGAGGCTGCATTGCATTCTGGTCTATAAAGAGCTAAGATTTGTGCAGAAGTTAATATCTCTGCCTCTTCTACAATGGATTTTTGCCTATATTACTGCTGAGCATCTGTACCAAACTGAGTATCTAAAGAAGCATTAGATCACTGATTCTAACATTATACGTATCGATAACTGAAAAACATCCTGTCAATGACTACATCGACTATCAAAATGGTCGATTAATCTTCTGTTGTGTTGCAGCTCTAATCAATATCATAGTAACTGTTGCTGTCAAATCCAAAGTAGATCAA
Organism: Macquaria australasica; assembly: GCA_005408345.1. Lineage (NCBI taxonomy): Eukaryota > Metazoa > Chordata > Actinopteri > Centrarchiformes > Percichthyidae > Macquaria > Macquaria australasica. The sequence goes on from SEMN01000175.1 coordinate 889,795, forward strand.
AAATAGGTGGTTTTACCAGCGGCAGTTTTAGGTAGACTTCACTTGTCTTAGGCCTTTAAAAGTCTCATCTGTCTTCTCTCCTTTATCTTCTCTTTATGTTAATGAAACAGCCTGCTAAGTCCTTTATTTTCTGAATTAGAGTAGAAGGCTGATGTGCAATGCAACGTAACTTAATATACATCACAGCTACACATAGATGAGTTGAACACACAAGGAAGCATCCGAAACTACAAACCTGTCTGTTAAAGACCCAAACCCTTTAATTTTCTGTATTTTATTCAGCAAACAATTCATATTTGAGTGAGCAGTTGTGACTGCTAATAATATATTTCAACTTGTACATTAAATGCATTTGTATGAATATGTATTATTATATTATCCACAGCTGTAACAACCCTTTGTCTTTACAGGCATCATTATAATTTACAACTTATCTTCAATATCAGAACGCATGAAGAAGAAAATGGATCATACTCCTTCTCACCTACTTTCAACCTGCATGAGCAGCATGACCACAGCAGGAAAAAAAAAAAAGTGAAAACAGGAAATGGAACAGGGACACATAGTTGTTGCGCATAGTGGATCACAAAAGGACTCCAGCAGGGAAATGATACAACGCTGCACCCCTGGTCATTTCCTGTTGCCCCATATCCAATGTCTCATGCCATGTGTCGCCTCAACAACTTTAACATAACCGTGAGCCATGCAAACACATGCACACAGGACCTCTCCCCTTTCCAAACACAGACACACACCCATGTGGGACACAGAAAAACACACACATCGCCTGTTTCAACCTCACAAAACATTAATCTAACTGCATGAGGCTGAATCCATACACACATAGCCAGTGACAGGTATTAACTGACTGTGATGAATGTATGTCTTGTTTCTCTGCTTGAGTGATTGTGCTATGTGTGTCAGTATGAGTGTGTGCTTTGAGCACTGAGTTCAGGGCCTGGCGCCTGGAACAGATGGTCAGCTCGCTGCTTAAAGGATAGGGAGGGGGGATTTAGGGTTGTGGCAGTGCAGGACAGCACAGGGCCATGCTGGCTGCTTCTCTGTTTACCATCACATGAGGACAATCAAGTCATGGAAAACTCCAGGAACACAACAGCAAATCTCACCAATCACAGTACATCTCCCAGTAACAACTATCTCCTCTGCTATCTTGCTTTTGATAGATTTACAGACCACAGACTAGAATGGATCAGGGTGACCTGAGGGAAATGCAAAGGTAGATCAAGGGAAACATTTTGCTTAATCCATTGTCAGACACATTAATGATCAATAATGAATTAATCATTGAAAAATAAAAATCACAGTGAAAGATTTAAACAACTGACAGGCATATTCCAGTAGCAGAAACCAAGAAAATTAGGTATTTGAGTGACAAATTAACACGAGCAAATCGTTTAAATAAAAATAATGCTGTAACTAAAATTGCTGCTCTTGCTTAAATCAGCCTGTTATTATTTAGACTGCAATGACAGGAGAGATGCATAACAGACTCCCTTTGAACCTGAGGTGTTTGTGTTTGCTGATCTGGGAAAAAGTGATAAGCCAAATATTGGTGTCTGGGTTAAAGATATGTCACATTGTATGAAATTGGAAAAAAATAACATTTTTATTGTTTAGTATATGTCAATGTTGTTGACAACCTACTTCCTTTTTTGATAAGTTGGGGGTATGTAACAAGGAAGGAGAATGAGAGAAAATGAGGGAAACGAGAGAGAAAAGGGTTTTATCACATTCTGCTGTTGATATGCTGGTCACAGATGTATGACGGGAAAAAACGATTTTTCAAAAAGAGAGGCGTAGCACCTAACTTAGTTTAAATATCCTTCAGTTAGGATGATCAGTGACTGACGGGGATGCATGTGAACAGCAACATGTCTGCTTGCTAGAAACTGTTTAACAAGTTTCATCACAGTTAAACCTCCAGCATGTCATCATGGTAAGAAACACCCTTCGCCATGTTGTTCCTGTTGTATCGGAAACCACTCGTGAGCCCATATCAGGGGTCTCTGGATTACGGTTGCTCGCAGTACAGACAGTGCAGTTATCCCATCTGCATAACAGTCGATACAAGTCTGGCCACTGAAACCACCCCCACAAATTGAGTTGTTGTCCGAGGGATGCACAAAAAATGTCTTGGTGAATGCTTCTCTTGTGTCCAAGAATAAAATATCTCTTTAGATAACATGTATACTATTCGTTCTTCAGGCCTACGTGTTCTACACCAGCACAACAACTCAAAGGCCAACTGTGATACTAAAACATAATCACAATTGTTGCATTTTTTAGCTAAAAGTATTCTGTTCCCACACACACACAGACATCACATCGTAGCAAACATACAGACTCTCTGCTGCTAAAAGCTTCCTCTGAGTGAAAACGCATGAAAGCAAAGAGACAGAAAGCCACAGAGAGAGCAAAGAAGAAGAGAAAATGTTTGAGGCATGATGTCATGTCACCTGAGCGCTGTGTGTCTGCACGGTAACTTTAAAAAAGACAAGCCTGCAGTTTGTGCCCCGGAGGAGGTGACAAGGCAGCCGGAGCACAGCTGGAGAAAACCTGCAGCGGCCTCTTCTCCTCTCTGCTCTCCTCAAACTGAACCAGAAACAGAGCTGGTTACATCCCCTGAATGGTCAGAGATTAGGAATTGCAGTCAAGTTATCTGACCTGGAATCTGTTTGAGGAGACTTTTCCCAAGACATGGCGGATCAGGACAGACCCAATCCCAACTAAGATATCGTCAAGCAGTAAAGCTGGAATTCACACAAAGCAAATTCTGGATATGTAAAACAAACAATACATGAGTTCTTGCTTTAAGCTTTCTTTGAACTTACGTCAGATGCTATCCGAGTTCACCAAAGTTAAGAGTAATGTTGGAACTTATCTGTACTTGGATCAGTGGCCTAAAACAACCTGTAGCATGAGCGAATCACGGAAACAATGGTTTGCTGTATTTGGGAATACAAAAAAAGTGGCCGGCCCCTTCACTTTTCAAATGCAGTGAATTTTATAAAGCAAAATGCATTTAACAGGTGGACACATTTTCAAACTATTGCATGAGAACATCTGGGTGGATCCCTGTTTTTTAAACAACTGCATATTTATTGTTTTTGTAGGTCTGAAAATGTGATTTATAGAAGATTTATGTACCCAAGATGCTCGCAAATGTACACATTTTATTTATAGATACCGAATAATTAGAAGAAAATGACAATTGACTCTTTGCGATCTGAACATTGTCTGAGAGATGCCTGTTTGGAGGTTCCCTCTGACAGGAAACGAAGGGGAGGTTCAACCATGTGAGTCAGACTCTTCAATGGCCACCATTGTTGCAGAGGAGTGAAGAATCAAGTTTGGTCAGCTTTCTACAATGTGAAGTCATCTTTCTGAAAAGCTGTGTGTGTGTGTGTGTGTGTGTGTGTGTGTGTGTGTGTGTGTGTGTGTGTGTGTGTGTGTGTGTGTGTGTGTGTGTGTGTGTCATCAGGGCTAAGCTCGTGTATTCAGGGCTCATAAAGTTGTGGTGGCTCTTTGTTATCCCTTTAGCCACTGGGAATTTGTATGCGTTACACTAACGTGTGTGAGTTGGCACAAGATTGTGAACTCTCATATCTAGTCTACACGTTTTTGTGGGCTCATTTTGTGGATCTGGCAGCTCCATGGTGCCAAATTTAGCTGCTATGTTTATTAACTACATGTCACAGGATCACACTGTTTGTTTCTTACTGTTTGGTTTCTGTCAAGCATAGAAATTAGTTTGCAATCGAGTACTGCTAAAAGCTAAACCTCAGATCTTTGACCTCAGATCTATTGGGGTCAGGGTAAAGGCTGACATAATCACTCCAACCACAGCATTCACATCCTTTTTCATTAACCATCATCTTCTTTTGTTCTTCGTCTGCACACAGCTTAACATTGATGTGAAATTCACAACTGACCGCCCTCAAACTTTTCTGTAAAGTTGACTACTGGAGTCAAAGTCCATATAAACAAGAAAATGTTTTATACTCTTTTTTTTTATTACTGGGAAATGAAAACAAGTCAACCAATATGGCAGCAATCAAACTGTCTTGTAAAAGCAGATAATGACAATAATTTCATATGTTATAAACCAGGAAAGATATTTAGATTTAGAAAAAAACAACAACGCATGCTTCAGGCCACTAGGTGTGTCACCTTGTATTTACTACTTTTATTACCATTTTAAGACATGTTTGGCCATATTAATTGTACTAGTTTATAATTATTATGTAATTTGCCTGGGTGATCATGATTTCACACCCTGTTGTTTGTCTGTCAGCATGGCAGCTCAAGAACCAGACAAAATTTTTATTGAATTTATAGGACAATTTGAGCTTGTGCCAAATAATAATTTGCTAGATTTTGTTGGTGATCTGTTTTAGCTTCCACCATTAGACAACAGAGCAATAACACCATAAGTACTATAAAAAAGTATGATGGAGAAGCATGATTTAAAATCCTACATTCACTTTCCTCCATTTGATATATATTTCACATGATGGGAATGTTTTTGGATGCAACAGGTCTAGTTGTTTTTATTGCCGAGTCTGTTGTTCTCTGCATACTCTTTTGATTTGGAAACTACTTTGTAATACTCTAACAAAAGGGTGTGATTACAAGAGAATGTGCTTAGTTTATAGGTGTCTACCTGATTCACACGTGTGAAAGAAGGTGCTAATTATGGCAGTGCATTACAGCACAGATAAAACACAGATAAGGCACAGAGAGCCAGACTACGTTATGCAGTATACATACCACACAGAAACTCATTTCCTTGCTTTTAATAGGAGCTTCACTGCCTTCAAAAACAGGCCCAACCCCCTCACTGTTACAGGCAGAGGAAGTCGCACTTCAGCCATAAAACACATACAGTACAAGCAGTCGTAAATCCAACTATAAAGAAAAGGGATGGGCACGAGCTGCTCATGAACATGAACACTGAACTTGAGAATGCGCTTTGATTTGTCATATGGCAGATGTACTGAAAATGTGACAAAGAAAAAAATTCAACGCCTGCAGTTCCAGTAAAGAACTTCCACATGCTGTAGTGTCAGTGTAGTGTGTAATAATTAACACCTGAACGAGAAGGGTTCCAGACGATTGGTTGGATTTCTGGCATGTCAGAAATTGTGGTCGGCTGTCTGCAGTCGGAGCAGTTCCACGGTCTGGCTGCTGTCAAAAGATCTGTTACAAACTGTAGTGAGCATGTTTTAATATAAATGGAGGAGTATTTTACATGTTGTGGCTAAAACTGTAGTCTCGACTGAGACTGCTGTGATATAAAACTGAACTTCACTGCAGAACAGACGCCATATTGTCTGCATCTTCCAGCCACCTGCAATTGCGCAAAGTAATGCTGATTTTTCTCTCTTTTTGTCAAAACTGTTGAGGATGCGGCCGTCTTGTTTGAATAAACTTTATTGGAGTTGTCACTGGACAAAACCGACTGGGGTTTCTGTGCTTACGTTCAATGTGAGCACCCACAACGTGGTTGACTTATCCGTAAAGAGTGAGCATAAGTTGCAGGCTCATGCCGTGCAGAAAGGCAGATTAAAACGTGCAGTGCGAGTTAACGCAACGTAAAAGATTCATAAAAAAACTAACAGTATCTGCCCAGCTTAAGTGGCTTCTGTGTTTAAAAACTTTGAGTCTCCATGGGGGTCTGGTGAAAATGTTTCCTGGTCGTCAAATGTTGTCCAGTCATGATTGGATCAACCAGGAGCTCAGAACCTTGGAAAGGTCAAACAAGGCCATGCACACACACTGAGCTGCCTACATTTGAATTTTCTCATTATTTGGATTCTGTCAGTACTTCAGTCACTGTCTCAAAAATGGATAAATATAAAAACAATGGTCTTCTGATTTCGGTTCAGTGAAGCAACACAGGAGTCACTGTTCGCCTGGTTGAGATGAAGCATTTATGTGCCACAATCAAACTTACCGATTTGTACTTAATCAACAGAAACAGAAGAATATGTCAATAACAACAACTAAATTGTGTGTTACTATACTGAAGCATGATGTAAGTGATCATAAAGAGCAGGAGGGGATGAAAAAGTTTAACCTACTGAGACTCTGCAGACTAAAAGGTCTGTCTTTCCCACTCCTCACTAGATGTTGCTCCATGTTGTTTGCCAAATAAAAATGGAAGTAGCGATTTAGCCTTTCCCTCATTGTTTTGGCATTTTAGTGTGGACAGATAACTTTTCAACAATGACCTGATGCAGGTCGTTTTCATGAGTTCACAGCACTTTCAGATGTATCCACGATAGTGTGGACATTACTTTAGACTGCAGAAGAAGTAACCCCAGCTGCAGTATGAAAGGAACGGAGGGGTCAGCTGATTGATGTGGCAGTGAACGTGCCATACGAGCACCAACGTGTTCAACGAACACACACACACACACATATATACATATAATTATAGGTCACCATTCCTTGCCCCCAAATGTATTAGTGTGTAACACAACTCTGCCTCTGCAGCGTCCCACAGAAAGAGTTCACCTTCAGCCTGGAGGCAACACTGTAGCTCACCTAGAGGAGCTTTGGCCTTGTCAAGCAAAGAGCTACAATCCTCCAGCTTGTTTGGACTTTGTAGAGGCTGCTGGAGTAACATAACAGCAACAGAAAGCTGCAGTCAACTAGTTAGTTATTCTCTAAAAACAGAGATCTGCATAGGAATGCAGAATCTGTAGGCAAGGGACAAGATTTTGGTATAAGAAGTGTTCGGGTTTCCATTTGTAGTCTCTTTGTAGTCCAAGTAGTATTGACCAATCACGTTTGAGCGGGCTTTGGTTGCATGCAGGTAAACAGTCCGTGTGGAGAGCAAAAGAGGCGGAACGCATTGGCCGAAATGCAATCTTGGAACCCAATGGCCATCATCTGATGACTTTATGATAGCTTTTTATCAATCTAGGAACCTTAGAGATTAGCTTTTTACCAGCTTTTTTAAAATGTATCTGTATTCAAGTCATCAGACGATAGCCGATGGGTTCCGAGAGGCTAATCAGACTGTAAACAATGACCGGCGCACCGAAGAGAAAGTCTTGGCCCGAATATCCGTTATCCGGATATCCACTGGCTACAATTAATTAATTCCAGTGGAATTGAAGTGATTAATAGATTTAATAACAGTCAGTTAACAAGCTCCTTAGCTCAGAGAGCATTTTTCGCCTCTTCATTAAAACTTATACATAATGAAATGATGTACAATCCTTAGGGGAGTTAACGTCCCATTACAGAGAAAACAGAAAGAAGCTTGGGGAGCTACTGTGACTGACTAGCGCTAGCATGTTAGCTTGTCAGCAGTAGTTTACCAATGGATGCGAATGAAACATGGATTAATTTCACTCTGCCTCTATCTGGTGTGATGAGGCCTTCTCGAGCTCGGTTTTATGTCATTGTATTTTGCATATCTTTAGGTTTTGGACTGTTGGTTGGATAAAACAAGCAATTTGTGGACGTCATCTTGGACTTGTGATGGGCATTTTCACTTCTTCTGACATTTTATAGATGAAAGAAAAAAATCAAGTGTAAAAATAATCAACAAATTAATTAATAATGAAAATAATTGTTAGTTGCAGAAAGATGAAGCTCCCAGATGATTTAGCTTCATTATGTAGCTCTGGCTACAGTTGTGGATCTAACTTCAGTATATCTGACAATTTTACCCCGTTTCCTTTGGAGAAGTGTGAAAATACCAATAAGGCTGCCCACAAGTTAATGGTTGATAGAGGTTAACTTCTTTTCTAGACTGTGTGGTAAATTGACTGTAACATGAGGATATGACACAGCGGCCTACTGTAGCTTCTCCCTGTATTTAACTCACTGGTGAATGACCATGTTTGAAGCTAATTTGGGTCAATGGAAAACAAGGAGCGCAGGATGCCAACACTGGAGTCAGCGTCTTTAACATTTTGGTTTTGGGGTTTTGTTAAAATTGCAGTTAATACATGCAAATGCTTCTTCAAAGCGCAGATGTGTAGACTGTGCTCACTGCTCCAGAGCCTGGACTTTATTTTTTAGGAATGACAGCACCAGTAGATTTGCTAAAAAAGGAAATATTTTCTCAGAGTAACTTTTTAGTGCTTTCAGTGTCTGAAAGCAGCTCTACATTTTCAGATGATGATGACAACTTTTATTATTGAGTCTGTGAACCCATTCCGTTTCTTTAAAAGAATGATTTATTACCTTTCCCTGATCTTTAACACCAAAACTAGGAGATGTCCCGAGCCAATCCTAAGGATCACTATCGGCTAAAGTAAACCTGATCAAAATCTGATCCTTTTCTTTACTGTGCTTTGTTTTGTCCACCTCAGCCTGCTGGTCTGTCTCCTTTACCACAGCAGGTCTCTACACTGCGAGCATTTCACAGCATATGTGAGGGACTCTGAGCTCTGAGTTCACATCACTTAAAGCAACAGTAAACTGTACTGCTGTCCTGATTGTTTGTTTATGTTTAAAAAGAGAATATTGATAACAATATTGTCCTCAAAAATCCAGCTTCTGTCGGGCTATGATATCGTATCAATAATTTGAGCTGATCAACTTAATAGTTTTAAACCAGGAAAGTAATGAAAAGAGTTAAAAGAGTTTGTATTAATGCAGCGTTATTAAATGATCAAACACAAAGAAATAATAAAAGTAGTAGAATAAGTAATCTTATCGGACTCTGTGTCGGCAGATACCAAATACTGAAGGACTCGGATCAGGATCAGGGACAAAACAACTTGATCGGGACCTAAACCTAAACACAAGTGATATCTAGTCAAGTGGTTCCAAACCAGCAGGTAAGGACCCCGCAAGTTAATGTGACGGGTCACAATTTTAGCTGTTTTTTTTTGTTCTTGTAAAATACTGGATACTTTCACCTCTTCAAGCCTTTAAAAATTCTCAAAATTATTTAACAATCTGAAAAGCAGAAATCACTCTTTAGTTAGTGAGTCTGTGATGACGGGTCAACAAGTGTTTGATGTCTGTGGATGTTTCACATTGGGGCGCCTGGGAAAAATAATAAAGTAAAAACAGCTTCTTACCAGAAAATTAACTTTTTAAAATGTGAAACATCTACAAGTACTTTCATACTTTTCCAGCATTTGGCTGGTTGCTGGTGTTAATTTCCATCCCTGCTTCTTACACATAAACAAGACAAACCGGAAACAATCAAAGCAGTATTACCTGAAAATAAATACATGAATAAACCTTCAATATCTAGTTCAGCTAGATTTACCACTCTGATGAACCATCAGAGAGGAATGAGTCTAGGTGAATTTAAGGGAGTGGAGGTGAACAGTATCAATGCTAAATTAACTTGTCAATTAAAGCCCAGAAGGAAGATGTGTTTGTTTTATTTTCCCATGCACTGACAGTAATATGGTTTCAGGGCCTGCAGTGAAACACAGCCTTACGTACATTTCACTACCTCTAAAGCATGTTGTGCACTCACTCACACGACTCTCAAGTCTCTCCGTCTGTCTCTGTAGCTGCTTATGACTAGGAAGTGGTGGCTGGGGTGTGGAACATGAGCTCTGACCGAAATATTCAGAGAGCCGGCAAGAGCGAGACAAGAGAGTGAGCTGAGAGGAAATACAGACAGAGACTCACAGAAAGAGAGACTGAATTGAGAAAAATTAAGGAGATACAGAGACAGAAACAGAAGAACATCCTGTTGGTTTCTTGAAATCTGAGCTGTGGGAAAGTGAGAGTGAGAGCGGAAGAAAGGAAGGAGAGTGAGAAATGAAAGAGAAGGATACTAAAAGAGCCAACCTGGCTTCAGCGTGCCGAGACATCACTGTCTGTGTGCCATTATTGATGCAGTTCAACGGTTTGTCTAACAGCCGGTTTATTCCGCCATTTCAGCAACAATTTGTGCCCTCGGAGCTGAAAGTTTACGAGCAGTAATGCCCAGGACGCACACAGCAGATGCTACCTGATGTCTCCCTCCATTTCTATCACAACAAAAAACAAAAAGGGGGTTACCTCATGTCGGAATAAATTTCACTGACCAGCTTCTTGTATTTTCAATCCAACACACATTTCATTATCTTTATTTAGGTAATGTCAAACCACATTACAGAGTACGAGGTTAGCTTTCCTTGATTTGGGTTTGAGCGCTAACTTTAAAAAGGACCATACTAGTGATTCTGCATGCTTTAGCCCATTTACTTGACATATTAATTGTTTGTAAATGGTAAATGGCCTTCACTTATATGGTGCATTTTAATATTAAGGGTTCCCAAAGCGCTTTACAGATGTCTCATTCTCCCATTCACACACAGATGGCCTCCATCGGGAACAACTTAGAGTTCAGTGTCTTGCCCAAGAAAAGGCTACTTTGACATGGACATGTGGACAAAAGGAGCCAGGGATTGAACCACCAACCCTGGGACTACCTCCTGAGCCACAGGAGGTAGAGCTTAAAATTTGTTACTTTCAGCCTCTCAAAATGTACGGATTTGCTGCTTTTCTCTTTTTCACATCATATTGTAAATTAAATATCTTTGGGTTTTGGACTGTTGGTCGAACAAAACAAGCAATTTAAAAACATCATCTTGGGTTGTTGCCATTGTTTTCCATTAATTTCTGTACAACATAAAAATCCATTGGCACATAGGTTCATCTAAGTGAGCGTCAAGCCTGCGTTTCTTTTTCAATTTCACATTATTGTTGCATGGATATGCAATCTAAGTGCAGATTGATTTGAAGAGTCTGCATTATATTACCTCATATATATCTATATATAATGCAGACTTGATGTTTACAGTGATGGATTAACCAACTCAAGCACATTTCAAGAGTCTACCAATTCAGAAATAAATGGAAATCAATGGTTACCTCTGAATGTAGGAAAAATGCATTCAGATTTCTAAAAAATGTACAGGTTGCATTTGGAAATGGTCAGTAAAAATGTAAAGCATACAGGATTTGTAGCCAAGGAGCTAAAGCTTTCAAAAACACTGGTATGGTCCTTTAAATTCTTATTATTCAAGGTTACTGTGACATTTTCGACATAGGCAAGTCAGACAAACAACAAAATAAAGACGTGGATAGCTTCAGGAAATTCGAGCAATCATGTTCACATCTTCTTAAACAAACTGCTTCTCATCAACCAGGAAGTCATTAAGGTGAAAGAGGAAATAAACCATGAAAAATGAGCAGAAATGATTAGCAGTTTGAGTCATGAAAATCAATAAGTAAGAACGCTGCTGCTAGAGTTCTAACAAGAACCAAGAGAACTGAGCACATTACTCCTGTTCTTAAATCTTTACACTGGCTTCCTGTTACTTATAGAATAGAATTCAAAGTGCTGCTGCTAGTTTATAAATCGCTCAATAATCTTGGGCCAAAATACATCTCTGATCTCCTTGAAGAATATAAACCCAGTAGGGCCTCGAGTCAGAACCAAACAGGGTGAAGCTGCTTTTAGCTACTATGCTGCACACACTTCCTGAAGATCTCAAATGCGCCGCAACTTTAGCCACTTTCAAAACAAAATTCTCTATTGCACTTTTATTTCCTTTGTTGCATTGGCAACTTACATGTTTTTACTGCACTGTAACTGTATTTTATTTCATTTTATGTATTTTATTTCATTTTATGCATCTCTTTTCATTTTATCTCATTTCATCTCATTTTAAAATGTCATTTTATTTTATTTTAATTGATTTTATTCTTATTGTTTTGAATGTCTTTCTAATGTTTTTCTTTGCCTATGTAAAGCCCTTTGAATTGCCTCTGTGTTTGAAATGTGCTATAGAAATAAAGCTGCCTTGCCTAAACTATAACGTGTTAGCCTTTATGCTGCTGGTATTTTAGGTCAAAAGAAGTGTTACCCGGACACCTGAGTCAGTGAGGCCGGAGCCGGGCTGGAACAAGTCCATGCTGGAGTCACTGTCCACGCCGTAATTAAAAATGACTGAAGGCGTCTTAGGCCCGTCTGTGCACACAGCGGAGGATAACTGTGGCTGGTCATTCTGAATGAAGCGCTCGTCCTGCACTAACTCCCTCCACATTCCACCGGCTGAACACCAACAGGTGACACAACTGACACGAAAATATGACAGTGGAGGAAGTGCCATGTGTGCTTGCTAAATTAACTTTGCCGTGCAGGACCTGTTATTGTGGGCTTATAAGCGGGCTGGAGAGAGTGGAGGGAGAAAGCAGAGGAAGGAAATTAATACAGAGTACAGCAGAAGTTCCAAGGACAACATTGTAAAAGAAATAAAAAATAATACATTGCATGCTACTGTGTGCTCTGATATCTACAGTCTGCAATTTCTGTACCTATAACTTGTGTCCTTTTTTTGCTACTCTCACTGACTCAGTATTTTAACATTGCAAGCCTTCACGGAAAAAAAATATTGTAGCAAAGGTTGTTAATCCAACCGGCTTCAGTCAAAGCTTCAATGTAACTTCAGGTTCAGACAAAAACCAACAATTCCAAAGTGCAAGGTTAAGTCAAAAGCTCGTAAACGACTGGTGGATTCATTCTCATGGACGCTCATAAAAAGGGAAAGAGGCTGGAAGAAATGGGAACATGGTTTCTCCCACACACACACACACACACACACACAGGTTAACATGTACTTTTACATTTCTAGTAAACCTTTTATGTCAGTGGTGACAAGCAGTTATTATTTATTAGATTTGGTTTACTGGTACGAAAATTCTCTTATTATTAAATGTGGTAAATGCATTTAAGTTAATGAAGACTATAATCCAACAATCTGTTACAGGCTACTGTGAAGAATGGCTATTAAAAACAAATGCAACCGGGGGCTTCTATGAAAGAGCACTAGAAACAGTGGGAGTAAACAGCACCACTCCTCTGTTGTCGCCATGGAGAATTCCACTTCCTGCGTCCACTCCCGACAGCAGCTGTGGGTGAGACAGGAAGTGCAGCTCAGGGGGCTTCAACATAACAACACCATAACAGCAGCATCATGTCACTGCTAATACATGTCTATTTCACCTTCTACAAAAGATGCCTCTAATGTCACACTGATCTCTTTTAAGTGGGTCAGCCGTTTTGTTTTTCGACTTCTTGATGGAAAAGAAACATTAGTGGCATGATTTATAAACTCTCAGTCATATACACAAACCATGACAAAGGGAGTTTTGGAGAAAACTGGCATTCAAGACTTCGCATTCAGACAAATCTGAAGGCAAACAATGAAGTCAAACAATGGAAACACAGCTGACTACGTCGCCACATACAAATTTATGAGTATTCCACTGCAGCATTGTTTACGTTCACTCCTGAACAAAACACAAATAAAAACAATACGGCCTGTGGTGAAAGAGTGACAAAGCCAGTTTTACACCATGTAATGCAGAAAAAAAGCGTTAAAAGGAGAAGGTTTATTTTCCACAATGCAACACAACCAGTCATGTGACATTTTAGACAATCACAGATGGTCACACAGCGGGGACTGGTGAGACTAGACTCCACAGTGTGCAGAACACCTTGTTTTTACCACTAATGTTCTTTCTCAGAACCGGAAAATCTAATTCCTGCAATTAGAACACAGTTGCCCTAAAAATGCCCCCAATAAAAGTTATCTGTCAAAGGATTCATGAGGTGATAAATCTGAGCTTCATGATTATTTCTTGTTTCGAAGGTCCAGACGAAGAAGATGAGACGGCAGAGTCAGCTGATCCTGAAACACCTGCTTCGAAACCTGTTGCCTGTCTCCAACTCCGTGTCTCTCCGTGTCTGCTGGTCTCTTTCGTACACTTCTGTCTTTGTTAACTCTGCCTTTACTCTGGCTTATGCATTTGTAAACTAACTTCTACTCATGGTGGGCTTCATCTCCTGGAGATCAGAGCATTTTATTTATCCATCCACGTCAGTTTTCTTGATCCTTAAAGAAAATCTTCTACGTACAGATATGAACAGCCTGATGATGTGAGAGGGAACCAGAGAGCAGTTCAGTATCAGTCAAAGCCATAAAACTAAATAAGTGTGAGCTAATGCTTTAATGGTTTACTGTTATCAGAAGCCAGTGATGTGGAGGGTTCTTTAAAGAAACAGCTTGTGATTGTAATGAAAGGCCTCAGTAGATAATAAAACTAATTCATGTAATAATTACAGAGATCAAAACGTTTCCCAATTAAATCTGACTTGAAGGAAAATTCACATTTTCCGACATACTCGCTTATTTTAAGTGCAGTTCATGGAGCATTGTGTGTGCAGTTTTCTCAACATGCCTATTTCTGTTTCACCGACGACGTTCCTCTGTTCCCCTTTATTCAATAATTACCTGAATTATGGCCTAATTAAGCTCAGGGTTCGCACAACTTTTTAAAGAGTAAAATTCAAGGAGCTTTCAAGCACTTTCAAGGTACCTAAACCAAATATTTCCTGACTCTCGAAGCCTTTATCATCACATCTAAATTGTTACTATTTATGCCAGATAACAACAAACAAATATGACGACGAGATTGTTTCATTTCAAATGTTAAAAGATTTTTGGTTTACATGAATGATTGTGTAGACGATGAAACATCAGATTATGTTGAAAAATCAAGCATTTTTCAAGGAGTATATTCGAAAACAAGCATATTCCTAACCTTGAAAACATAACGGTTAAAATTAAGCACCAAACTTTCAAGAGTTTATATGAACCCTGTAAGCTACTATAGATGGAGAGATTGGTAGATCATGGACTGTATGAGTTTTGAATATTGGTGTAAAACGTTGAGTCTAAAACAAGGCCCTTGCTCTGGGACTGACCTCACATTTTATTGTTTCAGAGAGTGGAAAAATGTTTTTCCTTTCAGACTCCATTCTAGCTCTGGAAATATCTAATACGACGCTGCACGGTCTACATTTGGCCGGTGGAATAGGAAAAGTACACCGCCCCGCAATAAAAAAAGGCCAGCAAATGGAAGGCACATCATCAACAGCTGTTGTTTTAAAAAGGCATAATGTGTTTAGGTTTAACGGTTCTCTGGGAAATCATATCCAGAAATGTATATGCTGACATCTATTTTCTAAAATATAAGAAACAAAGTTATCAGTGTGGTAAATATCACATCAGCATGGGTGGTTTTTACAGCTTGTTTTCAGGGTGAGAAGCAGAAACTTTCGAACAGCAGAGAGAAACCTTTGAACCTTAGTGAATTTGAACTGTGCCAACTTTATCAACACCCATAGCTGCAGCTAAAAAAAGGATCACACTAAAATGCCAAATGAAACAACTGCTTGACACATGCATGTAAAAAGCAAGGCGCCATATGCCGACTCTGACTTGAATATGAAAGAAAAAAAAAAGACTAATAACTGGTCGCTTATAAAGTGAAAGGCACTATAAAGTGGATATTAGCTCACTGCAGATATGTCTGTATCGGCGTGTATCTGAGCCAATAAATAACAAGCACAGAAATGCCAAAGATCTGTCACCGTTCAATAGTTTGTCCATCAGAGAGTAGTGACAAGTTTATTTAACTGTAAAATGTCCTGCCAGGTACATTTCATGGTTACAATTGTTTAAAAAAACTTAATTAAAAGAACCTCATCAGATGAAAATGAACATATATCATAATCGGATTAAAACTCTCAAATATCACTATCGGTATCAGCCTCAAACGACCTGTATCGGTCTGGCTACACAGAAAAGCTTACTAACAATTAGCTTAGCAACTGTAGACAGCAGTTGGCGAGATGTTATCAAGCAGCAGAAGCAGAGAGGGGAGATGAAAGAAGAGGAGGGAGGAGGAGAAGAGGAAGACGGTGAGGGACTAGGTGGTATCATTGACCCGGATTATGCACACTCCATTTCCCCCTCAGAAAGGGAGTCTGTAGGGCCAAACAGACCCATTCAGCCGCCCCTGGCCTGGGGGAAGACAGCGTGAGGAGCAGCCAGGACACCGACATGTTTCCTCCAGAAACATTCAACATGTAAAAGACAACATACCAACCAGGAGGGAGGCTGCGTGTGCAAAAGGGTAAGACCTAAACACAAATGGGCAGAGACGGTATTTATACTGGGAGCTTGCCTGCAAACACATACTCAGAGTGAGAGAAGCTGCAAGTGCCAAAAGGACTCATCTCGTCTTTCATAGCTGAGTGGAGACGAGCAGTAATGACTGTAGCTGCTCACACAGCACAGTGCCAAGATGCCTCCAACCTCACCGCAACGAACACGGATCTCCTCTAATGTGCACCGAGAGATCAACACTGTTTCCTATTTTGGATACCTGTGATGAGGTCAAGCATGCAGACAAAAGGCATTAAAATATAAGAAGGTACATGGTACATCGTCATCTTCATGGTCAATTAGCTGCAGTGGATTTGATCAAATTAGCTGCCAAAGGTTTCTTTTGTGAAGAGTTGAGGGAAGATTTCTTCCTTGAGGGCATTCAACACCTACATTTAGAGCTATTTCAAAGACATCAGTATGAATCATGGAATACATGAGTGGGCACCAGTGATCAAAGGAAAATGTTATAATGCAATAGATCAGATTTTGGCAAAGCAAAACTACACTCATGGACATGTTTGTAAGTGAGTGATACAGTGCAGTCAGCAGTCTAATCCTGCCTAAGACAGCAGTTAATTTCAAAGACCATCACAATAAACAGAATTTTAATGCACTGAAATAAAAAGTGTTCACAACTAAAATGAAGCACAGAAACACAAAGATTAATTTTATAAATTCTGCAAGTTCTGCACGCAACTTGGTTTCCAGGTAAGTTTTTTCTATGCAATGGTATACCTTTAAATTAAATATATTCAATTTTCGAATATTTAATATTCAAAACAATTTCGTGCAGGTCACTTTTAAATATGGTACATGTCGTTTTATATTAAAATATATTTCTATAACTCAGTTTTATTCAGTTTAAGTTTAATTTGTTAGCTTTTTTTGTGAAGTGACTTTTTCTGTCCATTAAATCTGTTGATGTTGCAGCTCTTTTGTCACAGAGAGAATAAAAGTAACACTTTTGTAATGTGATAATCTCAACCGTGTATGCCTTCACCAGATGATCGTAATGACAGGTCATCATGTCTAACTCGGGGGTCTGAATGTTCAGCATAATTCTAAGCACATCTGTTTAGCGTATTAGGAAAAAACATGACCTATAATTACAGGGCAGCGTTACAGTGGCTCTCGCCGTCTTCTCTGAGGGTGGGGGACGACTGCTGTCTTTCTGCCTTCAGCAGACCGCAGGCCTTTTGAAATCTGAGCCTGGTGGTGCAGGCAGAGCCACAGTCGACAGAGCTGCTGCAGCGTGATGATAACGCAAGTTTGGCTACAGGCTTCAAGGAGATGACGGAAGATGTTGGCGAGAATCTCTGAAGAGGCAACATATAATGTTATGATCTCATGGGTTATTTTATTGCACACTCAAATCTTGTGGAGAGATGATACGGAGCAAGATTTGTTAAACTGTAGTCACAAAAAGTAACAAACAAGACATTCGAGGTTACAGGAAAATTCCATCCTACATTCCTACTCTTTCACTTTGCATCATTAATCTGTGATCTTCATGTTCTGTCTCACCTATTTCTCTCTTCAGTTTGAGAGTTCCTTCATTTCCCATAATGCCTTCTGACAACCCCACACAACATGCATGGTCTTGTTTTATTCAGTCAGGTTTCATGTGTTTGTGCAGACAGCAATGACGATACCAATAGAAAACAAGGACCAAGAGTTTGTGGACAAGAAAGGACAAGCAATGTTTTGTGTTTACATTGAATTCTGGTCTACTGAGGAAACAAACATTGATATCTCCTCATATATTACTGTGGATTTCTTCCTCTGTGATCACCAAACAAAAGTGTCTCAACATGGCATCATGCTGTCAATGTTTGACTAATTATGCAAGAATAAGAAAAAGCACAATATCAAAAACGTGGACCCAGGAATTCTAGGGTAGATTCACGGGTTTGTACTAACGAATTGATTGATCGTTAGTGAAAATAGTTAAAAATAGCTATTACAATTTCCCATAGTGCATGGTAACCTTTTCAAATGTCTTGCCTTACCCACACAACACTCCAAAATATCCAAAATCCAAAGATATTCCATTTTTGATGACATAAAATGAAGGAAAGCCACACATTTCCAGGTTTTAGAAGCTAGAGGAAGCAAATGTTGTTGACTAATTTAAAGTTAATGCAGTAACTGTTTGACTACTAGGAACGTAGAGTTCTCTCAACACCCTAAAGAACTTTAAATTAACTGACAACATGGACATAAATACACTTATTTCACCAAACAAAACCATGTATCCACAGAGAATTAGCATCAAGAACAAAACTACTTAGTCCACTCACTCAGAACAATACTTCATTCTCTCTGTTGAGAAGGTCAAAACAGTCCAACCCTCCACCTGAACCCTTATTAAGCTCACACTGGCTTGGACTCGCCATCCCCAAAAGTAGGACTTGGGGGGGGGGGGGGGGGACTCATTACAGTGTGCATTTGAGTCTGCACTCATAGCTCACCTGCTCTGAAGTGCAGCTCAACCAGCGTGACATGTAGAGCAAAAGTATTTGCTAAGCCTAGACAGCTTCACTGTTAAGTGGGCTCTTTGAGGCGGAGTGGAGGACTCTGACTTTGTGGAGACAATAGGGACCCTCTAATCGTCTCCAGGGTGTCTGACCATAATCTTTCAACCAGACTACTAAGTCACTGCAGTGAATGCCCGCTCTGAAATGCATCAGTGGGTAATCAGGATGAATGCAGGTGGGTGCCAAAGTAAAAGGACAGGGACATTAAACTGAACATTGTGGCACAACAAGCCTCAGGAGGGTTCAGTGAACGGTGAATCATTCTGTCATGATAAATGTTATGAGCTGATGTTTCAATGATCAAGGATTCCTTTAAGACTATATACAGTAAGGCTCTGTTTGTTGAGACTGAGAGAATTATTATTTTTATGCACCTTGAAAAGCACTTCCACCATTAGGACATTAATACTTTAATAATCACATAGTGCAGTGTTTTCTTATCAGTGGTTGCCCTGTCTGCTAGATGGTCAAATTGCATAAAAACAAAACACACAAGAAAAAAAACACCCACTATTGCTTCTAATAGACCATGTACCTCTTGTTAACTGTTGTCTCTTATTACAAAAAGAAAACACACCACCGCCAAGACTGTACAATCCTCTAATTAGTTATTTTGTTATTTTAATACACAAACTTTTCATACTGACAGTCATGGGGTGCGTGAGTTCAAAAGTTGCAAGTAAAATATGCAGTAGTTCATTAGAAAACAGCGAAAATGTTTTTGAAAAAGTCCCCTGTCTCTCAGTGTTAAGAAATTCAGGATCCGCACCAGGATCCAGATCATCAAAAATGCACCATGTTTCTTGTCCCAAAGGTAAACCCTTCCACCAAATTTCAACAAAATCTGGTGACAAGATTTTGAGATATTCTGATAACTAACAGACACAAAACTGTGACCAAAAACCTCAACAGCTAAATCTGATACAGACGTCATTTCACGGCATTAAGAACTTTACATGACGTAAAACTAATTATCCAACATGTTCTCATCCCAGGTGGTCAAATACCGACACTGCTTTGTCACAACCCTCTGCGTCTCATAAAGATGCACAAGGTACCCTTTAGGTTTAGGCAACAAAACTACTTGGTCAGGTTTAGGAAAAGATCATGGTTTGGGTTAAACCTGACATAAGTCGCGTACGTAACATTACCTTAAAACTTTAAATTACTCAACTCTGACTTTTGATTTCACACGGGTGTGTTTGAGCCATTCAACCACACACCCCAACCACCTCCCTACGCGGACTTTGTTGCTCTTTATACTACATCACCTGACCTGGATGAGTTAATGTTGAAAGCCTGGTGGGTCTCAAAACATCAGTATTTCATGCATTGGGAATGAGAACGGGCTGGATTATCAGATGTTAATGCTACATTTGGGAGAGTTGCGCTGCCAATTAGATATTTGACTGATTTAGCCTCTAAAACAAATATAAAAGTAATTTACCTACAATTGAAACAAGGTTACTGTGACAACCAGAGAGCAGCTGCAACAGCATCTCTAACTGAATTTTATTTTGTCATTTGTTTTAATAAAACCAAAATATTTTACTCCACCACACTTAAGAGGCTACACTTCCAACCATAATTCCACAGTTAATGGTAAAAGTTAGGAATAATCTCAAAGTAGCCTTTATCATCTGCTTAGACAGGAGAAGCATTCCGGCTATCAGTGAGCATGTCTCAGGCTGCATGTGAAATCCACCTTATCGCAGCCTGTTTGTTGTCAGTTACCCACAACTATCTCCGCTCTTCCTCCTCCTGACAGTGCGCAGACTACTGTAAACTGCCAGAATTCCTCACAGATAAGAGCGGCAGCCCACTGTAGAGACCAACCTCTAAACTTAAACTTAAAAAAGAATATCTGGACAAACTGATCAATGCTATAATGAATTTCTTCATATTCAATTTATTTTGATAATGTTTGCACTTTTTGTAAAAGTGATATAGAAACAGCAGACCAACTTACACTTCTGCACATACGCCAAAACATTTTTGGATGACTTAGAAGATTGGTTAGAAACTAAAATATTTGGTTTAACGACCTTTACATGTGATGATATAACTTTTAGCTCTGTACTCAATGATAAAGATGCTGAACTTCTGATTTACTGTCCTTCGGCTGGGAAAATGCTTCATTCATAAGACAAGATATCCTCAGGACAACACCAAATCTGTTAACCTCCTCTGCTAATTTGAACTTTATGGAAAGAAAAAATGCAGTAAGACCTTTACAGTCGGACCTCAGACTTGTTGAAAGACCTCCTGTAACTCTTGTGTCCGTTCTGTGCTCAGTATTTCAATACTGAATTTCAAGACACGTTTGCCTTATTGTCTGTACATAAATCAAATTGTTAATAAAGTTTATTTGAAGAAAACTTCTCTTCCTGTCGTGACTAGCCTGTATCACAGAAAGAAGTGAGTATTTAGAAACAAACAAAACACAGAGCTTGCTGGGTAAATATCCAAATTATGTCATTTTAATATTTGCTGATGCTATGGCATGTAAGAGGGCCAACGCAGCCATGTGAAGGCTTCAACACCGCTCTGCAGAAATGGACAGTATTGTGTACTATTACACAACAGCACATACCTGGGGATTAACCATAGGCCCTGTCCTGTCTGTACCATAAGGCCGCGGGGGGCCAGTAGCTATTGTCACAGCTGTGTCACAACACACACACAAAAATTCAGCAAATCACAACTTTAGTTTCCAGTGCACCGCTGCCAAAAACCCTTTCGTAATGTAATGTGGTAATCTGGAGGCTTCTGTCATTTAAACTGTGTGTGTCGTCATGCATAGATTTTACCGATAATATCTTGAAATCAGGACTTTAAAGAGTACTTTTACACTGTGGTATAGCCACATCAAGTTTAAAATCTGAAACCAATTAGCAGTTTCCACATGTTCATCCAAGCCACTAACCATCCACTTTGATGCAAGTGAGCATCCATACCCACATCTAACTTCATCATTTAATTAAAGCAGTCCTTTGGAATCATGGAAACACATAATTATTCACATATACATATATAGTAGGAAAAAGAAGCTCAAAAGTCTTAATTCTCTGCATGACATTCAACTTCTCTGTGATTTTTCAAGCTTTGACTAAGTTACCCGAGGGGGGTTTCTCAACAAAAAAAAAAGTTTTTTTTTGAACACTTGCTTCTCTGTCCAAAACAAATTTAATTTTAAGAATGTAATTTAAGGGGATAGAGACCGAGCTTCCAGCCAGATCAGTATTGTTTGTTGACTCCATTTCCCATTTTAAGGGATTAATTAAAAAGAACAAGTTAAGCTCATTTCACATAAACAAAATTTCAAAGAGCAACAAAATGCACTTTCTTCTCTCCATCTCACTCCAGCTACTGTTAGCAGCAGTGAGTTAATGAGGGGAAATGCAAAACGCGGGGACGCTGAGCCTTTGAGGCCAAAGCCTCACTCATATAATGGCCTACTAAAGAAAGGGGAGCTTTGTTCAGTGCAACACAAGCAGGTTCCTCTTTAATGACTTCATGTACATGCCAATCACTTACGCCACACAATCCCATCATGCGGCCACAACACTTTTCAGGACGTCCCGATCATGTGAGCCTGCAGCACGTGATTCGCTGTTCTCCCCAAAACCACAAGCAGAGATTCGGTTCAGCAGGTAACACCTCGGGGGCCGACAATGGGGTCATTTCCCATTTTCAGATTGTGTTAGACACTGTAGGAACAATGCGGGAGCTGCTGTGGATGTGCAAAGAACTAGTCACAGCGCAGAGGGTTGTTACCGCAATTATCAAGCGAACAAAACAGCATGTTTGAAGACCCACGGCACTTTTCAAACACTGTATTTATGTTTTTAAAGAACAATGAAATGAATTCTGGGATATTGGTCCTGGTAACTGTTGTAACCTTCTTCCCACATCTGCAATTCTACAAAAACTGAAATTAAAAAAGTGTTAGTATACTGTACGTAGGCCTGTATAAGCATTTGGGGTTGAAGATCACAGTTAAAGCCCCTTGGTATTAGGGTCACAGGGTGGTGAACTTTAAGCAGGGAATGATGCAAAATCTTTTACTTTACTTTATTTTCCTCTTCAGTTAGAATTGTATTATAAAATAATGTTTTTAGAATAGTTTCTTGCCAGTTAAAACAGCACAAACAGCAGCTGATAGCAGTGTTATGTTGAACCTGAAAATCCCATCATGATGATGAATGACAAAAACATGTAAAATGTAAGTTGCGCGGATATTCTGGTGTAGTAGTGTTGTATTCACCCCAGCAGTGATACTTACTCAATAACTCTCTTTACCTCAGCCTATTACTGATAGCTGAACAATGCGCTATAGACTTCATTTTCTAAAACCAGAGATATATTTCACTGTCAAAAGGATATGAGGTTATATATAAAAGTTTCACTGCTGATGTATATTTTATGACAGGAGGGTTTAAAACTGCAGAGCGGTGGTTCTTTCTGCCATCATGATGCCTCAGCCGGTCTACATCTAAAATGTGCTGCAGTATATATATGACTCACTCAAACACAGAGGAGGTGTCTTCTGAAGCCGAAGATTGTATTCAGTGAACTAAAGTCTCTCCCTCTTTGGAATCAGCTTTTTCTTTTGTGCACAATTTTTTGAGATGTACGAGGAAACAATCTATTACGACCTATGAAGGGCTGAGATTTTACTGACAAAATATGAGTCATGTTTGCATTATGGCCATCTTAATTGGTGACTGATTAACAGGAAGTTCGGCCAATGGCAACAGTTTCAAAGACATGTGAAATCGCATGAACTCCAGTTGGACAAAAAGAACAGGACTGGCCAAACATGAGGCAACACCCCAGGTCTAACTGGCTGACAGGACATGATGTACAAGGTGACAAAACCTGAAGCCTTTTACTGTTTCCCCGAGAGAACACCGACTGAGTCGCAGACTGTGCAGCTGTGAAAATGAAGTGCCGAAACTTTGCATAAAGTGATACTGCTTTTCTAAGTAAAGGTCTGTGATTTCACGACATCACACAACATCAAACTAGTCTTAGAGGACAACACGCTTTCTTAAAGTTCAACTAAGTATTCAAAGTAGAATTAGAAAGGCAGATTGTCTCATTCCAACGCTGCAAAATGTTCATATAACCACCGAACCTCCTGCAGTCACACAGATGAGCTACTGCAAAGATTCAAAACGGAGCCTTTAACCTTTCAGACCACGGCTCCAGTCTTTCAGGTGGTGTCGGTGATATCGCTCGACACAGACGCAGCCCGATGTGATACAAACCGAGGCCGGTCTTTTAGAAATAGTAGACAGCGGGGGCCTGTGGGGTGTCAGATGTCGACAGGGACCAGTTGCTGGAGTCTCAGCCTGGGCCGCCTCTCGTGCTACAGCAGCTGTGTCTCCTCAGACCTCACATTCCTGCAGGACAGGCCCACTTTACTCTCATCACCTGTGCTGATCTGAGGGCAGGACAACGAGCTCTCACAGCTCCTTGAATTAAAGTCATTTTCTTTAACTTTTTGCAGTTATTAAAAGGATACAAATGTTTTTACTAAACTTTTTTTTAGTTATTATGCAGCACAGTGCAGGAACCAAGTGCCTGATGATCTTAGGAATGCCCCAACCATTGTAGTTTTTTAAATATTTTTATTATTACTCCTTTATCTTATGTTTGAATTTTATTTCTGTATAGATTTGTCTCTTTTAGTTTGCTCTTTTCAGTTGTTTTACCTTCTCTGTACAGCACCTTGAATCCTCCTCTGTGTATGAAATGTGCTTTAGAAATAAAACTGCCTTGCCTAAATGAAAAGACAAAAAGTTCGAGCAAAGAAAAGCAGCATGATATGAAGATGTTTAACCCTAATAATCACAGAAATCCTGTTCTAAATGTAATAGGGGTATTATATAATTGTCACACAAATACAGTGATGGGAGATTTAAAAAGATGATCAGAGGCACCCTGGTGGTTTATGAGTCAGGGCACTGTCCATGAATTGTCCCCTGTTCAAGTCCAGCTGGGGACCTTTGTTGTTCCCCATCTCGTTCTCCCCTCATTTTCCTGTCATCACTCTACTGACAACTCTGTAATAATAAGTGTCCAAAAAGGTACTGTTACTTTAAACTGAGCAGCACAGACACAATGTAGGCCAAAGTCTCCAAAGGAATACTAAGGAGACAAAATATCTTGAGGTACGTTAAAAGCATCTTGCACAGAACGATGTCTGGTGTTGCGAGTTTGCAGCCGTGAAGTCGGCTCTCTGTGCACTGACAGAGTGAAGCGTACACCCATGATTCAGCAGCTTCTTCACCCCATTAGACCTCCCCTGTACAATTACAGCTGCTTTGCAGTCTTTATTGTTATAAGCCGCACTGTCTGACCTCCACTAAATAATACATGTAAACATTTACCCCACCCTACTGCAGCCAAACACTCAAACTAGCACACAACTTATGTCTCCTTTCATTTATGCTGTGTCATCCTATATGTGCACTGATGTCTGCTTTTTGTACGTCTTGTTTGCTTCTTTTAATGTATAACAACACGTCCAGGAACTACAGATGAAAATGATCCTTTTGGCTAAATCTGACACACTTGCATCATATTGACTCCAATTAATGTGCTGTCCCTGACAACTAAATGAATAAAATGAAGTGAAGTCAAGTTAATCCAACCAGGATGCGTCATGTTTACAGGGAATTTCATGGGGATAATATTGGTGGTTTTATATGTAGAGCAGGCAGTCTGCAGCTGCAGTGTGAAATGACATGTCACTGAGCAGCAACTCAAACTGTTTTTTTTTTTTACAAGCTTTCACATTCACACCGCGCACGCACACGCACACACACACACACACACACACACCTCTGATTGTGACTACTCATTCAACAAAAGCACCGACCGAGCCCATACATACCTTAAAAGCATAGCAACTGAAAAAAAATATATATATATATATATTATTGGTCTTGCAAATGAGTGGAGATTAAAAGAACAAGTTTCTTGATTCATTGGCTGCTTCCAGCCCAACGCTCCTCTTCCCACTGCGGGGCAGCCCACCGCACACCACAGCGCCTAACTACTAAACATCTCGCACTTACCTCCAGACGTGAACGCTGAAGTAAATTGGAAGAGGCACTCAAGTTCTCCTCAACTCCTCTCAGGATGGGTTGCAGGGCAGCACACACGCGTAGTAGCCACGCAAAAATGCCTAAGTCTCTATTTAATTCCCTGCGTTCCCACTGAATTAATTTGTTTTCTCCTTTCTTCCGCCGCTCGCCTCAGAACAACTCCTCGAAATTCAAGTCCGCGCTGAATACTTGCGCATTATATTTGTCACCCGCGCGTGTTCGCTGTTTGAACGCAGTTAAAACGCAGTGCCCCGCAGCTCGGTGACGGTCGCTGAAGACTCTGCTTCGCCTCGCTAATCAGTGCGACCGCTCTCGGACGCGCAGCAGTGCGCGTTCACGCTGCTCATGGGCGGGGAGAAGACGCAGAGGGAGGACGCAGCCAGGCCCCCGGGACCGGAGCCGCGCTGTGAAGCGGCTTTGGCTTTAGTGGCCGCACCGGGTATTACAACTTCCGCGTTCATCACACCCAAGAAACATTTCCTCCCATACACAATCAGTGGAATGTATGGAAGCCCATTTCCGCCAGTAAAAAACAAAAATAAAATAAAAAAAGATTAAAAGAAGTCGAAATTATGAGATAAAAGGTCATAATTATGAGATAAAAAGTCAAAATTATGAGATAAAAAAGTTGAAATTATTAGATAAGAAGTCAAAATAATGAGATAAAAGTCAAAATAATGAGATAAAAGTCAAAATTATGAGATAGAAAAAGTCAAAATTATGAGATAAAAAGTGACAATTATGAGATAAAAAGTCGAAATTATGAGATTAAAAAGTCGAAATTATTAGATAAAAAAATCTAAATTATGAGATACAAAGTCATAATTATGAGATAAAAAGTCACAATTATGAGATAAAAAGTCGAAATTATGAGATAAAAAAGTCAAAATTATTAGATAAGAAGTCGAAATTATTAGATAGAAAAAGTCAAAATTATGAGACAAAAAGTCAAAATTATGAGATAGAAAAAGTCAAAATTATTAGATAAGAAGTCGAAATTATTAGATAGAAAAGTCAAAATTATTAGATAAAAAAATCTAAATTATGAGATACAAAGTCATAATTATAAGATAAAAAAATTATGAGATAAAAAAGTCAAAATTATTAGATAAGTCGAAATTATTAGATAGAAAAAGTCAAAATTATGAGATAAAAAGTCATAATTATGAGAAAAAGTCGAAATTATGAGATAAAAAGTCAAAATTATGAGATAGAAAAAGTCATAATTATGAGATAAAAAGTCACAATTATGAGATAAAAAGTCACAATTATGAGATAGAAAAAGTCATAATTATGAGATAAAAAGTCACAATTATGAGATAAAAAGTCAAAATTATGAGATAGAAAAAGTCAAAATTATGAGATAAAAAGTGACAATTATTAGATAAAAAAATCCAAATTATGAGATACAAAGTCATAATTATGAGATAAAAAGTCACAATTATGAGATAAAAAGTCGAAATTATGAGATAAAAAAGTCAAAATTATTAGATAAGAAGTCGAAATTATTAGATAGAAAAAGTCAAAATTATGAGATAAAAAGTCATAATTATGAGAAAAAGTCAAAATTATTAGATAAGAAGTCGAAATTATTAGATAGAAAAAGTCATAATTATAAGATAAAAAGTCACAATTATGAGATAAAAAGTCGAAATTATGAGATAAAAAAGTCAAAATTATTAGATAAGAAGTCGAAATTATTAGATAGAAAAAGTCAAAATTATGAGACAAAAAGTCAAAATTATGAGATAGAAAAAGTCATAATTATGAGATAAAAAGTCGAAATTATGAGATAAAAAAGTCAAAATTATTAGATAAGAAGTCGAAATTATTAGATAGAAAAAGTCAAAATTATGAGATAAAAAGTCGAAATTATGAGATACAAAGTCATAATTATGAGATAAAAAGTCACAATTATGAGATAAAAAGTCAAAATTATGAGATAGAAAAAGTCAAAATTATTAGATAAGAAGTCGAAATTATTAGATAGAAAAAGTCAAAATTATGAGATAGAAAAAGTCATAATTATGAGATAAAAAGTCGAAATTATGAGATAAAAAAGTCAAAATTATTAGATAAGAAGTCGAAATTATTAGATAGAAAAAGTCAAAATTATGAGATAAAAAGTCGAAATTATGAGATACAAAGTCATAATTATGAGATAAAAAGTCACAATTATGAGATAAAAAGTCAAAATTATGAGATAGAAAAAGTCAAAATTATTAGATAAGAAGTCGAAATTATGAGATAAAAAAGTCAAAATTATTAGATAAGAAGTCGAAATTATTAGATAGAAAAAGTCATAATTATAAGATAAAAAGTCACAATTATGAGATAAAAAGTCGAAATTATGAGATAAAAAAGTCAAAATTATTAGATAAGAAGTCGAAATTATTAGATAGAAAAAGTCAAAATTATGAGACAAAAAGTCAAAATTATGAGATAGAAAAAGTCATAATTATGAGATAAAAAGTCGAAATTATGAGATAAAAAAGTCAAAATTATTAGATAAGTCGAAATTATTAGATAGAAAAAGTCAAAATTATGAGATAAGAAAAAGTCAAAATTATTAGATAAAAAGTCGAAATTATGAGATAAAAAAGTCAAAATTATTAGATAAGAAGTCGAAATTATTAGATAGAGAAGTCGAAATTATTAGATAGAAAAAGTCAAAATTATGAGACAAAAAGATCAAAATTATGAGATAGAAAAAGTCATAATTATGAGATAAAAAGTCGAAATTATGAGATAAAAAAGTCAAAATTATGAGATAAAAAGTCGAAATTATTAGATAGAAAAAGTCAAAATTATGAGATAAAAAGTCAAAATTATGAGATAAAAAGTCGAAATTATGAGATTAAAAAGTCGAAATTATTAGATAGAAAAAGTCAAAATTATGAGATAAAAAAGTCATAATTATGAGATAAAAGTCATAATTATGAGAAAAAGTCAAAATTATGAGATAGAAAAAGTCAAAATTATTAGATAAGAAGTCGAAATTATGAGATAAAAAAGTCAAAATTATTAGATAAGAAGTCGAAATTATTAGATAAGAAGTCGAAATTATTAGATAGAAAAAGTCAAAATTATGAGACAAAAAGTCAAAATTATGAGATAGAAAAAGTCATAATTATGAGATAAAAAGTCGAAATTATGAGATAAAAAAGTCAAAATTATTAGATAAGTCGAAATTATTAGATAGAAAAAGTCAAAATTATGACATAAAAAAGTCAAAATTATGAGATAGAAAAAGTCAAAATTATGAGATAAAAAGTCAAAATTATGAGATAAAAAGTCAAAATTATGAGATAAGTCATAATTATGAGATAAAAAGTCACAATTATGATAGAAAAAGTCATAATTATGAGATAAGTCATAATTATGAGATAAAAAGTCATAATTATGAGATAAAAAGTCACAATTATGAGATAAAAAGTCACAATTATGATAGAAAAAGTCATAATTATGAGAAAAAGTCGAAATTATGAGATAAAAAGTCAAAATTACGATATGCAATCCTAAATAAAGCAACTATAACAGTTGACTTTTGTAAATGTTTGATGTTGGATTAAGTTAAGTTGCTGTTCAATGAAGGTTGCCACCTCTGTCACATTGGTTTTATTCTTTCTGCTTCTTCAATCCCATGTGAATCAGCAAGCACGTGAAGTATTTCATTTGTTGTAAAGCCACGTTTAAAGTCCTCACAATCCATTTCTGTGACAAATTAACCAGGAGAACTCAAAGAGCTGCTACTCTGATTGTTGTTTGAAAGTATCTCATAATTTTGACTTTTTTATCTCACAATTTTGACTTTTTTGTCTCATAATTTCGACTTTCTTATCTCATAATTTTTACTTTTTATCTCATAATTTTGACTTTTTATCTCATAATTTTGACTTTTTTATCTCATAATTTTGACTTTTTATCTCATAATTTTGACTTTTTTGTCTCATAATTTCGACTTTCTTATCTCATAATTTTTACTTTTTATCTCATAATTTTGACTTTTTTATCTCATAATTTTGACTTTTTTATCTCATAATTTTGACTTTATCTCATAATTTTGACTTTTTTATCTCATAATTTTGATTTTTTATCTCATAATTTCGACTTTTTATCTCATAATTTCGACTTTTTATCATCTTTTTTTTTTTTTACTGGCAGAAATGGGCTTCCATAGAAGGAGCGGCTGTAAAAAGATGAAAGATGAAGACATTTTTTTTCTGAGCTCAACCGGCTCGGCTGGAGAATGACTCTAGTGCGCATGCTCAATGGACACTTTTGCTTTTTGGGCGACTTTCGTAGGAATGAATGGGCGCCATCTTTGAACGCGGTCTCCCTGTAAACAGACAAACAACAGGGAGTAAGCAGGAAATCACACCGAACCTGAGCGTCTATTTTGACTTTATATAAGATCGTCACGATGGCAGTTGTCTTACTTCTTATAGAGCTGTCAAATGTAAAGTAAACGATAACTTTTCAGCCCTCGTAGGTAACGAAGCCGACCACTGCGCAGGTACTCTGTCGCAAAATGTTTCGGGTCTCTCTGCAGCGGTTTACGTTAGTCACTGCAATGAGGGACGAGACTGCGGTTTTCGTGGTACTTTTTATGTGAACGCGTCTCTTACAGGTGTGGACGTCGAGTCTGCCGCGCGTGGTTTGTGTCGCACCGTCTGAAACTGTTGTTTGGAGCAGCTGTTTAGCTTCGCGCGATGGTTAAAAAGCGGCAGTTGGCGAGCTCGTGCTAACGGCTAAAGACCGTTACAGCAGTTTAACTGGCAGAAACGGCTAACGTAACGCGGCGCTCCGCAGTAACGTTACCCCCGTGGTTCGTCAGTTATGGCCCGTCGTGACGCTCTCCTAATACTATAAGCCAGTTCCAAGTAACGTTAACGTGCCTAACGAACCCGGTCGACGTGGATCCTGAACCGGATCGTTCTGTGTTAGATCCAGAAAATTGTAACGGGTTTTTTTTTTAAGGTTGACTTTACGTTGGTAACGTTACAACTTCAGCACAGCTTCATCCGTGTGCAGCGTAGTTGTTGAGGGAACCGTCCAGTGAAGATCAGTTACTGGATGTTTTCATTATCGTGTTCAGGATGAGTGTTGAGATGTGTCATTTTGAAACTACAACTACTTGTACAAAGGTGTCTCTGTTTAAAGACGGACCTAAACCAGTGCTAAATATTCCACTGCTGCAAATGACAATTACTTTTATTAATGATTAATCAGTGGGTTATTTTTCCAGCTGATCGTTTGGTGTATAAACTGACATAAAATAGTGAAAAATGCCCATTGCATTTTCCAAAAACCCAAAATGACGCCTTCAAATAGCTTGTTTTGTCTGTAACAGTTCAATTTGATTACTTTTCTGATGATCTATTGATCAACTACTCATTGTAGCATTTCAATAGAGTGCTGCAAATAACAGTTATTTTCATTATCGATTAATCTGTCGATTATTTTCCTGATTAATTCTTTGGTCTACAAAATGCCAGGAAGTAGTAAAAAAAAGAAAATCCACATCACAATTTCGTAAAGCCCAAGGTGACATCTTCAAATTGCCTGTTTTGTACAACCAACAGTCCAAAACCTAAAGAGATTTAGTTTACAATCACATAAGACAAAGAAAAGCTGCCAATTCACACAATTAAAAAGATGGAATTAAGAAATGATTGTTTGTTTGTTTTTTACTTGATAAATGAATAAAAAGATAAATCGATTATCAAAATAATTGTGGCTTCTTCCACTGTATTTTTCAGACTGACACTCTCTGACTGTTGGAGGATGGACCCTGTAGTGCTGAGCTACCAGGACAGCCTGTTGCGGCGCTCTGATGTGTCCTTACTGGAAGGACCTTACTGGCTCAATGACCAAGTCATTGGTTTTGCCTTCGAGTACTTTGCTGCTGAGCCCTTCAGAGTCCTGGGGGAGACCGTCGTCTTCATCAGCCCGGAGGTCACCCAGTTCATCAAGTGTGCTTCTTGCCCTGATGAGTTGGCCTTATTTCTGGAGCCGCTGGATCTTGCTTCTCGTCGGTGGGTCTTCCTAGCTGTTAACGACAACTCCAACCAGACCGCTGGAGGATCCCACTGGAGCCTTTTGGTCTACCATCACAACTCCAACCACTTTGCCCACTATGACTCTCAAAACGGCAGCAATTCACTGCATGCGCGGCGCATCGCCAGCAAGTTGGAGCCTTTCTTGGGTGCAGGGAGGAAAGCGCTGTTTGTGGAGGAACCCTGCCCATCACAGCAGAACAGCTATGACTGCGGCATGTATGTTATCTGTATCGCAGAGGCCTTATGTGAGAAGGCCAAGGTGGAGGGCTCGCCACGCCTTCCTGTGCAAATCATCACCCCAGCCTACATCACCCAGAAGAGGGCTGAATGGTGCAGACTGATCCAGAGTCTAGCTCAGAATGACCTCTGCTGCTCTCTGTCTTTTCCATAGCACGTTGATTGCCCCTCACTATATGCAGAACAGCTGTCAGCCTCTACATATCTACTGCTGGAGCATCTGATTGCACTCCTTGAATACAGTATGTAACTACATATGAAGTATATTTCTATTACAGTCCCTATCATACTCTGTAACAGAAAAAAGTTTAAAAAGATAAAGCAATGTTACGGATCTTACATGATTCATTGAACACTTGGTGTCATGTTTATCCCTTGTATATGCACAGCAACATACATTATGTAAACAAGAACACCAGCATGCCTCCCTTACATACTCCCTTGTACATATTAAGTGAGGATGGAGAATATGTCATGTGGAAGAGGAGGCACAGACTTTTCTTTTCTCCATTGTATTAGTTTGGGGCAAATGTAGAAATGTTTACACAGATTATTGCTCAGGGTCATTTTAAATGAACAAGAATTGACAATAAGAATGTGAATCTTAACTTTGGCTCCTATTTTATGTCACATCTGTTTTGGTCGTTATGTCTACAACATTTTAAAGAAATTGATGAGGGTAAGACATGCACTGTGTGCTGTGAGTGTTTATGGGACAAATGGCAATGTTGAGTGGTGGAATGTATGTTATGCTTGATCTAATAAATTTGTTGTCACATCTTTGTTGACAAAATGGTATATTTGCTTTGTGGAGGTCCCAGCTGTCATCGAGTTCAAGTCTTATTCATTGAAATTTTTACTACATTTTCCATCAGCAAAGTTAATTGCATGTTTTGAATACACAGTTACCTCACTGAAGAAATCGATTGTCAGGTTTGTATGTGCACATTTACTGACGCATAGATGTTGGATAACAGAGTTTTCTTTAACCTCTATATTAGTGTTTAGCTTCAATAAAGATGATTTACAGGTTGTGAACCAACATGCAATGGGGAAGACAAAAAAATCTATCTGTCCACTACTAAATTAAACCTTCACCTTTAGGCTGCAAAATAACTACACCACTGGCATAGTGGCACCTTTACGTTTTATGGGTATTAATACAAAATTTCTGATCGTATTTTAAAGTGTTACATACTGGAGAGTATTTTAAAATTCATCAGTAATAAATGATACAAAAACTGCCTAAAAATATATATGGAATTATGACATAAATCAGATTAAATAGGTTAAAAAGAAGTAAACTACTAAGAATCTGACAAAACATTCAAAGCAACCTTTCAGTACTTGGCTGTTTTCGATTCTCCATGCTACAAACAATTGAGTCAGCCCTCAAACTGTAATGTAATGCCTTGCAATAGCTTATCACTGAAACATATCTTATTGTGGTTTGAAAGAAAGGAACATGATACAGGAATAAAATGGCATGATGGATTGCGGAAATATAAAGCTGAAGCACATTTGGGGCAAAGTTTAAACTTCATTGTGTTCTAACTGCAAGAAATCTGTAGCAGTTAAGATATTCAGACAACTAAAAAAGAGACTTTCCCTTTACAAGGTTTAAATATAATTTTATGTTCATCTATAAAAAGGCAGCAGCTTTCATTTTTAGATAAGCATTGAAAATATCCACGATATTGTTTCCATAAGAGTCCTAAAACTGTCATCCAGCATTGCACTTTAAATTAAGAAAGCACACAGGAAGGCCAAACTATTCTTTATTTACAACTTTAGACTGTAGTCCTTGACATATTTATAAGGGAGCATTACTATATCAGTTGGAACAGGATTTAGGGTTTCAACATGGATATACAAGCAGCAAAGTAATGCTGACCACATCTAGACCTGTGCATGGATGACCAAAGATGTTTCACAGAAATGTTATGTGATTTCAGGAAGAGGGGGGTGGTAATGTATAAAAGATCACTGTCCTGTCTTCAACTGGCTTCCTAGAAAACAAAAGCTAGTGTGGTGTGAAAAGTCAAGATTAATCGCAATTTAGATCAATATTCATTTCATAGTTTTCCTTTACTGGCTTTCTGAAAGCGACCTGTTGGCGAAAAGTTAGATTAAGAGGGGATTTAAAAATCTGAAGGGTAATTTTAAAAAGCGGTGTTTTAACAATCTGACTACATGAAATTGGAATATTCATCAGTAACTGTGTTGCAGAAAAAACAGGACGCAACCTCCTGATCTGGCTGAGTGCCCTGCACTGCTCTTAAATTCACACTGCTTGGACTGTTTCCACCCTCTGTTCTCCTTCCTCTGGCATCCTGCGCACACGTACGTCCCACAGGCATATTTCACCCGGAGTAACCAGCCAGACGAGCCATCAGGGTTTACTATTGTGCTAATAAAATGCCACAAAGCCGGGGCATTCACCAGTCAGGCAGCACACTGCATTAGTAAGACAAAGAGCCCAGGGAAAGCACATTAATTTAGACAGATTTGCTTCTAAATGGTCAATTTACCAAGTCCACTCCATGAGTGCCTACAAGGAAACCAGACTTGACTTTCTGTCTTTTGTCATCTCAGGTCTCGGTGCTTTAAACCTACAGTAGTGCAACCAGTTTTTGTGTCATATTTGAAGGAATATTACACAGGTGCAACTTGTTATGTGCTGGATAACCTAAACTGAGATGGATAAACTTAAATCCTACAAAATCCTGTACCCTGCTCTTTGCTCTTTTGGCAAATGACACACAGGTTTCTGTGGCATAAAACAAAGCTTCTTAGTATTAGTGGTTTTGTTCTGCTATAAATCAACAGTAGGCTTATTGATAATCGCTGTCGTAATTAGAAAGAAGGCCATTCTTCACCTTCAGGACCCAGGTTTGAGTCCCCATGTAATTTTCTCACTACGCATGTAGGTGCACAGCTATGCAGTGAGCTGAACACACATTCAATAATGGCTGAAGACAGCAGTTGACCTTTGAAGTCTTACTGGGAGCAATTGTGAAACTGTGAAAACGGTATTCGTAACAAATGTGATGATAGTGATTGAAAACAAGAAACTTATGAGATTCCTTAAACAATAGTTACACCAAAGGTCCTGTAAAATGAATTAGCAGTACAGAAAAAGTAGGTAGACTAGCTGTCAAATTAGTTATGTTGTCCCTCCTGCCAGGACGAAACAAAGTAACATCAGTGAAAGAGCAGCATAAAGTCCACATATGAAATTAACGCAGTAATTCATCTAGAACACATTCATATAGAGTCCACAAGAATAAAAGTAAAAATACTTAAATATATAACAGATAGCCCAACAGTAAATTAACAATTAACGTTACTAGAATGTTGTATTAGCAACACATTAGCCTCAAACAGCTAGTGTAGTAGCTTGCTTATAGTAAGCAGTAAACTGGTCACAGAAAAAACTAAATACATGAACATAATTACACAAATTAAGAAATCAACCATCACAAAACAGCTATAATAAAAAAAGTAACTACAGATAATGCTCTAACAAAGACAATTGGGGTGTAGATTAAAAAAATGCTTGT
The DNA here is from genome assembly GCA_005408345.1 of Macquaria australasica. NCBI lineage: Eukaryota > Metazoa > Chordata > Actinopteri > Centrarchiformes > Percichthyidae > Macquaria > Macquaria australasica. The sequence continues at coordinate 925,331 of SEMN01000175.1, forward strand.
TAGTATTTGCTTATAGACAATGGCTGTGTCCGAAATCATTGACTCATTCACTCCTCCCTACTCACTATGTAGGGACTTCACTGTAGAGGACTAGTGAGCTCACCGGCAAAATGAAAAAACGTTTTTGTGCTGCTTTCTCTCCTCTCGTCCATCTGATATTTTTCTTTCAGTGCAATGCTTGACGGTATATATAGTGCTTGGTTAGTGACCATCGGTTGTACACTACTTTTCACGATGCACTGTGGGATACTTTGACTCCACTGTATGGCAGACTATGAAGTGAGAAGTGACTGATTTTCGGACACAGCCAATGACTACTGCCAGTAGTGGTTGCTACTAGCAACATAATGTTCAGCTGAAACCAAATGCTGGTGGCAGAATTATGTCATTAGAAGTTTTATTCGCAAATTTCACCAGTTAGTAAATGGAGTGATTAACAATTGATTGTACAGTGCATGTATTTGCTTTGCCCATATCAAAACTTTGATTATGTTGTATAGATGGGATGGATCTCTTCATTCAGCAGGCTAACTGAGCTGGACAAATTGTGTCTGTCCCTTGGTTACATATACAGACGGATGACAAATTAAAGGAAAAACCTGAGGAAATGAGTGAAAAAACATAAGAAATGCAGATGCTTCCATACAAGGTCACTGAATGGTTTGATGAGTATGAAATATTATGTGACTCATATGCTATGGCCTTGACGGTCAACAGATCTTAAAGAAACTGAACAGCTATGGGAAATTTGGGACTTTACTGCTGTGAGACCTGAAACCCTAAAAACTTGACTTGAGACTTAAAAGTAAAAACATTACAGTGTCAAGTTTTGACGAGGTAAAATCCCACAACCATTTGTATTGAAAGAACTTGGTCTCAGCTACATACGTAAAATAAAAAAAAGAGTAAAACATTAAGTGAACTCAGGAGCAGAGCCATACCTCAAATCACCTGTCAAGTCCACTTATACCTGGTTAACCCCAGCCTGTCCTGTTTGTCTCAGTTTTCTTGACCCATCCTACACCCACCCCCACGCCCCCCACCCCCAACGTTCACCCACTTCCACACATCCATTCATCCATCCTCAACATCCAAAAGTTACTCCTTTACTCATTTAATGGATATATCCTCCAAAAGACTTAAAACATGTTTGCTACAACAAGTTTGAGCTCTACCTGCATTCAAAACACATAGCTGAAACTATTTCAGTATGTATTTGGCTTTGATTTATGACCACAGATGAACCTTCATGTATAGACATAAACAAACACAAACACAGAGCTCCATTAGTGAACTCACTCACCGCTGGTCTTCATCAGTGGTGTGTGTAACTGATTTCAGCAGCAGCAGCCAAGGTTTCTCCTCCAGGATCTCCAGGTGGTTCCTATTTACTCGTCAGATGGAACCCCTGTAGGTATACATATACAAATGCACACATACACTTACACACAAACCATACAGTTCCATAATGTGAGCTCAGAACTGTCTTTGACCTCTGAAATAAATAGTAAAATCTGTTTTGGGAGTGTTGGTTCTTGTACATTACATCATGTCCTGTCACAACACATCTGCAACCAACTACAACAACTTGGAACCGTTTTAGCTTCATTCACAGCAGCGTGCGTGAGAATCAGTTTGATTAAAACAAGCAAGATCCTATTGAGGGGCCCAAACCGACAAGAGTTACATCCTGGACGGCACTGTTTCCAGGTGTGCACACTGCACGGTGACACGTCTTTTTGTACAGGAGGTGTAAGTAGGTCAAGTGCATATCACAAATGAACATCACATCAGAAATGAAAAGAGAAGGCAAGAATGAGATGCTTCACCGAATGTACAGTGTGATTCCACTGAGATAAGGTGCCCCATGTTAACAAGCTGTGCCAGTGAAATGCAGAAGTGCCAGCCAGGCTTGTCCACCTCACTTCCTTGGATCAGGCGGTAAACTGGAGTTTGTAGTTCATTGTATGAGCACTCCCTTTAATGTTCTGTCCCTGCTGAAAACTAAAATTACAAATCTTTCTATCCAACAAAGACACAGCATATAATAAGAAACTGGATGCTGCAGCTTCAATGTGTAAAGTATTTTAATCCTAAAATCTGATGTGAAACAGCAGGACAACACCATAAAAAACACATGTGGGGAAATCTGTGAACAGTTAATAAGGTGTAAGTAATGCTTGACTTTTATCAAACTCTATTAGCAACCAGAGAATTGGAGCAATCCTCTAAAGTATTGTGTAAGTGGGCTAATAACTTATATAAATAATCCCATTTTGATATTAGCATCAGGGAAGGAAATAGCTGAGTCACCAGTGAATGTTATTTAAAGCAATGGCTTTGACATTCTGGGAAATGCGCTTACATGCTTGCTTGCAGAGTGTTATAAGAGAAGACTGATCCCACTTTCATGTTAATATGGCAAATGTAAGGCTACAGCCAGCAGCTGGCTAGCTTAGCTTAGCTTAGCATAAACACTGGAAAGAGGGGAAACAGCTAGCCTAGCTCTGTCTGAAGGTAACAAAAATCGCCTTCGGTTTTTGTACATCTTACACAAACAAGATATAATGTGTTAATTAGTGAGGTTTAGAGGTGTTGGTAGGCAGATTTTGTTAACTTCGGACAGAGCTAGGCTAGCTGTTCCTCCCTGTTTCCAGTATTTATGCTAAGCTAAGCTAATCGGCTGCTGGCTTAGTCTTATATTTAGACATGAGAGTGGTAATCTTCTCATCTAACTCTCAGCAAGAGAGAGAAGAAGATATTTCCCATAAAATGTCAAACTATTACTTTGAGTCTTTGAACTGTAACACATTAAAATAACTCGTCAAAAAGTGTAACTATGAAAACTAATATTTGTTCGTTTCACCACACGTGTCACTTGGTGGACACTTGTAACCAAAGCCGCTGATTCTGTGGAAAGTGTATACACACTGAGTTATGAGGGACCGCATATGTTTCAGTGATGGACGTGCTGGGTTGAACTGATTATAGTTGGAAGGAAAAGTAAAGAAATCCAAAGAGCTGATGAAGTGCAGATGCTAACACAGGGAGAAAGCGGCAGACGAAAAGATGAGAGTGAAGAGGAAAATTAAAAAAGGTACAGTGAATTTAATTCCATGGTGATGTTCATACATTTAACCGTGAAGATTCAGACCTTCATGGTTGTTTTTCCTCCACATCAGGTGCTGCGGGTCGACCTATGAAACAATGAATAGTATCATGAAACTTGCACTAAAGTAGACTTTAACCAAAATTCCCAACTTTGAGATTTTGTCCAATAAAGAATAGTCACTCTCCCTTATATCATTTAACAGTGTGGGCTATATATCATACATTTGTATAATTCAGCGTGGAGTTATTTTGTGCTGAAATGTTGTAATATGTTGTTTGGGCTCACTCTGACTGGTTTCCCATTACTCCCAGAATGACTCCGGAGAATGGGTGTGAACTTGTAGCTCTCAGTCAATGGTGGGCATATGGACGCATAAATATATAGTGAAGCTATCCAACTTGTTTGTGAACACTGGGGTGTGTCCGTGGTCACAGTCAACCTCCGTTAATCAAAACACAGTTTAACATGTGGCTGCATTGCATTCTGGTCCTTTGAGGTCTACTGGCAGGGGATAAATGAAACGCTTTACCATTGAAACTTTGGCTGACAATATTTTTGTACAATCAAACTCATCTGTAGCCTAGAATGATGTCATGCCTTCTTGTTGGCTGGTTTTCCTTGGAAATAAAAAAAAATACACCCCTTATTATCTGTTTTTTCAGAGTTAGGATTCATTTTTGATATCAAACAGAACTGTAGACACACCTGGAATAGCAAATAGAGGTCTGTTAAATCAAATACTTGCTCATCTTACACATTTTCACATATTATATTATCCTATTAAAGAAAAAATGTTCTCTAATGTCATTTCCTAGGCTTTGCCAGGCAAAACTTCAGTATAATCAGAATCAGAATCAGCTTTGTTGGCCAAGTATGCGTACACATACAAGGAATTTGACTCCATTTTTTTCATTGCTCTCAATGTACTTACACAGAAATAACCATAACAGCTAATAATGCATGTGCACTTACTTTTTAAACTTTTTTCAATTCATTTTTATTATGTGCTTTGATAAACATGCACTTACATAACTTCTTTAAAGAAAAATGTAAAAAGCTATAATTTTATTGCCTCCATGTAGAGTTTCCATAAGATGTATGGCATTTGTAATAATACTCTCTGGATATTTGGTTCCAAAATCCCCTTGGATAGGAAGAAATATCTGCACAGTGTATTGCAGTGAAACACGGCACCTCTCACTTCACAAATTGATTTACTGTAATGCACTTGGATTGCGCTCTTAGCAGACGTGGACACATTTTAATGCACCGCTGAGGTAATGCGTCGTTGGAAAACCTCCAGTAATGCAGCCTGTGTGTGAGGATTTTACTGTGTGTAGTACAGACCATTACCGTGAAGTTACAGTCAGCATTCTCCTTCACACCAGAGAGGTCAAAGGTCACCCGGAGAGCATTCCAGGACAGACAATACGGCTCCGTGGAGGTATGGACGACAGCTTGTTTGGCCATCTGCTTTGACTTGCCCCCATTACTCCACAGCTAAAAACTGACTCCACTCTCACACTTGCACAGTGTTACAGTAGTTGGCCCCTGCCCTTTGTGCTTCTTAAGGTCTCCAGAAGGCTTGCTGTTCGACTGAGGCCGATAAACTAGGTGCTGCATGAGCTAATAATTATAATAAACTTGTTTCTACAGCACTTTTATTACATACTAAGTTACTGGGCTGCATTGTTTAAAAAACTGGCATCCATCAGTAATGGAGAAATTATTTTTACTGAAGTAAAAGTAACAATACCACAGAGGAAAAATATGCCAAGTAAAAGTCCTGAATTTTAATTTAAGTAAAAGTATTATCAGAAACATGAACTCATAGTACCAAAAGTACAAGTACTCATTATGCAGCAGAATGAATCCTGTCAGTCTTATATAACTATAAATTATAATATTGGATTGTTATTACTGACGCATCAATATGTAAGTAGCATTTTAATGTTGCAGTCAATCAAGACTGAACTATTTTATATAACTGGGTAGTTTAATCTATAACAATGCGTCATATTTTATAAGCTGATCATAACTTTTGTATGTAAAATATAAATCTGCAGAGTAACTAGTAACTATAGCTGTTAAAGGTAGTGACATAGAAGTATAAAGCAGCATAAAATCAAAATACTCAAGTAAAGTATGAGTACCTGAGAATTGTGATTATTTACAGTACAATCCACTGCTAAAGAACAGTAAGATACTAATAAGTTACTTAATATGAATGCTAAACTGAAGAAAAAGGTCTTGAAGTTGCTTTTAAGTGACATTAAATTAAAATACTGAAGTAATTAGAAGTACAAGTACCTCAGTACTGAACTGTATTAGTTACATTCCACCATGGCATGCATACATATTTATTTAAGAAATTAGCTAAGGTAGAAACTCAAGCAAAACAGAAAAGGACCAAAGGGATCTACAAAGTCAAGACGATATTAAATAAGCTTTCAACCAACTCTTAGATAAAAATGGTTAAATAAAAGCATTTGTTCAGGTAAATAGTTTCAACGTTTTGGCATTGAACTGAATTTTCATCTGCCAATTTAAGATTAAACAATTCTGCTGATAAGTAGCATACAAAGAACAATCATTTCTTTTCTAAATGGTTTAAAATATGTCTTTCTCATAACGAACCTAAAATCTGATTCTTAAAAACATCCTCCACAGATAAAATTAGAATAATGGACTTTAGTATCAGAAACATGTTGCAGTTATGGGGGACATTTTTAAATGTAGTTTCCTTGGTGTTAAAGTGAGCAAATAATCACAATCTTTCATCACGGTCACTGGTGGAGGTTTTGGATGACGGCAGAATACTGTAATGTAATGAAACAAATCTTTAAAGGTTTCATATCCACTTCATTCTACTTTTCATTCCTTAAGTTAAGTTGCAGCTTCTATCCATTTTGATCTTGAGGCAGAGTTTTGAATGGTTACTCCTGGTTATAGCTGCAGGTTCACATTAAAATATGCCTCTTCAAACACTGGTCTGGGGTTTGCAAATGGCTGCGCGTCCGGAAATTCTCAGTGAGGCTTACAGCCTTTGACACTACTTCATCTTACCTTACAACTTAGAACATGTTTTACTTTAATTGAACTTTTTTTATTATTATTGTTAAACTTCCAGTGTGTCTTGGGAAAAAATGTAAAAGGAAACCTTGTTAAATATAAAAACATTCAACAATAATTCAAATGTCAATGATGTGACATTTTTCAAAGGTTTCGGATACATTTACGATTCATGCTTGATTTAGAAATAATCATCTTCCAGAACATGAACTAAATCACATGATCTGTAAATATGCTGACTGAAGAAGAATATCTCCAATATCATTTTTAGGTGCTTGCAGCAGGTCTCCTCTCTGTTTTTAAAAGTACAAAAATGATTTAAACAACATGTAAACCAGAGAGAGAGATTTGGCATCTGTCTAATTTCAGGTCAAATATTAAGCTTAGGTTTTAATACTTGAAACACATGCGTTCAGGGTTTGATTGTCAGCAGGTTTGTTCAGGATCGGTTGTGCCGGATTCCTGGCATATTCCTTGGACAGTCTCAGGGCACGATCGCTTGACCCTCCGAAACCAGGTGTCTCCCTCTCTGTCCCCACCCCCAGTCAGGAACTATGCCACTTGTCAATGATTGAGGTTGTCATGGTATCCAGGTGGTAAACTGTTTTTTTTCTAGCATTAGACCAAAATATTGAGCAAAGGATATGGTGAATATTATATATGGCCTATTTTCATTAACATTAGTTTCACTGGAGAATTTTAGTGCACCATGATCAATGCATAATTTTGGGGGCAGATTTATTTTAAAAATCAGTACGGTATAATCCGAGCTTGTTTTATATTGGATGGATGCAGGTGATTTCAGATATTGTTACCAAAATGCAGGTGGAGTGAGCGAGTGTATTTGGGAGTGTGGTGCTCTGTGCTGCATGTTCACTAGATGTCAGTGTAGTTTCTTGTAATGAGGTTCGGTGCCACACAATCAATTAAATACCCAAGAGGGTTTCTTTTACCCAGCTTGAAATCTTACGATGATTAAAATCATTTTCATGTTTGCTGTGACACATAGGCAGATTTGTACTGTGATATAATTTGTTTTGTTTTTTTAATCCAAATTGATAAAACATATTGTTTCACTTACTTTATTTTGTCTTTTTGAAATTAATTTTAAAAAACTGAGTCTTGGGTTTGTATATTAATTTTTTTTTGTTTTGTTCTATATTTAAAGGTGTAATGTGTTTAAAAGTGTAAATATCACATAGCTTCAATGAAGAGCTGGAACAAGTTGATCCAGAGAAAACTATACACTGTCAGTGTGGATTAAGGTAAATTCTTTTTCAGCTCAAAGCTATTTAAGGGTAAATAAAAGGAGAAAACTGGATGTTGAGCAGTTAAGAATAGTTCCAGCTCTTCCACTTACAGAAACAGTATTTGCCTGTTGTACTTCAAGTGTTGCTTTAAGTGTACTTTAAGTATGTTTATTTAAGTATCGTAGTGCAGAAACAGTGTGAACTAACTCTGTTTATCATTTAAACATTCTGAGCTGCAGATGTTATTTTAAATTCAGATTGCATTTGTCAAGCAAAGGGACTCTGATCCTGAAAATTAGATCCATAATCTTTGTTTCATAAACTGTCAGAACGTCTCTGAGGCCTGTTCTGAATATTTTCCTTTAAAAGTGGGACAGTGTCCAACCTCAGGCTCAAATGTCAACAATTATCACAATCTTGATCAGATACACTATTTACTTAGTTTATTAGTAAAAGCACTCCATGTCACACACTTACACTATGACATATAACTATCAACGCTTGTAACTCCAGCTCCCTTCATATCAGTTTAAGGGTCACACGGTTTCTCTGTGGGTTTAGAAAACTTTATGGAGCGTTTTCAAATCCCATCAAATAATGTCAAACATGTATTTGCATTTGTGTATTCCTTGAAAGTCAAGGTTGTTTTTTGTAGCTTCTGAACAGCTGACATTTTAGAAAATACACATTTTTAACCCATGAAAACAGTGACGTTATTAAATTTAAACTGAAACATGTGGAAGAAAACCAATGCCACTGGTGTACAGCCAACGCTCCATATGTAGTTTATTAAGCATTAAGTGCATCTGCCAACATCGTGTTCCAGTTTTATAATTCGGGCTGAGTTGTAGAGGTCACTAAAAATTTGATTTGCTGTTGAAGTCAAGGCTTTTCATGGTGGTCCTGTATATAGTGCCAATATGGCAGGATGGAAGTCTTGGCACCAAAAATTGCTGAAAAATAAATTAAAAGCTGCAAACATTTTTTTGTTTATCTACATTTCGTTGCCAATTTAATTCATAGGGATTTCACAAACTAGTCTAGGACTACATTTCTCCTATGTCTGCAAAATCAGTAAAATATCTTCACACAAAGATACGACAACATGAACACTCAGAACCTCAATGTGTTATTTTTAAGTCTTTGGTGACTTCATTTGAGATGTATAAAAGAAAAAAACACCCTGGGTATTCCTTTCACACAGCAGATTAGTACAACTAAAAACAAAAAAGATGCATGTCATCTAACCATCTCATTCACATTATAGTTAACAACCACCATAAGTGGTGTTTTTGCTCCAGTATATTGCAGTTAAAATGGCAGGTAACTTCATTCAGTCAAGTGTTTGTGGTCATAACATTACTTCCTTCCATAAATACCTTCAAAAATGACAAGTGAGTACCTATCATCGAGCAAAAGACAGATCTAAACTCTTAAAACAGTTACATACATTTGAAATAAAGTGGACTTATTTTAAAAAGTGCATTGTTATGGCTAGTTTTAGCCTTCCTACTGAGAGATATGGCAAGATGTCACCAGAAGAAAAAACCCCGTTTGGTTTAGTCCACTTGTCAGTCAGAATATGTCGGATATTAATGGATGAGTTGTGACAACTCACCTGAAATATCTCTACTATCAGTCTTTTCAAGTAATTAATGTGTTGAATTATCTCTTACCTTTCCATCCTCCAACACCACCCTCACCTCTAGTCTCCATCATCACTCCTAAACCTCATCAGCACCCACAAACATTTTAGGGTAAAGGGCTTTACACTGCAGAGTCATGTGGTTAAAGATGAAATGTCTGTGAGAGGGAGAGGCCAGGGTAGACAATCATAATCTACAGTAAAACCTACTTTAAATTCATAAATAAATAAGACAGTCTGTTTTGCATAGTCTGGAAGTGATCACTAAAATAGGAACTCATCCCGCGGAGAGAAGGTCCGTAAGACGCCCGGACTCGGGTTAACGGTTGCTCCTTCATGTTTTGAGGCCGTTGCAGGGGGTTGATCTTTTGTGGGCTCTAAAGCTGGTCCTGGATCTGCAGGAGGGCATCATCGACTCAAAGCACGAGAAGAGAAAAACAGCAGCTAATTCGATGGGTCACAGCGGAGAGCAGTGGCTACCTGGATGAGAACAAAGCAGCCAGGTTAGCGGTCACTCAGGATTAAAACTGAGGGTAAATCAACAACATAAATCTCTTTTTTTTCCTTATTTTTCACCCTTACACTGATCCCAGCACACACACTAACACACTCACACATACTATACATGTGCAAACCAACAGAATATCTAACTATTTCAACCCAAACCTCATTTGTTTTACTTATCTAAGAGACTGGAGCTGTAAATTTGCCCTATATAGATTACATCTGATACATTTATTTATCTTGATGAAACAATATTTACCAGTATTGTCCCTGTTAAATAAAGAATGTAATAAAATACAATAAACCATATAATAATACAATGTAATAAACATAATTGTTCTTGTTACAAATTCAGCTACAATAATAGTCTCACACTTTTGGTTTATATTAATGTGTTGTGTTTTTTCTTTCAATAACAAATCAAAAATCTGCTTTTTAACATGTTATAACGTGTTGAGGATGTAGCTGATGCAGTGTCACCTCTCTCTCAGGGGCAGATTTGGGTTACTGAGGAAGGACAGCTGCTGCTCCAGACTGCACACACGAAAGGCCAGGTAGCACGATGACAGGATGAGGAGAATAATACTGACGAAAGAGGAGGAGACACACAAGTGGTTAAGTTTTAGGATCCTTATGACATTGGACACTGGAATCCTCTGTTGATGTGGAGGAAGGGAGCTGTAATGCCTTTTATTGAACACTGGGAGGCAACGTTTAACTTCCTGTCAACATATCATGGCACAACACAGTCCTTGAACAACCCCGTTTAAATCTGCCTAAATCTAAAGGACCATAGCGGTGTTTTTGCAAGTTTTAACTCCACAACTGCAAGTCATGTTCATCACTTTATATCACTGCTGAACATTTTAATGTGTTTTTTGTACTTTCCAAGCAGCCACTGGTTTCCACTCATTTCTGTACAGTAAAAAATCAATAAGCTGAAACCTGCATGTGTTGTAAAATCAGAGAAAATCAAGTCTACATATATATTTTTTTATTCATTTAAAATTATTATTTCATGGTAATACAGTGTAAGTGCAGATTATTTAAAAAAAACCTGCACTGTATTACCACACAATGATAATATAACTTTTGAAAATAAATAATGCATTTATTTATCTTTTACTTTACGTAACAGTTACTAAATATGCATACATGTCTGGCTTTATTACATGCATAGGGTATTCTATTTTAGGCATAAATGTATACAGAGTTTTCACTGTAATTTATATATATATATATATATAATCTGTGATATACCAGAGAGAAATGTTCTTTTCCTCAACACGGGGGTCAGAGGTCACCGTCAGCAATATGACAAACCTTCAGGAGCAGATAAGGATTCATTGCTCTCTCAAGGACACAGCAGAGAGGCTTCATGCACTCTGGGTCAAGGACAGTCTCCTTGATGACTGTGTCACCCTGCTATGCTAGAGGGCAGGTGGAGTAAGGAGAGCATGATGGTCACTAAGACTAATTATTTGATCCACTGCAATGACTCCAATTAAGTTTAGTCTCATAAGAGGCAACTTCTCCGTGGAAAAATACAAACTAAAAAGTGATTTAACAGCTCTGGTCCCCTTGTGTTCAGTTTGACTGTTTGAATCGTTCGCTATTTATATCTCCATGTTAACGCTCACAGTGTGTGTAGCAGTGCGTCAGCTGTTGGAGGAGGTGAAGGTGGTGTTGTTGGTGTCTGTGTGTCCCTCTGTATACTCACAGCAGGGTGAAGAACTTGAGCAGCTGGTACTCCATCTGGCCCAGCTCTGCCACTGGCTCTGATAAAAGACCTCTGTCTGTTTGCAGAGCTCGCTCTGTAACACAGACACACACACACACACACACTATAACATAAAACCATTAACAGTACATGGCTTGACTGTACTGCATGTATCACTTTTAATAGTGCTGGCCCACCTGTTAGTGTGACTCAAACCAGCACACAGCGCTCTGACACAGTTAATGCTGTGACAATGGGCACTTTGGAGCTCCAAAATGAATCACAATATCAAGTAAATCTTATCAATTACGCCTTCCAAAGGGCACTTGTTTTTGTTTATATATATGAAATGTCAGAGGGTTCAATTAAATGATATAAATTAACACTGTGAAGTGTCAGAGTTCTCTAAAAATAGTTGCTCTTTATATTAATGAGGACATTTTCATCTGTGCATTTTATATCACTTTATACGTAGCTAAGGCTCCTGTATTTAAATTATTAGATTTTTTCCATTTTGCACTTAAATCTAGGAAAAACAACTGCAAGAAAGTAAGAAAAGGTAAAACCTGAAGGAGGATTAAATAAAGAATCGTATGTGAACATATTGTACATATCTTTGTATGTACTGTATATGCACACACACAAAATATATGTATGTATATATAATTTAGTTTTCCTTTTTTATTTCTTTCCTTAGTGCTACTTTTATTTACTTTGTTTCTATTTTATTGCCTATTTTACTGTTTTATTCTATTCTAATTTAAAATATTTAAATATTTGTTTATACATTTTCTGTGTGTTGTGTGGGGGGGCTACAACTGCATTTCATTGTGCAATCCTGTCTTGTATAATGACAATAAAGCTGAACCTTGAACCTTATGTCGTTTTTATTGTTTTTTCATTCATTGTTGATTAAAAATATTGTAAACATTGAACACTATATTGTCTGAATCATATAAAAAACCCTTAGCTTACTATTGTATCCTGACGTCTGTTATTATTGTATGCTAGCTGACATGCATGCAGTGCTTGTGTTTTTTTGTATGTCATGTCGATCTTCTATAATACAGGTATTGACTCAGGTCAGCACATATCTTTTAATTACATTAGTTCCCAGCTTTCCACTCCACGTGAGCTGTGATGATAATGTACACAAAAGCTCACGCTGATCAAATATCCAACATGTAGAACAACATTAACGTAGGTTCATATTTAGAAATGATCCAAGGCCTGTCAGCCGTTAAACTGTCCTCAGACAACTTTGACGGCAGACATTGTTTGTGATAATCTCTACTTAATCTGCATCCGCCCAAAGCTTTTTAATACAAGCCCACACATGATTTAATCTCCATTTGGAGCTTAATGTGTTGTTGCGTAAAAGAGATGTTGCCATCCAAACGCAATTACTTTCTGTCTTTCGCTCTCTTTCTCTCTCTCTTTCTCTCTCACACACACACACACACACACACATGAAATTCACACAAACATATGCATCCAGACAACTAAACTCTATATCCATGCCTCACAGTATAAATATGATTTGACGACAACAAACATTCACACTGTTATTCTATAATGTAAGTGACATTTTAAAGATGTAACACAGATTCTGTCCTCAGTTCACTGACTCTCTATTTCATCTAGGTCAGACTACAAGCTGTTACTTATTACCTATAAAACTCTTCATGGATTAGCACCTCCTTACTTGGAAGAACTCCATAAATCTTTTGTTCCCCCTGCATATAGTTACACTACACAATGCAGACTGTCATTATTGTAAAGATTAATAAGCAATCTATTGCTGGCAGAGTATTGTCTTCCTGCTCCACTGCTGTGCAAGGCTTTACCTCAACCAATCAGAGAGGCAAACAATATTGAGACTTTTAAATTAATTATTTATACATTATTTTTCCATTCCTAAAGTTGAATTGTGTAATTGCTACCTTGTTCAGGTTGTGTTACTTATTTCTAGCCTTTACTGTAAATAAGCATTAAGCTTATAGCTTATAGAAATAGATATTTGATGTATTTTCACTTTTGTGTATTTTACAGTATTATCTTTGGGAAATTGTCTTCTTTCTTATTTTTTAAAGTATATTGACACACTATGTGATTTTACACTCAAAATAAACTTACGTTTTTGTGGACAGAAACAAAAATGCCCACAGGGACTTTCTGATCAGATGAAGAGAGAGCAGATTTCTCTTCAAATTAACTATTGAATGAAGTCCTGCAGGACACTGATATCCACAGAGTTGAAAACTGAAAGTATCAACAACTAACACCTGATTTAACTCAAACTATTTAACTCAAACCATTTCACAATGACGTTTTCTTATCACACAATGTAGGATCTTTGTCGTAGTATCTGTAGCTGTACTATCATGACGCCACAAATTTCAGTCCAGTGTTAACCACAAGCAAATCTTTGAATGTGAACTACTTTTGAGGTGCATATTGATTTCCATAGACAGTAGTAACCAGCGATGTGGATAATTATCATTATAGACACTTATAAAGCATGCAAACAACTATTAGCTAACTACGAGCAACCTCCAGCCAACCAGTTCGAACAAGAAACTGAAAGTGTGTGGCCTTGGATAAAGCCTTGGACTTGGTGACACTGCTTCGTCATTGTATGTATAGTTTTATCACCTTCCAGCAACTGTTCCGATTTGAAGGGTGTGTCTGCGGGGCTCAGGCTGCTGGTGGAGTTCCCCAGGAGGTCAGGAAGGGAGGAGGACACAGACACCACCGAGGGTTTCCTTCTCCATTTCAACATTGATGGGAATTCGGCAACCACTGGGAACTCGTCTGGAGCCGGGAACTCGTCCTGTGGTACAGAGGAAAGAGGATAATGCATTGGAAAGATGGTGATCCAACTGCCACAGATAGTGATCCGAACTAAAGGGGTCTGAACATCTCAGCTGCCAGAACACTAGTGGTTCATTCCTCTAAACCTGAGATGGGCAAAAATCAGGTAGACTTATAATCCAATGGGTTTTTATATGGATTTCAAAATCTTGCTTGGTGAAAAAAACCCTGGTGAAGTCACTGATCATAAACCTTTAGCTATATCACCGGCTCCCAAACTCCCAAACATGTGACTTCACATTACACACATTTTTCCTTCTCAGATTGTTTTATTTGAATGACTTAGAGACCAGAAAATGTGAAAGTATTCTGTATTTAGCTAGAGAAAAAAAGCAAATATTTGAAAAGAGTTTTTTTTTTAAATTTTTTATATGAGCCGTTACAAGCCATTAATTAGAACAACTTTTGGGTTGCCAGGTTGGGAAAAATTCTTTGGTGTGTGTTCATAATTTCTTTTTGGTAATACAGCAATTGTAAATGTTGGAAATCCATGAATAAATGCAGTTATAAATGTTAATAAGTTGTTGTTGTTGATTGTGATCAAACAATCCAAAAAAGTCAAAGGGATTTTTCACAACCTGGCAGCCCAAAAGTTGTTCTTGTTAATGGCTTATAAGTGATAGTAAAATTATTTAGTAACCATTAATAAAGCCATTAGTTACAATTTATAAACCCTTATAAAGGGTAAGTTATTAGAAAATGGTACCCATCTATTCTATTGTATTCATTTGGAAGCTACAATGTGAAGAGATATTCAGTTACGTAAATAAATATTCTTAATAGTTGGAATATTTATTTTATGTCTTCATATGATTACAAAGTTTAAATATAAATCAGGCATTTTAACATTTCATGGGTTTGATATTAGCAAAGCTCTATGAAACCCTCTATGGAATATGCTGGCAACATGAACAAACACCGTTTCTTCTTCGATTACTTTCAGCCTAGATTAGAGCATGATCAAGGACACACATGTTGATGGAAGTTAATTATTCCTTAATACAAAAGCTGTTCTGTCGCAGAGTGGACTACAGGCTACTCTGCCCACACACAAGGTGACTTCACAGAGCTCTTTGATAGCATCTTGCCGACTCAAGGGATAATTCACTGCAAGGCTGCAGCTGCAACAGAATGATCTATTGAACCTGTCGGTGTGTGAAGGTAAGTCAGCCTTCACGTCAGAGGTAATTGTTGGTAAGAGTTGTCAGAGGCCTTTAGGCCGACATGAAACACGTCTAGGAAACATTAAAGTCATTTTAATGCCTGTGAAAGTTCCACCCACTTTGATCTTTACAGTTTTATGATTTTAAGATGGTTTCTGAAAGGGCTTCTCTCTGTGAAAGACATGTTGTCACTGACCAACGATAAGGTCGGCTCCTCCATGAACTGCTTTAAGCTCAGACTCTTCCCATTGACCTGGAGAGGGAAAGGACATCACCTCTTTAACTGACATGTCCACCACACAGTATGTAGACTGAATGAAAAGTATGCATGTGTGTCCTCTGACCTGTAGGTGTGTGCAGATCCTGCGGAGGACGTCATATACACTGTCTCTTGATAGCAGAGATACAAATACATACTGAGGAAACAAAAACAGAGAAACAGTTCTGTTTATAATTTTCATCAGTGGTGGAAGAAGTACTCAGATCCTGTACTTAAGTAAAACAACCAATACCAGAGTGCAAAAATACTCTATTACAAGTAAGTTAAAGTACAGAAGTATTATTATTAGCTAAAAGTGGTTAAAGTGTCAAAAGTAAAAGTACTTGTTCTGGAGAAAAAATGTAAAGAAAATGAAATATATTATATATAGAAAATTATGATCATGATATCATGATATTATGATATTGGTAAAACTGATGCATCAATGCTCACACTAAGTGACATTTTACAGCTGTATTCGTTCTGCAGAAAACTGATTAGATTGTTAATACTGATGCATCAGTGTGTAAATATACCATTACGTTGATGTAGTTGGTCGAGGGGGAGCTTTGAACTACTTTAAATACAGTTAAGTAGTTTAGTCTAGTGGTTTCCAAACTGGGGGTTCGACCCCCTCTAAAGAGTCACAAGATAAATCTAGAGATGATTACTGGGGGAGGAAAGAAAAAAACGAAATGCTGTAACAACTAATCTTTGCTTTTGTTCATGAAATATTGAATCAAACAATTATCTCAACTCATAGACATCTGAAACATGACAAGGGGCTGTAAGACACTACTTTCTGGTCGAAGAACCACTGGTTTAAGCTTTAACAATGTATTGTATTTTACAAGAGTATCACGTTTTTAAGTAAAATCTTCATCTGAGAAGTAACTAGTAACTATAGATATTAAATACATTACAAGTAGAAGTAGGAGGTAGAAATATAAAGTAGCATAAAATGGAAATACTCAAGTAAAGTACTTTAAAATTGTACTTAAGTACAGTACTTAGTTACTTTCCACCACTGATTTTCATTGTGTACTGAAACTCCTGAGAACAGCAGTAAAAAATAAAAAAAATCCCTTGAAACTATTCTGAATTTATCCATACACATAAAAATGTTTATAGCATACAATTTCATGCAGTTGTTAAAGAGGTTTCTATACACAGATAAACTATGTACTCAAATTTTCATTTATCACCAAAATTAGGTTAGATGAGAGATGGTATTAAACTTTGACGAGCCCTGTGGGGGAAACTGAATAAAGAAATAGATCAAGAAGATTTTTCTCAACCTGCCTTTGCAAATATCACAGACACGTATCTGAACCTTGGTCATTTTATCTGAAATATCAGCACCTGCATTATTCTAACTCTCTGCTCATGTTGTTAGTATACAATCAGTCCATTCAGGCATGTAGAGAGGTGTGTTCATATGATGTATTTGCAGCCATACAAAGCATATAATCATGCTTTATATAATTTGGGTGAACAACATTTTATGGATTCAAAAGCTTTAATCTGTGGCACAAAGAGGATTGTTTCTCTAATCACATTTTTGTTTCCGTTTATTCTTTCATGAAAAACTATGACAGTGACAGCTTACCCAAACATCCCTCTGACCTGGATAAATACCACTGATTTTAAAAAGTACTTTTGAATTAATTCATGAGCATTTGAAACACTGTGTTGTTGTTGTGTTTGTGTGTGTACTTTATCAGTTGTTTTTGTCCGAACAGTAATTTTATTGTTTTATGATTTAATGCTGGTTTATAAATCACAACTTTGTTGTTACAGACATGAGCTGTGAACTTTTCACCTCATAAACAGAAGAACCAACCAACCTCAGTAATTTTTAGCAGTGTAGTCGTACTGTACAGAGCCACATATGTGCGAATGGTTAATGCAGCATATTACACAATCATGCAGACATACAAGGTAACGGATATATGCCCTTGTGTGGTATGAAACATACTATCCATATGCAATATGTCTCACGTGCTTTGCTTTAAATGCCAAAAAGGTTGTTGCTGTAATCTGAGCTGCTGTGTTCAGACTGTGGGTTGGAATTTAGTTGTGTCCCATTTCACTTCTGAGGGGATCTATATTTGTTCATTTTCAGCAATATGCCAACCTCAGAACAATTCAATAATAGTGTAATGTAAACAACGATTTCACACTGCTGGGTTGTGCTTTGAGAAGCTGAGTTAACATGTAACCTTAAATAGAAACAGAGAAGGTCATATATGAAGACTTCTGCTGAGACACTTTGAATTTATCTGGAAAACTAAGTGTTATCTAATGCATAACCTAGCAGACCTTAGTTACAGTGTGCGGAAATTCAACTTTTTCTTTCGCATTTATCCGGTAAAAAATCATCCCTGTCACTCTTTTTATTGATAATTAATGATTTGTGTTATAAATACATTATGCTGGCTTGATGAGGTGCAATACACATGTACTGTGGTGTATGTATAGTGTATAGTGGAGTATATGCATGTCTGAGGAGCACTTAAAAACATGTGATATTTCTGAACCATGTGACAGCTGCCATAGCTCTGAGCAGCCGGCTCTTCTGTGTGTGTGTGTGCGCTGTAGCAACAGTATTCATGAAGCTGATATACTGTATGTGTGTGCTGCTGCTAGAAACATGCAAAATATTCTGTAATCTATTTCCTTGTGTTAAGCAGAAAGACAAATGGGTACAGCAAAAATGACATGACATTTCCAGAGACTAGCATAAAACCATAGCCACCACAGAACAGTCTGACCTAAAAACTAGTAAAAATGTTTTTCATGTTGTTGTTCTTCTTCTTTTTTGAGCTGCCAATACTTCTAATATTTCTACGTGCCACGTTAAACACATCATTAATGTTTGACCACATTCCACCATACAGATAGAGTAGACATCTAACACGACATTATCGATTTGAGTCCTATGTTTGAATTAATAAAAGAAATTCTACAAATCCTGGTAGCTGTCTGACGGTGGTTTGTTGGTTGGTCGGTCCACCGCTTTGGTCCAGACTGAAACATGAACTATTGGATGGATTGCCATCATGAGTTCAGAATTTTAATTTGCCCAGTACTTTGGTTGGCAAAGCTAATGACGCTCCCATCATCCTTAGCTGTACTTTGTACTTAGTGCTGATTAACAAATTAGCACGTTAACACGCTAAACTAAGATGGTGAACCTGGTACATTTCACCTGCTAAACATCAGCATGTTAGCATCCTGACATTAGCATTTAGCTCAAGATACTGCAGAGCCGCTAGCATGGCTGCAAATTATACTAATGAAGTACTAATTTCATTCCCTCAGTTTAGTAATGTGAGCCCTCAAATTACCAATCTTGCTCCCTCTTTACTCTCCTGTGGCGCATTGCATAGCTTTTCACCTAATGGGCTAACGTTACGTAGCTTTTTTGTTTGTTTTTACAATACTGACTGCACAGCACTTGCTGATGTTAGCTTGTTGGCTGTCATTATTCATGAGTTGTTGGGGCCAGAACAGAAGCTGAAAAGTACATTATGTCTTTGAAAACACCACCCGATGATAGGCTGAGTCTGATGTGACATAATGTTGAGAAGCCCCTCTGAACAGTGCTATAAAGGTGGGAAAACCCTTCAGTCTCTCACACTACCAGGCTGGGACTCCACCCTGCTGCTATCTATAGCACGGTGTTGTTTTTTTCCATCACACCTCTCCTGGAAAATACATTGATGCTGCACTAATCAGTATCAAGTATTTTAACTCACAGCGACTATGATGGAAGTGTTTACCTTCTGGCCGGTGTCTGTGGTGATAGCCAAGCCGTTGGGCACAAGGCCCGCTGTCTTGTGCTTCTTCACCAGCCTCACAGAGACGACAGGGATAGCCACCTAAATACAATGGAAAAAGGCACAAAAATAACATTTATATAACATTAACAATAACATTGGGTAAGAGAAAAACACCAGTGCGATGTGAGTAAATGGTGTCACTGAAGAGAGACACTGAAACATACTCAGGAGAAAGTCAGTGGGCATGAAACGTGTCTTATTTCAGTCAGAATGTGAGGAATGCAGTCTGAATAAGTAGCTTATTGTCACTCAGATGTCAGGAGAGGTTCGGTTTCAAGGAAATGAAGGAAAAGGAACAATGCACAACATCAAAGAGAAAATCACATAACTGGTTAAGGTTAAAGGCTCAGCAAGTCCACCTGCTCTTGGTACATCATTTTCTATGTGGTAGAATTAAGACTGTGACACTGAAAGTCAGCCCGTAATTTTGACTGACTTTTAGTCAAATAATTTGTCAAGTTGTCCAATCAGCTTGTCAGATTGGGACTGGGAGTCACTCGTACCTTAATGTCCTTGCCGAAGAGGTTGGCATAGAAACAAAGCCAGTTTCTGGAAATGTAGAGCCGGCCTTGTAGAAGGATATCTCTGAGAAGAGCACAGGAGTACACTGAGAACAAAAGAGACAAAAACACTTTTTTTCTCTTACTCTTACACCAATTGAAAACTGGATAAAGAAAAACGTACATTGTTACTAAAACAATATCTCCGCACCCTCCTACTGCCTCACCGGTAGTTTTGGAAAATAATTTTTTTTTTTACAATCATTCATCATCATTGGTTTTATTCTGAAAGGCCGCACATAGCATCAAAGTTATGGTAAACCAAGTTGAACTGTGCAAACAGAGGAGCTGATACTGTGCAGCAGGAGAAGTTGGTCATCCTGAAATCCGAAAGCTTGAGTGTTTCTGAGATAAACCAGACGGCAGAACTGAAGCAAGAAGAATCAAAGCTTGGACACAGTGCCATGACAGCCATTTCAAAAGAATAAGAAGCAGAAAAGAAATAGCTACTATACAGTACAGGCTTTTGGTTTGCAAGTACAGATACTTTGAAGATGCAGTACCAGCACTTTAAAGTTGCTGATAACTTCTAGTACTTTGTACAGATACTCAAAAACATTAGATATTTTCATGCAGAATCTTGCATGTTTTCAGTGTTTCATCCGCCTTAATGTTAAGAAAAACTAAAAATATTGCTGAACAATATGAATTAATAAAATGTGCGAGGAAAATGACATTTAAAGATGGGATCAGCGATTCTGGAGAAAGAATGTTGATATTTATACTCCAATGTTATTTACGTTGCATTACTATCATGGTGTAGCTCCGTTCCTCGTGGGCGAGGACGTGGGAGAGGGAGAGTAGCCGGCAGAAGTCCTATGCACGAGCACGAACGCCACCTGTTGCTGATTGGCTGGAAGAGTGTCCGAGCCACTTTGTTTGTTTCCCATTTACAGAGCCAGGCCTGTGTACAAACACTGTGCACACACAGAACGGACAGCTAGCGGACCATGAGGAGAAATTCGTTGAATTTGCCAAAAAGTGTGTTGGATTAGAATCGCTGACCCCACCTTTAAGTGTAGATTTGACAGACGTTTTCCTTTATATATCTTCCATCATATCAACATTGGATCACATTTGTGCCGCAACTAATGACACATTATTGATTATATCTCTGACGAATAAGTTCATCATTTAGCTTTTACAGTGTCAGAAAATTGTCAAAATACCCATATTTTTCCAGAGCCAAAGATGACATCTTAAAATTGCTTGTTTTGCCCGACTAACGGTCCAAAACCCAAAGATATATTGTGAATTTATAATAATAAAAAGCAGAAAAGCAGCAAATCTCCACAACTGAAACATGGGAACTTTGAAATTTTTGATTGATTTTGCTCAATAAATGACTTGATGATTTATCAGTTATCAAAATTGGTGCAGATTAATTTCTGTCGACTGACTAATTGATTAATCGACTAATCATTTCACCTCTTGATCACATTAATAGCCAATATCTGATATTTAAGAAAAGGCTAATATCAATTAAAAAGGATTAGGAAAATAGAAACAAGTACAAATGCATCACAGACAAATTATAATGAAGCTGAAGATAAAAGTCCAAGAATATTAACAAGTTGATTAATAAAACAGATGTTTCAGTCCAAAACACAGTCTTAAAGTTTCCCTCATGGTAAAAAGGACAGTACCTTTCATGAGGATCTCATCCTTGGGCACGCACTGGAACAGTTTGTGGTACTGCGAGTTGTACTTGCTGACAGTCTGTGCAGAGGGACAGGGCAGAGTCATGAGCATCTCCTTGGTGGACCGGCCTGCCTGCACAGCACCAGCGTCACTGGCATCACCGGTCACTCCGCTACCACCAGCCACTGTGGCTCCGCTTGCCGCAGACACCACCCTCTCCCTCAAAGGACGCGAGCTCTGCACCAGGCTCAGCACGTTGGCACCGTAAACACACACACACTCGCGCACATCCAAGGCCTGGAGCAAGCCGCTGCAAGACACACACTGTTCCCCTGTGGCCGGTCAGTATGGGGCCCGAGATGGAGGACTGCCTCCGTGCAACTACTTCTAGTCTACTCTACATGCACGTACAAACACATACCTGGCTCTAATGTGTACACCTACACACACACACACACACTACTACAGAGTTACAACAGCAACGCTTCAGTTTACAGCCACTGAGCTCTCCTCTTTCTCAGAAACTACAAGCCTCTCTTTCTTTGTCTCAAATACACCTCCACTTTAATACACAAATACACCTAGCTGCCACCCTCCCTCTCCTTCTCCCTCCTTCACACTCTCTGCCCTTCATCATTCTGAGCTGGAAAAAAAAAACCACTCTAGCACACACACAGGTACTCCTTGCCACTCTCACTTGAAGTCCTTTTCTTTCTCTGCCTTCGCCTTTCCCTCCTTCTAACTTTCAGTTTCTCCTCCTGTCTGTAGTGTCAGACTAGAAGTCCTCACTTTTCAGAGAAAATCATACATTTTCCTCCCTGAACACACAAGAGGTCTCATTCATTCCCCGCTCTCCTCCCTCACAGCTCAAACTCACCTCCAGCTCTAGATATCTCTGCCAGCAGAATATCTTTCACTATTTTTCTGTCCTGTCCCGTATCTCGTCTATCTTTCCTTCGACTCGTATCTGCTCAGTTTGCTATTATTAGCTCATGCTAGAGCACCTCCTGTCCTCAGGAATATGGCGCTCACAGTAGGTTACAGAAATGCAGAGGGCTCGATCACCACTGGGGGAAAGCCCAGAGTTAATGTAAACTGATAATGTTTAATCATTTGCTTACTGAATTCATAGGTGAAATTGTATTAGATGATTAGTTTGTGGTGTGGTTGTATTATTTTATACTCAGTGATGATACTGTTACTGTACATCGCTCATGTCAAGGCTTAAATTTTGAAAATGGGATTGCAGCAAGTCTTTTGTTCCTAAAGTGCAAAATGATTGAATTGTTACGTTTTTAAAATGTGAGACAATTTGCCAGTTTAACCACATTACGTAATTACTTATGACATTCAATTCTGAGAAGTGTTGAGGATTAGGTGTTTGTTTCGTGATTTAGTATAAAGGGACAAGTGATGATTTAAGATAATAAAATGTGATAGTAATTAATGGTTATATAGCACTGCTGAGCTTCTCAATAAAAATATCATCATTTTTTTATCTGTTCGGGTTTATATGTCGAGTCTAAAATCTTACAGCTAATTGAGCTTGTCAAATCTCACATTAATGGGGGTGAGCAGGAAACATCTGGTCATTTTTTCACAAATGTGTGATGGCAGCATGTCATCATACAGGATTCCCAAAAGATAAATAAAATATGTGTCTTGCAATCAGATTTTGCCATATTGGTGGAAGCCTTTTGATAGTTTTTGGAAAAATGAATACAACTGGCTGGACTTGCTGCAATCACAGATACAGTAACACAGTAACTAGGATCAAGAGACTCACTGAGCCCCGGTAACACTTCTTCACATCTTCATAGGACAGGTCTTCAATCAGCTGAAACCTGTGTTGAAAGGAAAAATACACTTAGAATTAAAATGACATTTCTTCACGTGTTTACCTCTCACAAATGATAACTCTATGAATGATAATCTATAAAATAAAGCATGCATCTACAAGTCTTCTCAATGTACTACTGTTATATATTCACATTTGCGTGTGTACCGTACGTGTGTGTATCTGTGTATATGTACACTGCATGAAAATCCCAGCTGGGTCAAAGCTTCCACATGACGAGTTAATCATCAGTGTGTGCGTAACTGCAGGGAGACAAAGGCTGTCGCAAAACAACACAATCATAGATAAATATTGAGTTGTTAAACACAAATAGTGGCCATGCCAGGAGATTATACATGTTGTTCTTTTTATAGTCAGAATACATGAACACACACACACACACACACACATCACTGGCATCAAGCTCGCCTGAGGAGGAATAGTCAGAGCAGTGCAGCAGATGTCACAGCATGATACTTATATCTATTGCTAATGCAGACAGAACCACCCAGCAGATAAAATACAGTATAATCAGCCCTTTAAGGAAAATGTCATCATTGAAATGAACTGCTGTCCCAGTTAAGATGCTTTAAAGAAGAAAACATGTATGCAAGAACAAAGTCTGAAAGGCTAGATGTTTTTCATGGATTATTTTCTGACAGAGACTTCCCTTTCTTCCTGTATCTTTCCGTGAGTGCTACTGTAGGTGATTGACAGCGAGCAGAGCGCGACGTCACGCAGTGCTGATATGAAAACACTCCTGCTCAAGGAGATACTGATAAAACAGAAGCTCTGGCGAAAACCAAATTGCAGATTCATGTTTACTGTGATGGATAATCTCCCTCTGTGGAAACCATTTTTCACACAGTGCAACAGAGAAAGGCATCAAATGAGCGTGAAAGAGAAGTGATCCTTGATATCTTCAACCCAACAGATTCCAACAGGAATAATGTGAAGGAGACAGGCAGACTTTTGCATTTGCCAAACACATCGGTTAAAGAGCTCATCCTAAAAGACCTTTTCTCTTGTAACATTAAAAGTGAAAATATACTGTTTGAAAATAGCCAGGGTTATGTTAGAAAGAAATAAAGGTCAGAAACATCTTTCCTTAGCATACTTATAAGCACAGGTGGACTGTGACCAAGTACTTTTACTGAAGTACTGCACTAATGCACAAATTTGAGGTACTTTACTTAGTTATTTCTATTTAATGATACTTTATACTCCATTATATTTCGGAGTGAATTGAACTTTTTACTCCACTACATTTATCTGACAGTTATAGTACAGTATAATAGTTACTGGTTACTTTTCAGATTAAGATTTTATACATAAAATCTATTATCACTTTACAAAATATACATTGTTATTGATTAACTTACACAACAGTATATACAGTTGTTAAAATTAGCTCTACCTTGACAACATTAAAATCCTGTTTACATGTATATGTCAGTAAATCAGAAATAATGAACCCTTTTACTTTTGATATTTCAGGTACATTTTGCTGCCAGTACTTGTGCACTTTTACTTAAGTAAGATTTTGAATGCAAGACTTGTAATAACGTACTTTTTTCATTGTGGTACAGCTACTTTTATCTAGCTAAGTAAAAGATTTCAGTACTTCTTCCACCACTACTTATAAGACTAACTAGCTATACTCTGCAATACAAGAACAATGCCGTTTCTTCATTTCCATGTCTTCTAACTTACATTAATCATCATCTGGTGAGGATGCTAACTTTTTGCCTGGGACATGCAGCTTCAGCCTCAGTTTTTCAGCACGATATCATGTATGTAGCCATCAAGTGAATATTTAAGATCCCACTGTACAAGAGTCTCCGTTTAAAATGAGTCAGCACGAAACATTAAAAAGTCAGCCTGCTACAGGTACATCAACGGTAACTAAGGAGGGCGGGGCAAGCTTAAAAAACACTTACTAGCCTTACTAGCTGGTAACAGGTTTAACAGGTTTGTTAAAACTTTCAACTAATGCAAATGAAGTTTAAGTGAAAAGTTAAAAAAAATAATAATAATGTCCTATATGTCATCCTCACTAAATCTTCCAGAGTAATATTTCATGAAAATGTATTTCTCAACATGGCTGCATGGCTATGTTTCAGCAGGGACATCATAACCTAACAGCACCACGTTTGTATTCTCCTTGAACAGTGTCCTTTACTAATATACAGCAAGGTGCCATTATTTTAAAATACCCCTCACTGTTGCCTTTATAGCATAAGGACTGTCAGTGTCCCTGCTCTGATGAGAGACTCTCCTCTGGGTAAGAAGATAGCGTGACCTCTGTCCCCAAAAAACCCTCCCTGACTCTGCTGCTTCTTTCCATGTCACTCTTCCTCTCATGGTGGAGCACAGTGGAGATGAAACTCTGACCGCCAGGGTGTCTGTCATGATGACACAAAGATAATTATGTCAGGAAAATGCTAATTTCTATGTCTGCACAGCAAAATGACAAATGTAAACTTAAATCTGAAAATGTAAAAATCAACACATTAAGTATTTTACTGTTGTATCAAGAGTGGAAAATCACCTCCATCATCATCAGAAATTATATTATTTTGGAGTGGAAACTCGTGGCGAACTCATCATGTAATGCCATTACTATATACAGTACAATATAAGCCATGTGAAGGGATATGGAAAAAAATCAATGACAATTATATTCAATATCAATATGAATCAATATCTGCTAAGGAATAACATGCTAAGCAGCACATTGTACTGTATGGAATAATAACTTTTAACCTATTATCAAATAATATTCCCTGATTTCTTTTAGGTTTGTGTGTCTTTTCGCATTAACTGAGGCAACAGACCCTTGTATCATCATAATATAATTCTAATCATATTGACTCTATTGAAAAATGGCCAATTATAATAATAATAAATAATAGCCCAGCCTTATGTACAAATGTACAAATGTACAAATGTACAAATCTACTTTTAGAGTCTCTAAAAGTAGAATGGGAGCCAGAGCCTTCAGCTATCAAGCTCCTCTCCTGTGGAACCAGATCCCAGTTTGGGTACGGGAGGCGGACAACCTCCTCACATTTAAGAGTAGCCTTAAGACTTTCCTCTTTGATAAAGCTTATAGTTGGGCTGACTCAGGTGACCCCTGAGCCCCCCCCCTTAGTTATGCTGCTATAGGCCTAGACTGCCGGGGGACTTCCTATGATGCACTGAGCTCCTTTCTCCTCCTCTTCCTCTCCATCTGTACGCCCTCATATCCCATCAATGCTTGTTATTAATTCAACTTCTTCCCGTAGTTGTGTGCTTTCTCTCCTCTCTCTCTCTCTCCCTCCCCGTCTGTTGCTTTCTGCAGGTGTTTCTGCCTCCGGAGCTGTGGAAGTCTGGGTCTGTGGTTGCTGCC